>CM010313.2:11763571-12139933 GCA_001923025.3 Taenia multiceps
TGAGGACCAAAGGAAGATGTCGCCCACAAATAGGCTACATTGCATTTCGCAGACGCCACACCACTTATGTGCAAGCGCATTTTATAACTAAACTTCTCGTTAATTGAATTGCGACCTTTCCTCAACCTCTGGTGCATATGCCAAGCTTGAATGGGCCAGTGGTGCGGGTGAATTTCAGTATTTGTTGAATGCGCTAGCAATTGACTTGCCTGAAGAAATGGAAGACTGCGCACATGGGGAGGAGTCACTCGGACCTGATCGAAGACATCTCAACAGATTTTCGTACGATTGCCTTGAGGCGTTTTTGATCTTCTAAAGCACCAGTTCGCGCTCCTGCACAGTCGTCCTCTGAGTGCTCGATATTTGCTGTAAGACTGGGGCTTTTCAAAACACATTGACAGCCACTGCTGGTGACGAATGGCACGCACCAGCACCGGAGCATGGTGGGCGTGAGCGTGCACACCCTGCGTGGAAGGCACTTCCAACGCCTGTCACACCTTGTATCTGAGGTTCGTGTAACTTCGTTGTGAACACACTGACCGTGGCAGTCATCACCCAAACAGCTTACAGACGAATTCTAGAACATCTTCCATCGAATCCTCTACATCACCCAACTCTTTAAATTTGCTCTCACCAAGGCTAGTTCCTCCCGCTCATAATGCTAGTGAGCACAGCGGCCAAATCAACACCGACGTCGCTTCAATTCGACCTTACTTTCGGGCCGAATTCGGTGGTGCCATATGGCCTCTGCCTCTGTGACTTCTCCACTGCTCTTCACTTATCCATCCACTAATCATAGATCACGCCAGATAAGTGGATTCGCTTGCTCTGGAAGAAAATATTACGACGAGGATATTCAATGTGACGTAATTCACCATGACATGGCATTCATACTTTAAGCACAACATCTCTATTCTTGTGCTTTTGAACGCACAGTTATAATTAAATTGACACCCTTTTTTATCTTATCGCTAGAATTAAATGAAATTCGCTGGGAGGAGCAATCTCTGCTTGTTTCAATTTGGTGGTGGAGAGGTTAAACTCCATTGACGTGCTTGAAATACTGACTGATGAGCTGCGAATGCAAAAGTTCTGAATGGAAAGGCGGTTATATCTGTTCCTCTTACTTTTTCTTTCTGCCTTTTTGTCTCATACTACCATTTGCAATTTAGAATCAAGCAATCGAATTCTGTCGACATGTCAATCCTTAACTCTTCTCTATGTTGCGCCTGAAAGCGTGCAAGTGCTGCCACATTGGAAGCGTTAAAATTTAAATCGGTTTCTTCTAATTGATTACATCTTTGAAAGGAACGCCGTTTTAGCAAATTACTGTTGGTTTAGATTTCAGTCGATTTCCCTCAAACTTCAAACATAGGTATATTTCCGATGCATTATTTTGTTTTTACCAGAGGTGCACAGTAGTTGAAAATACAAGATATGATGCTTTAAGTTTGCATAATTTTATAGCTGTATTTAGGTTACTTAGGCATTGCATTATCGTTGCGTATAATTTAGATGGCCTTCGGTTCTTAGATGAGGCATGGTGACGCAGCTATTGTGCGAAGTTGTGCAAAATCGTAATTAATTATCTCGGTGCGCTTTACGCAGCATTGCTTCAATGTGTATTTAGGACATGTTAGGTCTTCGGAGATGGCTTATGTATCAAGATTATGCAATGTTCTATTTGAATAAATCCATTGAGGAGGATAGCGAATCGACTTGGCAAAGCTCGAGGCTGAGCACTCGTCATTGATACCATGCCACCATTCCTTGCAACACGTTCACTCGCCTCGTCGTCTAACTCTAAACAACTTTTTAACTTCTAAGTACAGTTTTCAGTGCATTTGTGAGTGCAATTTCAACGGCTTTATTCTGCACAATATTAGTGCAATTGCATTTGCTTTTCTCGACGCGGCACCACTAACATTACCACCAAAAGACTGCTTCCTCCGCAGTAGCCAAGCCAATTCATGAGCATCCACTCTTTTCGATGCCATTCGATGCACAGATATGCGTTGCCACCCAATCCAAGTGCATGATGCGGAACAGATGAGCAGTGAAGTGGATGGAATGAAGTAGTGTGGATAAGTGAAATAACGTCAAGTGAGCCAGCAACCTCGAGCATTCCACGAACGTCATCTCTTTGTGTACTAATCCTTAACTACGTAGCCCAACCTCAATGGTGTGGCGGAATTTGTGGTATTGTTTAATGGCGTCAATCCCCTTCACTTCTCATACTTCGTCGTTTCACGCCACGTCTGTTCTTTACTACCACTCGCATGTGCACCAATCCACCTTGCCATCGACGCGAAGTAATAGTATGATGCTGCAAATGCAACCCAATGGTAACCAAATCTAGAGCGCAAGAATGGAGTAGACCAAATTTCTGTCAGAGAATGGATTAAGGTAGCACAAGCCAATTTTGATCTCTTCCAGTGAATAGACACACAAACGACAAGCAGGTTGATGGACCAAAATTAACTTACTAATGCAACCTAAGTAGCGGTTTTGTTGATGAGCACAATCAAATTTCAAGGGAAACCCTCGCTCTCCCAATGAATGTGAGGCAGTTTACTTTTAGTCAAATTCGGACACTTGCTTTGGTTTGCACTTTGTCCACGTTCATCCAACATTTAAACCCACGACATAATCAAATGGACTATTTTAATCTCACAGATTAGTGGCGAACAGCTTTTGAGAATTTGTGGAAAGTGCTATTGAAGCGGGGAGAAATTCATTACTTTAGCACAATTTGCCGAAGTATGTATTGAAACACATTCCTCAGAATGCAAAGTCGCTTTAAATTCTACGCTGATGGTTTTCAATGTTTACCCACCAAGGATCCACTCACCGCTGTCTGGAATCCAGCTAAGGCAGGGTAGACTTTGCGAGTAATTCGTCTCCTGTTAACGCATCCGTGGTCCCTTTCAACTCTTAGACATGTGCTTATAAGCATTCTTATGCGCGAATCATAGCAATTTCAAACTGACGGATTCACTGCTTGGATTTATTTTTATACCCCATGGATGTGTCACGTTTTTTTGAATGCAGCATTTGAAATATTGTGAATAAGATAGTCCTAACATGCCTGTTGACAACTTACTTTCTAGCTGTCACCGTTGGCAACCCACTTGGCACTTTCTGAAGGGTTTGGCGATCCCTAGGTAATGTGCGTTGAAAGGTCACATTCCAACCGGTTTTTGGAATTCCTCGCTGATTAGTGTAGCACTATCGACAAAGGACAAAATATGTAAAACCTCGGTGGTATTGAACTCGCAATCGCACTGTACAGTGTGCTCAAGGAATGAGCTTGCTCTCATCCATTTTCACTCTGCATCAAGCCAGGGTGGAATTGTTAATTTAATTATGCTGAGTCCTTTGTGATTTTCTTCAACTGCCTTCCTCCAATATTTTGCATGACAGTAGGGGCTCGCATGCCTGTCCTTTGATATTATCACTACTTCTTATAGGTCCCTCCCCATCTACTCACTCACATTTTGTCAGCTCGACGAAGTGGAGAAGTGAGGCCGCGGTAGCAGTGAAAGGCAGTAGAGGTGCATTGCAGCTAGTATTTGAAGGATAGTGCTGTGATGGATTTCACATCAAGCCCAGAAGACCGGACCATTGTCACGAGGTACTTTTGGGGTTGATTGACCTGGTCCTGACTCCGACTCTTGTTATAAGTCAGTTTGCCTTCATTTTCTCTCCCCCTTTTTTTCTCTTCCTCTGCCGAAAGTCGATGACGATTTTGTTGCTCAGGCCAGCAGCGTTCTTGCATTTGAGTAATCGTTTTCTGCATCTTTATGCTAAGCAGAAGCGATTGGGATTATTTAGCTACAACTCTTCACTCTTGACGGTCAGTTCCTCAGTAGAAGTCTAAAGGAATTCAGCAGACACTTATCACAGGGGGGAATATTTGTCGTACGCTGTGTCTACATTATGAGAATTGCTAATGGTTGAGTGATATGCAACGGTTTCCCTGTCATCGTTAGTTTGCACGTTGGGCGCTTAGACAAGCAGCTACGTCTACTTGGTTAGCAGTGCCTGAGGCTATCGGAGACTCGAATGTGAAAGGCTTCATCAATCTCGACGCTGCCATCCATCACATCCACAACCTCATCCTCTTAAAGTTCGACAAATCGTGGGGTGTCAGGCTCGTAAATTTCGTCAAAATATGTTGTCGCTTTTATCTTTTCGAGTTGTAACGATTAGATCTTAAGGTAGACAACACCAAACTACCTCCATATTGTTGCTTCGATGCTCCGATTTTTTTCGCCGCATGCTCAGACTTTTGTAAGACGTTAGTTGTTTGGCATAAAAATGTCGAAATGGAAAGCACATTGACATTAACCAAGATTTTTGCCTTAGGTGGCAGCACCTTGCTGTTATGCAGCATTCGTCCCTTTGTGAGCGTCGTCCTACACTATAGACTGATGTTTTGAAATTGGTTGCCGGTAAAACCGTGATGTTGTCGTAAATGTTTTAGTAAGGCACCACGGCTTGTATGGTTCTGCTTCTAGGTATTGATGGGATTTCATTCATTGGTGGTTTTCTGTCTCGAGCGCGTTGGATGGTTTCTAAGCCTTTACTTGTGTTAGCACCTTTGAGCTTCTCATTAGCCTAGTTGTCCGAAATGCTTGCCAATATTTGTGATCATTCATCCGACGTTTTATGACCATCTTATTTCATTATGTCACTTTACCGGAGAAATGACGGAAATTATGCATTAGGTGGTATCCAAGCTGGGGACTCAATCTCAGTGACCGGTGCTCTGCTGCAGTCTGAGATCAGCCTTGGTTGTTTACGACGCTGTAGCTCCTACGAAAGCAGTCGAGCAGACATCTCAGCCAGTGGCCCGTTTTTAGACTGATGTTGGTGGGACGCCTTTGGAAGAGATGGTGTGGGTGTGGATTCAAAAAGCCGATGGTGTTTCAAGCGATTTTCGCAATCCTCTAGCTTTGAAAAGGCCGATGGAAGGGCCAGAAAAAAGTCGTTTGATTAGTGATGCAACACGCTTTTATGCATTCAATCCGCAAGACTTCGGGCTGAAGATGCCAAATCAGGTGTCGAATGTTGGATGTACTATTAAAGCTGGAGGTGGTTTGCTTCCTTATGAGGACTGGCAACTCCAATGCTACCCCTTTTGGTGAAAACCACAGTTACTGGAGAATCGAACCGCTGTCTATGTGCCGGCCGTTTTTCATCAATTTAAGATTTAAGGCTTAGTGGCGACTGGTACCTGAATACTCGATTAGTCCCGCAATAGGAACATGGAGGTGTTTGAACGGATTACAAAGTCGTAGTGAAGCACTCAAACGCATTAATCCCACGCTTTGGAGGTGGCAGACGTTTGTCACTTCCGAAGTAAAATGAGGTGGAGTGTTTTGAGGGGCCGACCATCCCCATAGTACTCTGACACGATTCTTGTTGCACAAACTGAGCAAGCATTTTATGTCTGCTCCCTTCTTGCTCACATCCATTCAAGTAGCTCTAGGTTCTCATTTGTGCGTCCTTCATCCCTTTTCGCTTAGTAGAGTACAAGGCCCATGATTGGCGCTGCCTTGAATTCCTTCGATGAGCTGTGCCTATGACATAGGAGTCTACTTCAATGATGCGGCAAGTGAAACCGCAGCTTGCTGCTATCCCCAAATTCAGTGCTTCCCAAGGTTGCTTCCTCTTCTGTGAAGTAGCTCAGAGTAGCATGGCTAACTGTCTTGATGCCAACGTCTCGACGCTGCAATTGGATTACCAGGTGTTCTGGTAACTCTATCCATTTTCAGTTCGCTGAAAGGATGTGCAACCATTCGCACACTATGCTGATTAAATGCAATGTTGCGTTATTTGCATTCGACTTCACCTTATCCCTTCCATGTAGGTAGAATTCAAGGCGGCAATCAATGCATTATTACATGTGATCACTGCTAAAAGCTTTTGCATTCTCACCGACAAAATATTCCACTTTTTTGTCATAGGCACAAGTTGCATTTTGCAGCCTTATTAGACGGGAGGGTGGAATGCGATGTACTACCTGTAACGAGGCAACCCACACGGAGTCATAGAGGCGCACACAGTGTTATTTACCAGCATTAGAAAAGTCAACATCAGTTACCTCGTCCATTCACTATCTCAATACTGTGCATCATCATGTCGGACTTTTCAAGAGATTGGGGATCCAACTTTAAGGGTTAGAAAGAAATAGAAGCCAGTAGGTGGTTAGAAGTGCATCGCCGTGTAAAGAGTCGTCATACGCTGCTTTATAACCAGTTATTTGTGTCATCAACTCTGATGCTTCAGTTTAATTCATTCTTGCCCTTATACTTATAGACAGTTTAGCATAAAGGAATCACACTGTGTTATTGCATGCACACAGCAAAAGAGCTTCCGACAACGCATCAATGAAGTCTGCTGTGTGTTGATCGGATCTCCTCATGGCCATTCACCAGCGTTTCCTTTATCCACTTCACATCAAACTGGTATTGTTCCACAAAAACTGCCATTCAGTGCTTAGATTGCCACAGCTGGCATTATCTTAGACCACAAACAAATACTCATCCAACATTTCTCAGAACAATAAAAAAGACCTCCGCTCACAAATACTGACTCTTCAACAGAGGGCCTTGCTTAATTACTGGTGGCAAGGATGTACGACGTCTCCACGTAACCCTCAAAAGCACCCTTTGGAAGGTTCAGACGTGATCTCATTCGTCTTGATTCTAGGCATTCACGAACTGAGGTGATAAACGGTTACAATGGCTGCATGCTAGTAAAAAGCATGCGATCAGGGCATAAAGCATTTTTGCTTCCTGTGCCCTTGTTCCCTCAGCGCACGACATTATGTTGTTAGGTCAAAGGCACACTTCGTTGTGCTACTAGCAGCTGCAAGTTACATTGAGGCGTCAAATCACTGACCCCTACTCCCGCTTCAATTCCCATTGCGACTTTGATCCCAAGTAAATCACCAGCATCAACCATTATCAATTGTTAAATATTTTTGGGGTGAAATAGCACACGTAATGAAGTCTCGGAGCCTTGGCCACTGTTTACCCCAAAAACTCGATAATTGCGTAGAAATACTTTCGTCAAGCAAGTGACGTTGATTTAGAGAATACATTTACATTGCTCATAGGGATATTTGCTCTTTCTTGTAGGGTGCCCTGCCACCTTGGCGTAAGTAAGTCAAATGGGGTGCCCAATGGAGACCCAAGAGCGTTTTAGTACACCGCTTCACGAATGATTGGAGGTGTTTACCACAGGACTTAGGTTGCACCTAAAGCTTGATGATGTTCTTACACAGATATAGAAGTAGTTAGGACCACCTTCAAATCGGACGCAACAGCACCACCAGATCTTCGGCAGAAATATCTTGATTGCACTGTACTGCCATGGTGGGACACCAGAGAGCCGACGTGTACAAATGTACCCCAGCGCTTTCTAACTGACTTGGTGCTTTGGCTGAGTATTAGCCTGACTGCAATACGGAAGGATAGTGCGAGCTTGCAATTCCACTGGAGTTCAACTTCTCTCCCTCCAATGGTGTATGCATGGGTGCGTGGGTATGCGTGTGAGTGTACTTGCCTTAAGTTTGCAAATCGTCTAGCACATTGCTTTTATAAATGGCAGTTCGTTGTGTTGGTTTTCAAATTGTAAACCAGTTGTTGTCAAAATCAGGGCCTGTATCAATCGCAGACTTAACGAGCAGAAAAAATACTATGTGACTGCTTTCTTCAGCCACTTGACTCGGTGCTAATAACGCAGTGATTTTGAATGAAACAAACATTGCTAAGTCATTTTCGTCGCCGTTATTTGTTTACTCCAGCTTCACCCACACTTTAATTACCGGCAATCGTGTCCAGTCACATAGATCAAATCCTAGACTTGAGGCCTTTCGAAATATTGCCTCTTTTACTAATCAGCCTTGTCAAGTGTGCTTTTGCTTCCATGATTTGCTTATTTTACCCATCTACATGTGTTCTCTTTCCAATAAAAAATGTAGGCTTTCCAGCTGATCCAGTTTTACAGGTTTTTAGTGCACTTATTTTTTCATCTACATTTTGACCGATTTTGTCATAAAATCAAGAGCAAGTTAGTGCTTCAAGACATGCAAATCAGAACATCATTTAACTCTGATGAAATTTCGACCATGCATTTTACTTCTGCGCGCAGCACACTGATAAGGCCTCTGATTTCACCACCAGTGAGGTTTATTAGGGCGATTCCTCACCACTAGGCGGGCTACCCATGAATGGGCTACCGGTGTACTAAATGAATGCAGAATCTGACATTCCCCGCTTTTCCTGTTGCCCGCTAAGCAACGTGAAACCACACGATGGCCATTTGATATTGTGCCTAATTGCGTGTTCACCCACGGAATATGGTAGCAACCTTCCGTGCATTACATCTGTTATAATGCTTTTACTTGTTCAGGCTTTGACAAGGACTCGAAGGTCCGATCTGCTTATGTTTACTACTTTAACTTTGCTAGAGTGTAGGATTTGCTCCATATCTTTTAGTGAGTGTGCCTCACATTTGCTGCTGATTAGTATAAAAGTGAGAGCTCCGCCCCGATCGCTGGTCGATTAGATTCGGGCCAATTTTTGCTTTCATGCTAATACACCGAATAAGGCGTGGAATGAAGTGCGTTTATTCCTCTTCGTGGATTCAGCATATCAAGGTGGTGGTGAGCGAGAATTGTGCACGAGTAAAATCAAGTGTAAATCATTGCTCCTATAAGGGATTTACCAAAATTTATATTTGGGAGGTGCAAAGAAAGTGCTGGTGCCCAACTGTGGGGAGGCGACCGAGTGCTACCTTTTATTTCTTCATGTGACGACTTCCGTCGATAATTCAAACGAGAATAAGGTAAATTGTAAATGCCTGAATGTTGTGCATAATGCATAACATGTGCAGTGTCGTAAAGACCAGCATGAAGGAGAGCGAGGTTCTTTTCTGAAATATCTGTTACATTGTAGTCGAAAAGGTGAATATAGAACTGGAATAAAAGCACTGAAACAAATGTAAGTGGAGTTTCGGTTGTGATGACTCTGTGGCCTCTTCAATCCTTCCATTTAGTGGCACCAGCTTTGGAGCAGGAAGTCTGAAACATTAGAGTAGAAGCAAGTCAGACCTATTGGGGTACTAAGAGCTTTTGACTGACATCCACCCTCCCTCCTGAGATTTCTTGCAAGCCCTTGGGCACAGTCAGTGGCCCTGTAGTCAGTGCGGTAGACTGTACAATTGCAGAAGAGTTAATTAGGCACTGTCGAATTGCCCGACGGGTTTTATGGTTTCATGTCTGCAACTGTCCTGAATGGCCATATATTATTCAGTCGTTTGATGGCCTCAGGCCTGTAGCAGTCCTGGCCACGATAGCCAGCCAGGTAGATTGTTGTTGCAGGACAGCACGTCTGGGATAGCCAGGTTGTCAGGCTGCTTGATAGCTACAATACCTTGTCCTCCACCAAACCCGCATCTCCCTCTGACAAAACCACTGCTACTTATGCACCGCTAGTAGACTTTATTTTTCCCCTTGCTCTACCCCTTTTATTCAAGCTATTTGTTCCAAACTCACCCAGCACTCGTTGAAGTCGCACGAAACCAGGTGATGGATGAGTATCTGTTATTTTGCCGGCTAAGCGCCGTTAGCATCGTAGTTTGAGCACATTTAAAATGGCTGTCCTCGGAATGTGAAAGCAGGGGAAACCAAGGCTTCATTGCGTCCCTGTGCTTTTCAGCGACCTTTTCATTGGAGGAACTGCTGTAGCGCGGAGGTAACTTTTCTCAGTCTGCTAACAAAGTAGAATCTCAACGCCTCCAGTATTTTGGGATAAGGTGAAATAGGAGGAGCCGTAAATGAACGCAATGAGGAACCCACATAGAAATGCATTGCTTGATGCAGAATTTTCTTAGGGGTCTCGCCCTGCATATGCAGTATAATTTGTATCCTAATTCTCCCAAAGGATAGTGACTAGTCCGGACAGCACACTTTGTTTGAATTTACGCCCGATGTCCTATTCACAAAAGGGCTAAGATGGTGAGATTTAATGCTTTTTGTGGGAATCGGTGAAACTGAACTGTTGTAAGGCCAGCTATATTTTTATGCAATTCAAATTACCTGCTACTTATAGCGAATAAGCGAGATCTTTTCTTATACTCGTAAATCTGATTATCTCTGTAGAAGAAAGCAAATTTGCCAGTCCTACTAAAGCAGGTTTCGTAAAATTCTTCCTAAACTTTATGCGTTCTCCAGGCTGCTACATGATTCAGTGTAATGTGAATGTTAGGCCACATACTCTATGCTTATCCATTCTCCTATCGCGCCATTAAGAACCTCTTTGAGACCAGACTTGGTTAGGACGAAGGATTTGAAAAAAAATTGGGCTTAATGCTTCATGATTTCGATTGGCTAACTTGATATTATCAAAATGTGCTAAAGTGTGTTTTGGAGGTAACAAGTTTGAATAACCTTAGATCACACGCGAAACCACGCTGGAAAATTGTCAGCGTAACTATAAGAAGTGGCGCAAAGTTATGTGGCATTTGTCGCTGAAGGAATGACTGCATTAACCAACCGACGTCAAGGCATTTAGCCACAGACGCAGTCAAATCGAAAGAGCTAATTTGCTCAGCTGATTTGGCTGCAATATATGACTTCACCACCCAGCACCATCCTAAGTGCTTGGCTAAAGTAGCAGTTTCCTTATTTATTAAAAACCTTGAAAATTATCCTTGAAATGAGGAAAATGGAAATAGTTGACACATGTTTGCATAATTAAGGGCCCAACTATGTTAGGAATTACTAAATAGCATGAATGCGCTTGTTCAAAGGAAACCGTCTAAGACATTAATCCGTTACACCACATGCTTCACTTCAGTTAATGTAATCTTATGGTTTACCCATTGGTGCGCTAAGTTATATTTGCTTTGTAATATTGACATAGCATACCTTATTCTGCTTATCTGGCACTTTGTGGCAAATAAAGGATAAGAAGGGCTCTATTCAAATTTACCTGACAAGTAGGAGACTTACATAAATGCATGATAGAGATAGGTCTCGCTGAAGATACTTGCGGTTCTGCTGTGCGACAAATTGTGCCACTTGCGTTTTCTTATTACTGGACCCCTCTATGTGCTATTCTTTATGCTTATCTAATACGTTGTTAATAAAACTGTAGTAACGAAACATGCATTTCATTAAGGGTGATCAGGGTCCAAAGTTGTGAGGTTGTTGGAAAAATCGAGAGGATCCGCGAAGAAAATGAATTACCGGTGCAGTAAGCAATTCGTAAGAACTTTAAAATGTGAATTTCGCGTAAAATTATGCTATGTCATTGCATTTTGCTTTATATTATGCATTGGCCTGGCAGTAGTGAAGCTTGCACGCCGTTCACTGGATTCTAAGCAGCCGTTAAGCTTTCACACCACAAGCAACTTATTTCATTGCCTAGTATGACAAAAGCCTACGCTGTCAGGCTGCTTCAGTACGCCTGTGAATTTGCTTAGTTGCCAATTTGGCCACAAGTGTCTTTGAAATGAAGGTGGTTTTGGTAATGACAGGCTCTGTTTGGTCGGTTTGGCTCATAGATTGGATGCTGCTGCTTGTCGTTAGCTTACCTTTCAATCAAATGCTCAAAGTGGAATGCTTTGTGCTTCGCACAAGCGTTTTACTTCAAGCTACTGAAAAAGCATTTGTGTGCACTTGATCTGCCCAAAAAGGCGCTCTACTCATTTAAAGTTCGTGGCAGAAAATCGCTCAACACATAAACTCGTTCGATAGCAAAAGATAGTTGTGCATCTCTCACCTCAACACTTGGGTAGCAGTGACGTCGTCTTCACAGCTGATTGTTTAATTCAAAATTTCTTAGTCTTTAAACAAAGAACCTCTTAAGAAGTCGTCCGTTCTTTGGAAACATAAATTTACTTCGTTTTTGTGATGCAGACGGCAGATGGGAGGTCATTTGCAAAGATAAATAAAGTTTGAAAGGAGAAAGTTGGGAAGGGAAGTGATTCCACGGCTTATTTTATTTGCACATGGGTTTGTTTCTTCCTTAAAAATAGCAGGGTCAAGAGCAACTGGAGTTCGACTGAAACGCAAAATTGGACATTTTACTAGTGGAACCCAAAGAAACGGTAAAAATGTAGCATGTTTCCCAATATTTTTTGATGAATATCTGCAAGCAGAAGTTTGTTGAAAATGTATCTAAGGTAAATATTGCTTACCTAATGAAAAGAAACAGAAAATCTAACATTATTATCAATTGCATTCACGGCAGTTTATTTCTGCTGTTTGTTGTAGGCATGGCAAATTGACGCATTTCGGCAAAAAATGATTGATGGAAACATTTGGTTTTGTGGTACATAGAAACGACCGTGTAAGTGGTTTATTAATTACAGGCGGTTGACCGCGTTAAATTCTACCTAAAATCCGATGGGGCGGGTCAGGGCTGGCACTGTGCGACATAAGAACTGCACAAAAGCAAAGGTGCGGCGGGTTTTCGCGCATTTTACCACTTTTTTGAATCACCTAACATACTTTAAACTTAAAAGCAATGTCTAACGTCTTTGAGGTGTAGTTCTCGCTAGATATTGCATGCTTAATAATGAGAGTAACATCTGCTTCGTTTGTTGTTCCGAAAAATCCACATGTTTTAGGGCATACTCAAAGTATCTGTGCATATAGAAGCTGCGTTCATCCGCTTTTCGAAGAGAGTTCCTGTTTTGCAATGTTCAAAAGGATTTTAAATTCAGCAAGCGAAATTCGCCTTGTAACAGCTTCGTTGGTACGAAACCACCACTTGTCTAGGGGAGGAAGAGGAAGAAACGCCTTTTACTTCCTTTAAAGCCCTGACCATTCGCACTGGTAAGGGGTAAATTAACTTGATATTTTTGTGATTTTTAACAACGAGTCATTAGTTATGTCGAAGGAACCATGCGCTACTTAGTAGCACCATCGCAGTTTTGCACGCAACCTGAACGGGAACCTCTCTCAATCGTTTTAATGCGTGCTATAATCTCTTTGTTGTTAGCTTTGGGAACTAGGGAGGGCTGATCAATGAAGAGTCAAAACTTATGCTCATGCAAACAAATTTTGAGTTTCGAAATGATCTGAACCAATTGGGTGTCAAAAACAAACAAGAAATTGGAGGGATTGACTAGCTGGTTCATTTCTTTTGCCTCTGAACAGCCAATTTGATCTTAAGGTGCTAGTGGCCCTTGATAAATCGTAGGGGTGGGTGCAACTCCTTTAGGTCAACCCTGATAAACTCGAAACACAATAATGCATAGATATTTAAAACCCATTTTGCGCTACTTATGACCAGCCTATTCGAAAACTTTGTAGGCGGTAGGAGCCTACAGTGACATAGAAAGCGATTGTTGAAAATGAGTGCATGATACCCATAGATACATTAATACTTTTCCCCGGTCTCACGTCCTCCACAATGTTGCTGTCGCTACCTAAAGTAGGTGACAAATGAGGCAACAATCACAGCATTCTTAGTTGGTCCTACTGTAAACGCATGCCATTTGTATTCCTACTCGCTACAGCATTAAGTTTTGTTCCCAAAACTGATTGCTCGGCACTCTGCCTCTTTGGTAAGGCAGATGAACCAACTTGTTTAAGGTATGCAGGCTTTTTGCAAGGTCATTGGCCTCATTGAGAGGAACGGATCCTGTTTTAGCTGTAATAAGGGCCTAAATAATCCAGATTTCATCTGGCGCTATTACAAAGAAAGGTAGACTGCCAAATTACTACATGATTTTTCGAATTATTAAATAGGTGTTTGCATTTCGCTTGATTAGCGTAATGTCCCTAGTGTGCACAAATGATTGAGATGTGACAAACCACCGCCTCGGTAACGAGGACTTCCCTAACTTACGCCACTGTGCATACGTTGGCCTATTTCAATCGACTATTCGTCCTTCGGTTTTGAATTGGAACAAAAGTGTTGCCTTAGCACAAGACTGCAAAGACGGCTATGCCATAACTATTTACTTCAACTAGAAACACTTAATATTATGAAGAAGGTATGTCCAAATATGCATTTCAACCTTTTCAAAATAACCCTCGCAGTCACTTTTCAGAAACCTTATACCGATCACTACATTACAGCACGTATTTATTGTCCACTTTAACGGCGATTCACTCCGTTCTATAATCTCGTCGGCTTTCCAGCATCCCTTGAGCTCCACAACTCTGGACTGCAACCACCTTCAAGGAAAGAGTATGTTTGCCACCCTTTATCTCATCAATAATGCAATGCCTAGAAATGAGAAATAGTTAATGATGGTCAACTGAAAACAACAAATATCAGGATATGCAGGTGATGCCATCGATGCCATGCAGACGAGAACTGCAAGCATCCCTAACATGATCCGTTCCTATGCCCTTAACAATGCCTACTGTGCATGCACATATGGCTTGCTTTGAATTCGTTTTTTTCACAATTATTTGCTGTAGTCATGATGCTGCTTTGTTAAGGGCCGGAGTTCAGAACCGTAAATTTGTATGGTATCACAACCCATATCGCCTCATAGCAAAGTGATTGCAACTTATTGCATCGAATTACCGGCTTAAAATGCTGCAGACAAAGCTGAAGCGCCAGGCAGAACCAGTTGCTGTCCATAACTCGGCTAAGCAAGAAGAATGATGGGCTAGGATAGCTTAATGCTCAACTTAAGATTGATGCGTTAAAAGCATTTATACTCCGAGGTAAAATAGGACACCTAAATAGCTTGTACCCCTATAAATGCGGAGGTTTGCATGAGACACGAATTTCATGCTCGGGAGGGGAGGGGCGTTTAGCGATGGAGAAAAATTTTAGTTCTTCCATTTCGAATTTCAAATAATCAACTTCTTGGGACACAACGCGTGGTACGCTAGTGACGTAAAATTAAAAGGGGAGCAAATTGAATCAGGGAAAGAATCACATCAATACGAAGCTGAAATAAACTGCACTTCGGTTTGTGCACTTGACATTTTTCACCTTAAACTTAGTAGTTAGTGCTTGGGCCTTTTTGAAACCGCTGCTGCCGGTACGAAATGCAAAAGTAGGCTGAGGTAAAACGGCCTTCCGTGTGGATCCTGGGCCGGTTATTCCCAGAGGCCGTACTTGTGAACGATTGAAATACAATGCTCAGCTTGCACTGGACTAATAATGAATAATGAAAAAATAGTTGTATCATGGACATACATGAGCATGCACGTTCTTATACAGATGGATAACTCAATCGTGTAACACGTTGGTCGACTCAAATAAAATATGGTAAAACGGGTCTTTTAATTTGTTTTCTAACCTAAGTGCTTTGTGATGAAATAGAATTATAGCCGTAAAATTAGGCAGAGTACTCATAATAAACACGTTGAATTCATTATTTAGAGTCTTAATGGTATGATGATGCCACCAAGTATGAACCAATAAATGTGCGCCTCTGCATTTCCCCATTCCTGTCACTTCAAATCGAACTGAGCTGTTCACTTAGGAGCCTATACACACCAAGGCCTGCTTTGCGCTTCATTACTTCCGTGTATGCTATCGCCAGATAATAAAAAAACACAGTTATTTCCCCTTCTTTCCATTCTCAAAAGATTAACAATGGGAAGCAGCTTCAGCCTCAGTGGCATCCGAGTGGGTGCCAGTACGGCTGAGCCGTGCTGAGGCAACCTCTATCCGCGTCGCTATCGGTGCGTAAACTGCATTGCTGTATGGAGATTTAGTGCGTAAGAGCCAAACTATCTCAAAGGTGCTGGACCTGGCACCGCTTTGACTGCCAGACTAATGGTCTTTTCTAGTGGGCATAAATTCACTTTAAATTCATGCTTGCTGCTAGCAAAGTAGAAGTCGAATTATAATGATGATGGGAAAAGAGGGAATGGATTATTTGCATTTTTTGCGTTCGGACTTTGTACGAATGTTAAAAATGGGTCGATGTGCTTGTCAAGTTGATGGTGTAGTGTGTTCCTTTAGCGGTTACTCCATGTTAGCGTGTCGAGGACGACCGCATGATGAAAACGTGCTTAAAATAAGCAAATTCTAACCAAACACATAAATACGCTGCACTGAATTTATTTTTTGGCATTACCATAAATAATGAACAAGGTAAATGATGATTGTCCTGGGCGAATTTCACTTTACGCCATGAGAAGTGAAACCAAATCGGCTTCAGACCACGCAGGGTAATTTTCTTGAACGAATAATGCCATGATTTGACGTTATTTGTGAAGCCTAGCTAGCTAGCAGAAATTTGATTGAATTCGCTGTTACACGGTTTATGTGCATAGGTACAGTCGTCAAAGTTAGCCCCACCTGCTTATAAACACAAAGTGAAATTCATCATGTGTAGGTGCTTCCTGCACTTTGTGGCACCACATAACATAAACGAGTGTTCGGTTTGCTTTTCAGAATCAAGACACACTTCCGCTATAAGATCGTATCAAGCGCACCTGCACGAAGGTCATTCACGCAAGCCAAGGCATTCGTTATCACACACGCCTCCAAATAGTAGTGTGTCTAGTGCGTCAGCGCATCATTACAATCACATAGCACTTGAATACATAAACTATGTAAGGGTTAATCACAACAGCTATCCACTTCAGGTTTCCACTCTTGTGTGTAATCTGATGTCATGTCGAAAAGTGAGCATACTTCAATTCATCACGATAGCAACAAGTTGCTATATCAATTGCTGATTTCTTAAGAACAAAGGTCAATGACTGGATGGACTTAATTGATGCCTCTGCCATCATTGAAGGCATAATAAAGCTGAAGAAACTTGAATATGAGGTGCCATTTTAAGCAGCATTGTGTTTGATGCGTAAAATTTATTTCACCAACTTCGCCACAACCACTTGACTTTGTGCCCACTTAAATCTGTAAAGTTTTCGAAAACTTCAGACCTCTTTAAAATGCGTATTACCATCAAATTTAGGTGTCGAACCGTGCATACTTCTGCGCTCTTGCTGCTAGTGTCCAAGCGCACCAGATGCGCAAATTTGATGTAAGGTTGTGATACACTCTCATCATTACGAGGAGGGTATATTCAGGAAGAAAACCTAGTCGCAGCTGTGATCAGGTTTTATGATTAATGCATTCAAGCGCTGCGTGGGTGCAATGATGCGCTGGTGCATCGGACAGACTACTATTTGAAGTGTTTGTAATAACGGAAGCCTTGATCTGCGTAAATTATCTTCGTGCAGGTGCGCCCAAGACAATAGTATGACGGGGACATGTCTAAGTTAAAAAATGATCACCAGGCGCTCGTTTATATGACGTGGGGACACAAAATGCAGGCAGCCCATACACTTAAATTTTACCTTGTGTTTATAAGATGGGTGAGACCAGCTTTTGCTTTCGTATCAAATGATCAAAACGAAGAAGTTTTATAATTTTAGCTTTACGCATAAATCCAATAGTGGTGCATTTAATTTGATTCGCTTGAAGAAATTACGCTGTGTGGGTCAGAGCGCATTCAGCATCGCATTCGGATGTCAATGAAATTTCGATAAGGCGACCATCAGTTAATTAGTTCATCATTTAGGCTAGAACCGAAAAAGGACCATTTCCCTGTGCAATAACCCTCATTATCACAAACATGTAAACGTCCTTGTCTAACGGAATGCCTGTATCATCGAAACTAATGCTTAAAACAACACACAGACGGCAAAATATGCCCCATTCAGAAAACAAAAGTGTTCGACAATAGGTTTTGCCAAAAATAACATGGTTTCTAATTGGCAGCATGACTGTGTGGCATAAGCAACCCAAGGTAGCGTTGCGATGCGCTGCAACTTTGTAAAGTCGCGAATAAATATGGTTGACGAAAACGATTTTTGAATGGAAGGAGAGGAGCTGAGGATGCGCGATGGATCCAGTTAACACTTTTCTTTTAGCACCACCAGCTCTTATAGAAGTGTAAAAGAATAAACGCGAGGGTCCTCGTTCAAACCACTTTATGCGCGCTGTTGTTTTAAAGCACATAATGCACAGTTCGTCCAACGCTGGCGAAATCAGACAGACAATCAGCAAATACCAATTAAATTCTTTCATCAAGGCAAAATGGTCGCGCCATCCTATCGCAATCACTCAACAGTGATACAGGCCATCCAGTCATAGACTAGACTGGGTTATAACCGCAGCTTCTGTCCACACTGCGCAACCAACTAGGATGGATTATTGACGATGAGAGAGTCAGGTTTCAGACCCGTGATACTTCTATCACTCCGCCCTCCTGCCTCCACGCTAATTTTTTGCATTGGAAAGAATGTCGAGAGAAAGACATCCTCTGTTGGATAGTATTAGGCGGTTATAAGTGCTTGTCAGACGCGCAGTACTTGTCTCATCTTCAAGAAAGAGGATCTATTATCTCCACTTGCCTACGAATTTGTCTCAATTGCACACTTTCGACCTAAGCTACAAGTAAATAAACGATTATTCCAAGTGCATGTGCATGTCAGTTAATTCCCACTTTTCCAGCACAAAACAAAAAACTGCTGTTAGAAGTACGTACAGAAAACCAAATAGCCACATGCATTGTCTCTCTAAGGTAGACTCAATTCTGGCATGAACGTCCGTCATCATTGGAATGGAACTTTAGTCTGAAAGTAAAGGCCGTTGAAAAACACCAAGCTTGGGCCAACTGCTTTACCGTTAACACGATTGTTAACGTCGTATGCAAGGTGCAGATTGATGCGCTGGCGGTTGAGCTGCAATAATCGTGGAGGCCACAAAATGGGTAATGTGTAGCCAGCAAGAAGGTTTAAGCAGTATTGCAGATTCTGCATTATTATTGCATAAACTTAAAACACACCTTGTTTTGTCAAAAGCATACAATTAGCACAAATGACGTTCATTTAAGTCCAGTGGGCAAGAAAGAAGCGATCGGAATAAAAGGGGTCCAAGTAAGTAGCAGCTTAAATCTGGCAAACTTTCACTCGATTTAACCTTCATCGTAAAGGACTTATTCATGGTTTCTCCCTCCCATGAAGGGAGATTCGATATTTACTCTACCATCTGTGACATTTTACTTGCATTTAATAGTTCGTATATGTTCATATTGTTGCACTCTAGCTGGCGTAAGGATGATCTCGCATAAGTGCTTCAAAAATGCTGCAAGTAAGTGTTGATTCGGCTGTTCAAAGGCATTTCTTCAGTGCGTAGCTAAGATGCATTGATCAAGGTAGGATATGCTGACACAGGTTACCGGACACGCACGGGCACAATTGCAACACCCAAATTTTAAATGCAGCATTAACAATGCTACTGGGCTGCCTCTAGAGGATGCACCCTCAGCCACAGAAGTCCCAACAGATGCCATAGCGCCTTCCTTAAAAGAACAAAAGTTCATTTTTCTGCCATTAATAATTGGTACGGTGTCCGCAACTACCCTAGTAAAATCATTTCACATCTACAATCTCACCTTCTCACGAGGGATCAATTTGATTGCTTATGGAACTTAGTGCTATGCATTGGATCCAAGTCAATAAATCGTAGGATTGCTGTTCATCACTTCATAGGTATCATCCTACATAGGTCGCAATTCGGATTTTGATGTTTAAGTAACCCAAACGGTTAATTAAAAGAATCGCAAATGTAAAGTGGCACTGATGAAAAGTGAATGTTTCCAATGGGCAGAACTTGTCCAAAAAATTACCTATTTTCAAACTGACACACAAAGCAGAAGATTATTATGCATATATTATGAATCTCTGTGATTTGAGACATTTCATAACGAAAAGTTCCAGCTATTTTTTAGCTGACGTGGGAGCCGTTTGTTTACATGCTTTTCTCACATGTTGCAAAGCGAATGTGTCAGGTTAAATACACAGACACCCTCTCGGTGTTGCATTTTCGATTGCGTTTATCTGAGATTCAGTGGATGCTCCGCGGTAGAGGCAGTTTTAAGAAATTGTAGGCTCTTCACCAGCCCATTCATGATGCTATGTAGTGATTTTGATTACGACCTTGGTTAATGGATACGTTTGATTTGATTTTGCATCTTTGAACTGAATTTTTAATTTTATATTTTCTACAGCAATTTGTTCAAAGTTTTCTGCTTTTAACGTTTAAAAATGGTGAATTTGCGAAATCGGAGGCATTTGTCAAGTGGCTACGTGAGTAGAAGTCAAATCGTTTCCATGCGTCACAAATACTTGTGGGTTTCATGCTTTTTCCACGGTTGAAGCCTTGTAGCTTTATTCTTGGACCACAACTACAAGGTATTTGAGTTTCATGACCTAATATTGACGAGGGAAATGCTTGTTCAGAGTTCTATCCATTTAATGAACCCGTTTGCTTTTTATTGAAGTGTGTCAGGCTGTACCATGTGTTTCAGAGTCAACGGGAGGTAGGTCCGTGAAATAAGTAGGTAAAATCGGTGTGCTGTCAAATATTGGCAAATAAAATGTGTTTATTTGGAAAAGCCCAAGACACGCGGTGATGTATTACGACTACGACAATTTACTGCCTGGCAGTCACTAACTTCTAGACCTACTCCTGATCCGTTATTTTCCTTGTTTATCCAGTTTTGCGTTTTTGTTATAATTCAGGAAAGACGAAGAGTTGGTGGCCTGTTTAAAAAGAGTTAAGTCAGTGTTCAATGTCTCTGAAGATGACATTCAGGTGGAAAAATACGTACGTATTCTTGTATTGCCTAAAGGTGTCATTTCGGCTGGAGATTTGAGCTGTTTCTTTAGCCGAAGATTTGTAATCATGAAAAAGAGAATAAGCTCTTCATGTTTCTTCAAAGGCGTATTAGGAGGAGGCTACGGTGTCGTCTCATTCGGGACATACAGGCGCAAGAATGTAGTGAAAAAGGATTTCAGATTTATGAATACGATTGCTGAACGCATATCCAATTACCGCGAAGTCTGCACACTTGCTACCTGCAACCACCCGAACATCGTCAGGCTCATCGGTGCTGGTCCAAATACACAAATAGCTGACGTTCGCTATGTTGTAATGGAGCGAGCAACAGATTCCTCTCTGAAAGAACGTAAGCACCTTCTTTCTTTTGCAGCTAAAACATTTTATTCTGTCCGTAGTCATTTATTCAGAAGTTGAGTACAGCATTTGGCATGTGATGCTCTGGGCCCTGCATCTGGCGGATGGATTGGACTACCTTCACTCTCGTACAGAGCCAATCGTTCATCGAGACTTGAAACCTGCTAATATGCTGCTCTTTGACGGATGCACCACCCTCAAAATAAGCGACTTTGGCAGTTCTAAGATTTTTGAGGCAAACAAGGAGGACCTGCAATCAGTAAATCAGGGCTCCCTTTTGTATATGGCACCGGAGGTACAGCAGTGTAGGTTTTGATGCGCAACCCAACGTCCTTCAAATATTTAACCAATCTGATGTTAATGTAATGCGACAGTGAGTGTGTTAAAATGTTTTTGGATTGAGAACATCTGTCCAATAGTATGAGAAGTGATGTCATCAAATTTAAGCTTTCGGTGCAGTCAAAAAATGGGAGGTCATGATTTAGCAATGCATGTTATACACCTAGAAAGCACATTGAGTGTAGGGTGATGTGAAGGGATTTAAACCTCTCTGGGAGAGTTTACTCAAATTCGTCATTGTTATGGATGTTGTTGGATATCAGGCTTGGATTAGGGTAATGCGTTATGCAGCATCATCTTTAAGTGAGCTCTTTGCAGTGCAGATTTTATGGTGTGAGCAATGCAATCTCGTGTGTAATTATGACGCAGATTTTACTTGTCTGTCATGAGAAAGGGAAGGAACCGTCACGGTATCCACCATAGATGCACAGCTTTGACTTGATTTTGCTGGTGAAAGTTATATTGCATTCATCATATACGTTGATCGATTTGAGTGCACACTCTTTCCTTTCTTCTACATCTAGGTACCAATGGCGAATTCTATACCTGCTACACAAAATCGGTGGATATTTACAGCATGACGGTTTCTCTTTGGGAAATGCTGACACGAAGATTAGACCAAGATGTGAATCCCCTCTCCGAGAAGATTGATTCGTGCCCACCATTTCTAAGAAGTCTCTTTGACCGGTGAGGGTTTTACTATTTCTGCATGCGAAACATCTTCGTCATGGCGGACTAGACCTAATGAAAACTTTTCTGCATCCAGTGGATTGGCAGTAGACCCGTGTCAACGACCGTCAGCGTCACAATTGGTTCAGCTCTTTGATTTCATCATGCGCAATGTGTGCACAAAGACTACCTCGCAGCTGTACATTGACTTTAGGGGCGCTAAAGTTTTCAGTGCCTTTCTGGAGACCAGAACCGACACAGTAAGTAAGCATAATTTCCGAAGAAATCTTCCTCTCCTTCGGAACACCCCCACGCCCTCACCATTGATTCAATTTGCAATTTTTCGTTTCGTTGTACATCCTCCTCAACTCTCTAGATGCCACTCTGCTTAAATTGATAAATTCTCTGCATCAAATGAAAGTCACACATCACACCATTTGTATGACAATTTGGCCAAGATTGCAGGGACGTCTTCAAGTGCATATCAGTGTTTAGGCATGTTCGTTTTGAGGTGGGGATCGTAGTAAAATATTTACTTGTTAAGGTACGAAGCAGCACTTTTGAGTTGGTGCCAGTTACGTAATGAAACGATTTGGAGACGCACTGTGTGGCGAGGTATTTTATCGCCATTCACCAAAGGGGGAGAAAACGAAACGCGTGCAGTACCACTAATGCTGCTAAACCAAAACCGTAGTGGCCTTTCTCCAACTTTGACGCTTATGTATGCCACCGTGCCTCTACGAACGGAAGTGCATTTAGCTGTAAGTGAGTTTACCTTTATCTGGTACTAAAGTGGCCAGTACTATGAATTTGAAAGACGTAAAGGATTAATTTGATAGTGAGGAGATGGGGAAATAGTCATTAATGTACAAGCGGGCTGGAAGATAATAGATTCGAATGGGGTGATCTGATGCCAATGTAGTAGCTTGATTATTTGAGCATGCAAATACTGTTCTGTTTCATATTCGTCTCTGCAGGGCCGTTATAAGTTAGCGTAAAGTGTCTTGCTTTGCAATCCATTCAGGAAGCTTCATCAGGATCTGGCGATGAGAGTGAATCTTTCACCGTGACACTGGTAAGTAACGGGGACTTAGACTTGTGTTTCCTGCAATTTTTGCGTACTCATTAGCATTTTTGTTCAAGCATTGGCTTTCGAAACGAAACCCATTTTTATTAGTGTAAATCTTTCAGTGCTCATCATCTAGAAGCAGAAATAGTTGTCCTTGTTATGTGCTTTAATACTATAGGAAATCTTTAAACGATGATGTCACATGCATTCGCAAGGTGTGGACAGAATGATTAAGCACGTGGGACCCGTGGAGAAAAATACGCTTATTTCTTCATTCTTTGAATGACTAAGCAGCATTGATGGCTTGTATGATTAGATGGTTGGGCCCGGAGATCTTAGGCCAACACGTCAGTGCACTATTTCTGTCCCCAATATAAACTACTATTGTGACGGGGGTATTTAAGCAAAAATTATCCTTCTAAGCAAATAAACGGCTCCATTGGCCTCTACCTTTCATTTCACTAACCCCACAGACTGCAACAACCCACCGCACCAACTTCCATTATCAATATTTTCACCAATACCAAAGGCAGTACTGTTCGTGCATTATTTGCCCCAACCCTTCTCCCTTCCGTTCACCACTGCTATCTTACGGCACTTGGCGCCTCCCTTCTGATTGCCTTCTACGCACTCAGACCCCTTGGCTTCGGTCTGACAAGTACATGAGAAATTACCATCACAACGCAGTGACGAGTCAACTCTTCACCATTCTAGGCCTCGCATCGCATTCACAACTCAATAGGTTGTGCAAAGTCTATGTCAGTCTCACAAACGCTCGACACACCAATGCACTGTTTTATTCCGCCATAAACGGCTCATGAGTGTCTTAAGCAAATGCAATAGTCCTACACCAATGCACGATGCTTTCGACACGTCCATCACAGCTCGCATGGGTCATGCAATGTCCCAGCATCCAGGCTCCCTATCTACCAAGCGCCTAAATATACACGTGATAACAGTGCGACAAAGTCAAATTGTTTGCACAAAATGTGCGAACCCAGCAATCTCACAAGAACTGATCCCGTAATTCAACAACAAATGGACAGACTTCCAAGTGCTGCAATTCATCCCACATTTTCGGGAAATTCGTCTTCCTTGTTCTTATTAGACATGGAATTGCTGGGTAGAGAATGTGCAAATGATATTATGAGAGCAATTAATCCTCATTTCTTAGATTTACTGGTTAAAATACAAGCTGTCAACTTGATAAGCATACAATTGACATGCAGGGAAGCAGGAGAGGAAGCAGTTGCTTAAGAGAACTGAGCCTTTGGACAGCTTGAATGGAACCTGCTGCTGCATGAATCAGAAATTCCTACCGTACACGTGGTTCTAGTGGAAAAACCGCTCTAGTTCTTACTCTATCATCTTGTTCGAGATAGACTCGCAACTATCGACAAGCACTGCAATGTCCGGATGAACGAAAGCATTTTGCACAAGTGCATCGATGCTTCATTACGACGATCAGAATATTTGTCATGTGCATACCGCACACCGAGTGTGGGTATCGGAATCCAATTGGAAATGAGCAAGGCTGTTAATAATGAAGAGACTAGCGAAAGAAGTTAAAAGGCAAGCGAACTGATTATCGTGACCTTGGGAGCATATGAATGCAAATGTGTAGATCGGCTCTTGATCTATGTTGAGGGTTAACCAGCTAAATTAATCCCTGAATATCGCATTCAGCAGATTCACGGATAGTTTCAAGCAATGATTTCGCACATGGCGATTTTAGTGGTCGCAGTACAGGGAGAAGGATTAGTGCAAAACGTTCCCTTGTTCCAAATGTATTTACACAGCTTTGCCTAATGCATGAGCATAAAAGGTACAGTGGCTTGCGAATTTCCTCGATGTTTATTCTACAACGCAAAATACGTAAACATATAAGGACCTGTCAGCGTAGTGGTTTAGAATTCATAAATAATGCATTCCAATTATGACTTTTCCCAAATTTACCACGGTCTTACCACATAGCGACTTCCAATTTGTTAGACTCCGCGTTCTTTAAGCAAATGAAAATGCCTTTTTCATTAACTTACTTAATGCGCCCTGCACAGTGCAGGCCGTAAAACAAGTGCAAGCAGAGAACACATTGAGGAACCAAACAACAGCGGTGGGCAGTTGGTAGAAAAGTGGCGGGAAAACAAAAATGATTCATTAAGACCGCAAATAAGGGTGTGGGTACGCACACCACTGAACGTCGAATTGATGCATATTGACTGATGGAAACATAAAGATGAAATGTTTGTAGCTGGCGGCGAACATGTAAGCAGGTCATAGCAATAATTGTAGACTGATGTGTTCTCAAACGGGCAGCAACACCTAGCAACGATATTTGCTGCGGCCATTGCATGAGCAACAATCTGTATTTTATTTGGCTCTGTTACTCCGGGTAATGTTGCTATCAAGAGCTTGAAATTCCATTCTGGCAGCTGACAGAATAGCTGAAGTTCACGTTTTGATTCACATGGCGACGAGTCTGTTCTTCTTGGCTAACGGCTGTTCTAGTCACTGGCCGGCCTTGGTCTAAAAGCAAGCATTGGTGCCGCCGAGTAAATGCAATGCAATGCTGCTTATTTTAGCATTCAGCGCTTATTTAAATCTTCATTTCTACAATGCGCACAATGTCTTATCCTGTTTAGTAAATATCCTCGAGCAGCTGGGGGCTAAATTTGTATGTGGGTGAGCAGGAAATGCATGCATGCATAAATGTGTAAAGCAGCCAGCCAGATGAGTTTCGGACATTGTGAGAAGTGTTAGCTGCTTGGCTTGGTCTACTGTGAGATCGGCGCTCACAGTTCCTCTACGGCGTGTTCTGGAGGGGTTCTGTTGCACTGACTTGTGGATTGCAAATGCACGCAGTAAGTTGACCAGTGAGCGTCAGTCAGCGCACATCCTCAAAATGACCCACAAAGGTTAAAGTTGTGCGAGAGAGTCAGCTGTAGGTGACTTGTTGCCACTGAGGAGGCAATTGCATCTTCACACCGGCACATGTACAGTAAGCATGCACTGCTGCCTCTGATGGGAAGTGGGGTGCTTCTGTCGGTGGAGGACGGAGGCCACCATTTGCCACATTGAACAAGCAATGAACGCAAATCTACAGACACCTGTGCCTCAGGTGTTCTTGAAATAAAGCCCCACAGTGTACTAAAAGGAAGTGGTCAGTGTCGACTCAATGACCAGTCTGAAGCGAATTTCAATTACCCATGCCAAGTACCCCCAAATGGTGTGGAGGAGGTGGAAGACAGAGCCCTTATCCATTCCCCACTCTTTATTGCTTCATGCTCACTTTTACATGCATCATGTCAAGCTGCACGACAATCTTCCAGCAGCCGCCTTCAGACCAGTAAATATGGCTTTATGCAAAGCGGCTTCACTGAGCCCAGGTATACCCCTCATCGCACCCATATCAGCTTCCAATGACGCCACATCAGTGACACGAATGATTGCCTCCTCCTGCTGCTCCACCACGATGCCCATGTCCACTTGGTTTATGAAGTGGTCATTGACCAGTTTTGCTTCCGCTCTACGGTTGAAGATGTGGCAGTAGAAATGAGCATCTTATGTAAATGCTTGCCTCCCATGCCAAGCATGGCATGGCTAAGGGGAAGGAGAAGTGGGACACTTACGCAGACAGTGGACCTGCGTGACTCGCACAGTCGAAGTTCACATGACGTGCCATGACAGAGCACTCAAATTTGGTGGAGGAGTCCATTGAGGCGTTGCACTGAGATTGCAATGATGTCTTACCACAATCCCCCCTCGCTTTCCGTCCCAGGCTATTCAGTGTGAAGACCATGCTTGTGCACACTTTCCTCACCAAGTGATTCACGATTTGCGGCATTCCCTTGCTTATGTCGGCCACTTCCGGACACTTGTCTTTGCGAAGGAAGAAAAACTTGTCATGATGCATTTAGGCAAAGGAGAAGGCAAGCGCGTGATTTGGCGTTACCTGTTGAGGTGCCGACTGGAGACAACTCGACGTCAATTTCTTCATCCTTAGTTGCACACGCGATGACCACACTGACGAAGAAACAAAGCAGACTAACCTGTTTGCAGTCCATGTGGAGCCGTAAAATGCAACTGCTTGAGTGGGGACCTATTTAAGTTGGTGAGCACACGCCATTAACCTACTTGTCTACCCAAGCAACGCGATATGTAGCAGTGTTTGATTGGAAAGGGAAGCAGTCACATTTCTTTGCTTTCTCGATGCTTACCTACAATGTAGCCACATAAGTGAAGACAAAAGCCGAACCTCCTTCTTCTCAATGTTACATGGACAAGTTGCGAACTACGCCCCTGTGCCACGTCAAAAGTCGGGAGGAAGAAGGTTTCAATACCCTCTGCCTTCTCTAAGTTGTCTAACCATCTAATGCTTGATTGGGATATGAAAAAGGAAATTGGAGTCAGTCACCCCACCTTCATGTCTGTAGTCAGTTGATCAGCACTTAATAGGTGGCTGCAAAGCATGCGTTCATATTAAGTGCTTATTGGCCTCGCAAGGTGTATTCAACAAGGGCGTGCGACATGCTCCACATTTAGACAGGCGTATCGACTGAGAAATGAACCGCGACAGTAAGTCGGAACACCGCGAAACTGGTGATGCAGTGATCTGCATGCGGCCTTTGTAAGCGAACGCACCTCACTTCTGCAGTCTGCGCACGCTTTGGAGCAAAGTGATGGGCTGAGGACCAAAGGAAGATGTCGCCCACAAATGATGGTGGCTACAATTGCATTTCGACAGACGCCACACCACTTATGTGCAAGCGCATTTTATAACTAAACTTCTCGTTAATTGAATTGCGACCTTTCCTCAACCTCTGGTGCATATGCCAAGCTTGAATGGGCCAGTGGTGCGGGTGAATTTCAGTATTTGTTGAATGCGCTAGGCAATTGACTTGCCTGAAGAAATGGAAGACTGCGCACATGGGGAGGAGGGTCACTCGGACCTGATCGAAGACATCTCAACAGATTTTCGTACGATTGCCTTGAGGCGTTTTTGATCTTCCAAAGCACCAGTTCGCGCTCCTGCACAGTCGTCCTCTGAGTGCTCGATATTTGCTGTAAGACTGGGGCTTTTCAAAACACATTGACAGCCACTGCTGGTGACGAATGGCACGCACCAGCACCGGAGCATGGTGGGCGTGAGCGTGCACACCCTGCGTGGAAGGCACTTCCAACGCCTGTCACACCTTGTATCTGAGGTTCGTGTAACTTCGTTGTGAACACACTGAACACTGAACACAGTGAACACACCCAAACAGCTTACAGACGAATTCTAGAACATCTTCCATCGAATCCTCTACATCACCCAACTCTTTAAATTTGCTCTCACCAAGGCTAGTTCCTCCCGCTCATAATGCTAGTGAGCACAGCGGCCAAATCAACACTGACGTCGCTTCAATTCGAACTTACTTTCGGGCCGAATTCGGTGGTGCCATGTGGCCTCTGCCTCTGTGACTTCTCCACTGCTCTTCACTTATCCATCCACTAATCATAGATCACGCCAGATAAGTGGATTCGCTTGCTCTGGACTGAATGAAACACTGCTAATGCAGGAGTAAATTGTGCATGAAAGGAAATATTGTGATAAGGATATTCAAAGACACGAATTTCGCCAATGACTAAATTAGTTTTGCGTGAGGAAATAAATGGAGCAATTGATCAGGTAAGGGAAACAGCATAACTTTGTTGTAGTTGGAAAGACTGCTGCAGTGAGGCAGAAGCAGTAAATTTAGCTGGAAATCAGGAGCTTTGGCGAGTGCAGCATAGTTATCATTGACCACTAACTTAGATTACATAAATAAGTTCAGGATTTAGGATTGGACGGCGTTCTCCACAGTGCAAATTCTGCCAGAGGACAAAACTCACCATGAAGATCTGTTCTGGGCCTGAGTTCATTTGGTTAGTGCAAGCAAAAGCAAGTCTTTAACCTGTTATGAAATGCGCTGGCGAAGTCTATGAGGGAGTAGATAATGAAACCTCCTTGTTCCCACCTCCTGAACTCAATGCAACCGGTCAAGTGGGAGTCATTTGAGGATCATTGGGCTTCTGATACTTTCTGATGCTACGCACTGGAGAATCGCGTGCAGGCAGTGGTTGAACATTGACAAAGGAAGGTGCAAGTGTAGGGCTAGCCACTTTCCGAGCATGGCGAGACGATTGACATGAGCTGCATTGTTAGGGGCGGGTGAATGCCTTACGGTGGTTTGTCTATTTGTTCCGCCCAAAGCAGATCCTGTTTAACTGAGATTTTGAAGCCGTAAACTGGAAGACATCATTTGGTTTAGTCTTAAGTCCTTGTAACTGACTGAATTGCAACTGCACGGCATCCTTTGTTCTGACGACAATGCGAGTCATTCGGTTCGGGCTAGGTAAGTAAGGTAAGAAACCTCGGTTGAGGCATCTCGGTTTCCTTCAACCTACGCGCCTCCTCCTCCTCCTCCTCCTCCTCCCCTCCTCCTCTCCCACCTCCTCCTTCCATTCCCTTGATTGCATTCTCGGTGCTCACTATAGCCGACCCAGCACATTTTCTCTCACAAACTTAGTCAACATTTATGCCTTGGATAATTGAACTGCGATGCCTAGACTTCCTCCCCTCCTAACATTTTTAAGTTGCTTCTGGTTTGATATCTCTGTCGACTCCTTTTACACCACGCTTATCGTGTAGCCTGCGTGGTGACAAGCACCTTGCTCGTGTTGATGAAACGTGGGTGCCCTTTCCACTCTCAATGAACGAGCTTCTAACATCGATGACGTTTGCCTTGTCAAAGCAGAATCCGTCAAGAGGCAGTTCGGACAAATGATTACGCGATAGCTGATAACTCCATAGAAATAAGTGATGTGACGTTTACCAGATCGCAGCAGCCACTCATTTCCTTCACACCTCGTGGTCGTTCGTTGCCAACGTTACGGTCAGAAGAAATGGGAGGGACTGCCGACACGGGTTGTGGAACAACTAAAAACCTTTTGAATGTGAATGGGAAGAGAGAGAGGCAGGGCTCTGATCGAGTAGCGATATGGTGAAAGAAGAAAGCAATCGCAAATTCTCGAAAAGTGCAGTCAATTCACTCAAGTGTCATAGCAGTAAATGTCCTACAAAATGGCATTTCATGCAGTTACTTCCGTTCTTTACATGTTAGAGAATCATGTGCTGAGCATTTTGCGTGCAGGTGGAGTCGTCTTGAAGACTTCATTCCCACTTCGCGATGTGGAGGAGACTAACCATTTATTAAACCTAAATTTGGTGTGCAAGTTGCAAACCATCGCTCCTCAGTGAATCAATGCACCAAAAACTGATGCCGCATCAAGCTGCATTCTCTTCATAGCCCAGCACTCCTGCTTGTCACTTGTTTGCTCACGCACTTTACGTCGTCTCGTTCTACCGGTGCTTCCCAAGCTGCAGGCAGCGCTAACAATGAACGGAGATTAGGCTTGTGCTTGGCGAGGAATTCCTCCTCTGGCACCCCAATGCACACACTGTCGTAAGTTTATCATGTTCCTCATTGGTCAACTAAATGCAACGGAACTGTGAATGCAGCTCTTCGTAACACATTCAAGGTGAGGGGGTAAAGGATAAGGAATCTACTCGGAGCACATTCGCCGGGAAGGTTTCGCGAAAGTGCATGGCTGAATATGACATATTTGGCTGGTATTCGAGGAAAACAGGTTTGATCGCGACTGTTGCCTATGTGCAAAATGCTGAAAGGAAATGAGTGGTGACACACACATATGTTTGGAAGTGAGCTTTGATCAATGCTTGCATTTTGTGATGCAATTCGAATCTGGACGCATTCTGCATGCGAATAACAGCGCGGCAGATATAAAGCCTTGTGCTGAATTGAGAGTGATTTAGTGGTTTGGGTGATTTGTCAGAAATTTAGGACTGCAATCGTAAGTTGGGGAATGCATATGATGTTAGCAGGTGTTGTGTAGAGTAGAATAAAGCAGTATTTTGAGGATGTAGACCATTTCATTGTAAATGCAGTGGCTATGAGTGGTTGAAGTGGAAGAAATCATTCTCCATATTGTCCTGTCTAATCACTTTCATGTGCTTGGCATGACTTAAGAATGTCAGAGCAAAGCGTGCAAGTAACTTAAGGCGTTTTATTGACTACCCACAACACAAAATTCGGCTTGAACGTTGTACATTTTGCGACAAAGGCTGTTTGAGTTGCACAAGTTACCGCACACATTCTATGTTGAAGGCACAAGAATTGACAAACTTGCGCAGGCGCTTCGTGTTTGATAATTTGGGAAGACGTGGTAGGTGAGCATAGAACGCACAATGGCTCCTCAGCCGTGCTAACTGGCAGCTGACTAGCACAGCAGATAGCGCAGTAGTCTAAGCAACCAAACATGTTAGACAATGTGAGCCTATTTTGCTGCGTCAACAATTACACTTGCATTGCTGCTTCCGTCATCCACGAGGGTGGCGACGCTCCTTCCATGCATCTAACGCAACTCGGATTCATTCAAATGTGTCGTTGGGGTCTATCCATTTGGAGAGTCTTCGGTTGGCCCATTTGAATCTCAAGTTAATCTTGAATGGGCCTTTGTTTTGATCCGAGTCAGCATTGCCTTCACTGCGACTGCAGCCTGGGGAGAAATGCTATCAACTGCGGGCAACCTTATGCTGCGAAGAGTTAAATGTTGCTTTGTTAAATCCGCACGAAAGCCACGGATTCAGATTGAATGCACGTTTTATGAAGGCGCTTACTGGCATTGCCATGTTGCAATTTTACGAGACACTCGTTGCAATAGCTGCTTTTCACCACCCTTTTGCGTGGGAAAGAATGCCCAACACTTTCAGCGCATTCGGTTTGGCTTGCTGCACAGAGTTCGATGCTTGCAAAAGTTAAGGCATCCAACGAAATTTCCTTAGATTACCAACAACGCAGAAGAGTATGTCACGCACTACACAATAGTATGAGATGTTGTTTTCGCTGACAGCTTGACAAGAAGTATGACTCAATTGCCATGCTAAGGAGTGTGCACCCCTTGGCATTGCACAATTTTCAATCGAATTGCCCTCAAAGCAATACTGCATTAACCATATTCAATCCACTCAATGGCACTTCATCTTGCAACACTTGTGACACCCATCCGTAAACGCCGACTTTGTGAGGAGTTGTCTTCCATTGTTTGAAGAAGAAGAAGAAGAAGAAGAAATGTACTTTTATGGATTTCTCAGTGGTCACATCGAAGTCATTTTGATTCACAAAGCGATGCAGAGTTGCTGGTCAATTTGTGCAAACATGGGTTTGATAACTAAGCTGAAGGAATGTCTGCGCTTTTCCATCCCAAAGATGCGACACTCTCCAAAATTAGCTTGATCCAACACATTGGCCAACTTGGAGAGCTTGATTTTCAGTTTCCTGCAATGATGCGGCATTGCTAGTTTTGCAGAAATTGGGGGCAAATCAGGTCATCAGAACAATTGCATAAATTGCTAATGTGGCATTGCCTCGCATCTATCTATCTATCTATTCATCCGCTCTTGCAATTTTTCACCACTTCCTGTCTGCCTGTAACTTTAGCATGCGGAAGCGAATCTTGCGCAAACTCACAGCTTATTTCAGTAAAAATCACCTCATTTGCTCCAGTCGTCAGCTATTGCACAGCCTCCACTGCTCTCAACGTTAGATTATTATGTCAGCGCAACAACCTTCTTGCTAACCTCTCTTTGTATTAAATTTGTTGATTCGGTTATTTCTAACCTGAAAATGCAAACCTACTTAAATTACTTAATGAAACCAACTATTTTCTCTCCCGTTCTTTAGCTTAGCATGCTGAAATACCTGCAATCTTAGAAACGCGTTTTCGTTGGACACTTTGAACGATCCATTTGACAGCCACGGCTACGATCATTAACGGAGTTAAGGCCGTTTCCATCTCATACCTGATTGCTCATGCCTAGCATGGGCGTGCTCTGCCTCCGCTCGTACCTATTAAAGAACCCAGTAGATGCTGCTTGGCGGATTTCAGTACGTGGGGTGGCAAATTGCCTTCAGCCTACAGCATAAATAAGGCTCATTAAGTTGAGCTACTTACACAGGCTTTAACTTGCTAGAACACTTGGAAAATTCCCCACAGTCGTTGTCAAGAGCACCAGTGTCACGGCATCAAATAGCTGGGTGAAACATTTCGACTGCTGTTAAGGCTGATCATCCCTAGAATTGGTGCCAACACTGACTGCACCTCGAAGTGCAACATTTGATAAGCACTGACCAGGACGGGTGGCGAAGTAAGGGGCAAGGGAGCAAGGAGCGTATTTGTTCTGAAATGCACGACTCTCACTCAGGTGGTTGCGAAGCGCATAAGACTTTGCAGACAAGAAGGGCACGAAATCGCACCTTTTGGTTAGGCATACAGGGACTAAGAGGTCAAAGCGGAAATGGAAACCGAAATGCCTGCGTAGAACAGTCGCTTGATCTAACCACCTCCCCGCTTCAGTCACCATAGCATAGTCGAAATCGCAATCAAGAGCCGTTCATGAGCGTGGTCAGTCCACCCTTGCTGAGACAACAGAAGTGAAGTTCGCGAGCGTCAGCGCGGGAAATAATTAACAAGAGCAAGTGGGTCCTATGCTAGGTTCAAATCAATGCCTCGGAGTGTGGGTTAGTGGATGTGAATTTAGTTCAATCACAGACCGTAGTGCTCAACGCCACTCACATCGCCCGCATTGCTTACTAAAATCCTAGTAGGTTATGCACTACAAAGTAGCTGCTGGTTTACTGAGCGCGAACACAGACGTCAATAATCAATCTCACTGAAACACAAGCTGATTGTTGAGTTTCCAAGCAATCGCATGCAGTTTCACGGTAATGGAGGAACAAGGGACATTGACTCATCATCTCCCACGACCGGTTGGTGCTCCACGCTAGGACCTGTAAGCCATTTTTCAGTCGCAAAGGATTCGATGCAAATCGCAGAGTCGCTCGGTAAGTAAGAGGATTCAAAGTGGTGTTACGGGGCAAACCGATGCATCTGTGCCCACCTAGCGCAGATATTTCCGACAGTGCTGGATCGAAAACCAGTCTATCACTGCTCAATTATTGCTAAACTCTGTCAGTGCACACTTCGGTTCGATACCGCAATGGTTTTTAATTCAACGCACCTGTTCATTAATGGGTGGTTGGAATTCCTCTTAGTAGTTTTGGTCAGCTGCCACATATTGGCTTGGTTAATTGGAGGAGCTCAAGTCGACTAATCGTGAGATGAGTAGTAGGCCTGGCGCTAGTACCGAAACATTCGTCATCCAGGCTAATGGGCGAAGTCATCAAGGACACTAGGAAGGGCTGATGTGCCACCAGTTCTGTGCACCGTTCCATATCTCACTATATCGCCAACCCATCCACTTCAGTAAAATTGGATGAGACCAAGGATTTGCTTTCAACTGGTGATGCGAATGACCTCTGGTTGCAAACATCGTACGATTGGAAAAGGTCGCGAGAACTCTCGATGGAGCACGTGCGCACATGCATCAATGACTGACGTTCAGCACAAGTTAAACTTACAACCCAATTGCTCCACGATCTGCCCACCTTTTGGAAAGCGTTGATCTACCTCACCGAAGCCACAAGCAAACATTGTGTTTTCTGGCAACCGAAATGCAATTGGAGCTGATGCGCTGGAGGAAAGGGCGCTAGCTCTGTACTGCTCCAGACTGATTAAAGCTGTAGACCAAATAAAGCACGTGAGCCATTCCCTGTTTGCTGCAGTGGCATTTCGAAGGCACATTGTTCTCACTGATGAGAGGAGCATTATTTTGCTCACCTGTGTATAGTGACCACAAACATGTCTGCATGAGTTGTTGGCAAATTAGCATTATGTTACTAGCCGGAGGGAACACATTTTCTTGCACTTCCAGGCGAGCCTCGAGAGCTTGCGCGCGTTCAGGAAACCATCAGGCTATTTCAGCTGGCTCGCATTTTAGGATTATGGAATCGTAGTACAGAAAGATTACTGTTAGCGCGAAATTCATAATTTTCATGAAATGAATTTTCTCTTGTTTAACGTCTGCGATTCGCCAGCAAGTTGCTGTTGAGATCAGGTTGGGAAGGTTCAAGCCTTCCGCAAAGGTAACCCTGTGCAAATTTAAGATCTCATCGCCTTTAAGATGCACCAACTATGGAAAATTTCACAGTCATTTAATTGATGGGAACATTCAGACCAGTTTACAATGCAGATAAGTGCCGTTTTATCTCTTCCTTTAGAGTGTTCCCTCACAGTTGCAAACACTGCCACCCTTTATTTAATTTCTCACACATTTCTGATTTAATAAATCAGGTGGAGCAAAAGATTTGCTGTGGTTGATGATAAAATTGGCAGCTGGCTGCAAGCATCATATTATTCACAAAGGTTGGAAATGCTCAGTGAAACACGTGCACATACGCATCATCACTCCTCCAGTGTCAAGTGCAATTCAACAACACACGTGCTTGGAATGCAGGCGTTTTGATTAAACATGCTTCCAATTTTGCTGTAGGCGGTATTTCTTATCTCTATCACAAATACAGCGTAAATACCTTTGTCGCATTAGTTGCGTGATTCTGCCCAATACCGTCTTGCCGCAGAGAACGTGTTTTAATTTAGCGTCCATGCAAAAGACGTGCGAGCCTCAAAACCAACAAAACGCGAAACTTTACAATCCGCTTCTGCAGTAGATGTGAGTGTAAAATGTAAGCAGAGGTGAACCATAGCCAAGTGGAACTGCAAAGAACCTTGCTCATTTAAGGGCTTCATAGGCAGTAAGCGGAAACACTTGGAGGTCACTGGTAATGGTGCCCAAATGTGAGCCAAGTTTGGAACGTAAAGCAGGTAAAATGCGTTAGGTTCAGCGTGTCAATGGCAGAAAGGCTTGAATGTGACACTCTCACCATTGGGCCATTAAAGAACAAGAATGCACAGACTCTTTGCTGCCAGTGGCAAAGAACGAAGTAAGTTCCCCTTGCCTTTTCCGGCAAGGCATTTGAGCATCAGTGAAGTTTCACAACACGATCAAAGAGAGTACGTGCACACGAAGCTCATCCCAAGTCTCGAATTCTCATCTTTTATCGAAGGGACTTAAAGATTCACATGTATGCCCTGCCTTCAAATAGCCTTGATATTAAGATCCATACTGCAAACGAAGGGAGCGCTACGCGTTTTACCATTGCAGATCGCCAAATACATGCTTAACTTCGAAATTACAAATGCTTGTGTTTTGACGACTTATTACCCATTAATCAAAAGCAATGTTTCGACACGTTTATTGTGGCAAAATTTGGCTTGAGTAATAAGTGATGCATCCTGTGCGAACGAGGCCCTGATAAACGCTAAAACAGCTCTTGAACGCCCTCTGCTTATTTATCCCAGCAATCAGGTCCCTGCACAATAATCGCTCTAATCCAGTACTTCAGCTGTGGAAGACGCTGGGTTTGCCTATGATGCGAAAACACAAGAAACCTTCGTCAAATTTCCCATCAAGATTCACACTTTAGCCTCTTCACTTAGGACGTGCAATTGGAATCGATGCAATGCGACATGCGAGAAAATTGCATAGATTGTCAAAATCCTTATAGGCGATTGCTCTTAAATCTGCTGTCTTGCAGGCACTGGTGGCAATAACCTCACCATCCCACTTACACTTAATAGCGAGAGAGGTTCAAGTTAGCGACTTGTCAAACCAATGCTTGCACAATCGTGAGTCACGAGGTCGGGCACACATATAAATATGTGTAGCAATTCTCACTTTCTCTGTACGGTCGTCTCAATGTCATCCACGAAAGGTGAGTTACAGAACAGTAAGAATCTGTGAATGCTGCGGCTTTCGTGCCTTTCAGGCATTGCACTGTGTGAAACATGTGTTCAGTTCTGTTAAGCCTCGTTATCCTCATATCGGCTGCAAGGTGTCAGCTACCTACAAACGTTGAGCGGGCGCACGCTCTCGAGGCTCACCTGGAAGTGCGAGAAAATGTGTTCCCTCCTGCTAGTAACATGCTATTTATGGTGAGCTTCACAATTGACTAATTTGCGCCATTGTCTTGCCCATTTGGTTTCTGCGTTCTTTCCTCAACAATAGCGCAACAGTTTTTAATATTTCGAGTTACAATGCTGAAAGTGTTGATATTGCTATTGGGTGCTTTGTTTTTGATTTGTCTAGCGATATTCGATGGAAATGGAGAATCTGGCAGCTTACTGGGCCTCCTTTTGCCGTTTTGAGCATCCTGACCCAGCACGCTATCCCCACTTCCGTGGAATCGGACAAAACCTTGCGCTCACCAGTGGCTTCAAGCCACATCTCACTGAAAGTGTTTGCCAATGGAAAAGTGAATCCAAGTTTTACAGGTTTGCCAACAACTCATGCAGACATGTTTGTGGTCACTATACACAGGTGAGCAAAATAATGTACTTGAGCAAACCAGATGTTTATCTGAGGGTCTATTCTTAACTGCGACTAACTCGCTGCAATGCTCAGACATGCTAACAAATCTTTGAAACCGACTGGTAATATTCTATTGAAGAGCATTACCACCACTATTCTAATTTGAACAGCTCGTTTGGGCAAACTCTGACCAGGTAGGCTGTGTCATGCGACAATGTGATGGCCTCAGACCTCAATGGAGCAACCCACAATTTCTGACTGTCTGCCAGTACAAGCCTGGGTAAGTCTGTTTAGCCTACGTTTACTCCTGAGCACCACTTTGCCGCTTTCCTGATCTTTGATGCTCCTCTAGGGGAAACTATGTTGGACAAAGGCCATATAGATTTGGGCAGAGTTGCAACAGATGTCCCAAGGGCTATGTGTGTCGTCGCAAACAGTGCGTGAGAAGAGATGAAGCTCACGATGTATATCCGACAGCCAAACTCGAAAATGCCGATGACAGATCTGTGCCAGCCTGTCGGCCAACCAGCTCTTATTCGGTTATTAGATACAGCTAAATCGGAGCCTTCCCTTAGTTTGAGCTTCATGTTGCTCCCCAGTGGTTAACAGAGCACAAATAAAGTTTGTCTCCCTGACTTCCTTTTGTTGGAATCAATCACTTGGTCCAATGCATGATCGGTCTATGCGAAGTTGTGGGCACATCCACTTGTTAGCAAGGCATCAGAAGACGTTTGAGTATGCATTAATTTATAGTTAAAGGCGGTGGCTGGAGAAATGCATCTGCTGCGCTCTTTTGCTGCTGTTGACAAAAGACGGTGTTCGCCTCATTCAAACACTCCATCAGGTGGACGTTGGACACAGCATTCTGGGTTTCTTCTCTTGGCACAGCGTTTGGTTCACTTCGTTTCCTTCAATGACCATTAAGGCGGCAATGCCTCCGATTCCAGCTTTGTTTCATAGCCTAACTGTCTTCGGTTAAAAGCATGTTCCTGCACAAATGTCAACAACGCTAGTTTGGCTGTGGAATGCGCTACCGAACATGCATTGGAATGTGAAACCTTGCAGAAGTCGGAGACGAAGTTAATGGTGACGCTTCTGAGACGACAGCTGATGTAAAAAGGCCCAATTTAACAATGCTGCCGACGAAAATTGCTCATGGCCCTATCGCCATATTAGCGCATTGGCTGCTATTGTCAAAACAAATAAAAGTGCTTGCTAGCTCCAAAGCTTATTCACACTTTTGAAATCGTATTAACATGGCGGCGTTGAAAGTGCACGCTCGCAATCCTTACATTTGGCAGACCTAATCATGGATTCTACTGCACAGTAAATGACAAAATAGCATGGGTCGACTTTTGCTGAGCCCCACCAATAAGTAGCACGTGGCTGAGTAAAATGAAAGCCTATGAGGATGTGATTTTGCATTGATCAGCATTAGACTGCGTTTCGTAGAAAATGCAAAACTAGCAATGCTGGCAAACTTTCTGCACTACGGTCCTGAATCTCGATGTGCGCACCCTTTTCAAATCGCCTGTTTGCTTGCTTAAGGCTGCGCTAATTCACAATGCTATTATATCCACCAGTACGTACAACGCTTTACAATTGCCCGGACGCTTCGATGGAGTGTCATCTACGAAGAGTTGCTGATCATTAAGTATCTGCGAAATTCCCTGTAACTTGTGTAGCTCAAGGACAATGCGACTTTGAGTACGCTCAGAGTCGCCCTCGAGGAAGGCTTGAGCCCCTTCATCCTGATCTCTGCTGTAACGCGTCGCCGATCCACAGGTGTTGCGCAAGAGCGAATTCTTGAGTCTCCTCTGGAAGTAGGACAAGCTGTTTTCTCTTGATGCTAATGTACAACCAACGATGATGCTCGCACGCGTTAAACTCGTGTCATCGGCCCAGCTGCTTGACGTTGCGGTCACTGAGTTTATCATTGTTATTTGGTTGTTTATTTTATAAGATACGATTGGACCACATAAGTAGGTGCATATAAGTGAGCAGGCTGGTGAAATCGCATTTGGCGACGAGGGAGAGGTTAATGCGTATGCGCACGTGTTTCAATGAGCAATTACGTCCCCTCGTGTCATATGATGCCTGCTACTGCAGGTCATTCTCATCACCAGTTGGCACAAACGCCTTGGTTTTGTGTGACTTTATTGGAGCAGGCGTGTGGAAAATGCAGGACGACAAAATGATCGATACATGAAGTAGGTGTATGGAAAATGCATTGCATTATTGGATGGTATTGGTGCAGGGCGATACAATGATCAATGCATGTAATTTAACACGTTTCCTCTACTAACACGAGTGACACGTATACCGCTTCAACACCAGGTTGGCCGATCATCTCTCAACGCGTCGAGTGGCCTCAATCGGGTTAACAAGGCCAGTGTATAGCAGTTGGCAAAATTACTGACGAGAGATTGGAGGTGGTTGTGGGGCCAGGAGATGGGGTAGCTGTGATCAATTGACGGAGAGCAGTGTCAGACAGTGGTCTTGACTGTGCCATCAAACTGCACTTGCTGGCAGGCGGCGTAATAATCTACTCATGTTAGAAATTAATTCTTGTTCCTCTCAAGATGCGCAATGTTGGAACCCAAAAGCTTTAACAATGTGGCGAAATGTAGCTGGAGTCGCATGCGCTTGGATACTTAGTGAATCGCCCAGTGCACTTATTGTGACCAAACTACGTCGCCACAATGTTTTGTGGCCCGAGATTGACACTCAAGCTTGACACTTGGTAATCACCACTGTTTGTCTTTCGGATTCCCTCCTGTAGTATTCAAATGACTTCGTCATTTTGAGCTGCAGCAATCCTAGACATGGGCAATGCCATTGTTACTAAGCACACATTGAGGTATTCCAGCTGTGCGTGCGCCTCGTCCTGCCGATAATGCAGTATGATTTTACTATCACCTCTAGCCTACTGATTGGAAGCATTCTCTTCAGATCAAACGAAGTCATTTTGAGCACCTGCAATGAGAACAGCTTAAGGTGGTCTGGTTCATGCTTTCCTTCTCCACGTGTATAAACGACAGTTCGGTAGACGTGCTTCGTCTGTACCACACGACAATGCCATTTCCAATGCCAGAGATTCGCACTTTCCATGTGGGGAGTGAAACCTGTTGATTATAAGCCCATTGCTCTACCACTTTTGAGAGAGCACTGGTGCAGTGCAAGAATGATTGAACAAACGCCAACTAACCTAATCTAGAATTTGCGAGGACTGCGGCGTGGTGATACGGCTGCATCACCTCGCATTGCGAAATCACTTAGCTCCTTTCATCAGTGAGAACAATGTGCCTTCGAAATGCCACTGCAGCAAACAGGGAATGGCTCACGTGCTTTATTTGGACTACAGCTTTAATCAGTCTGGAGCAGTACAGAGCTAGCGCCCTTTCCTCCAGCGCATCAGCTCCAATTGCATTTCGGTTGCCAGAAAACACAATGTTTGCTTGTGGCTTCGGTGAGGTAGATCAACGCTTTCCAAAAGGTGGGCAGATCGTGGAGCAATTGGGTTGTAAGTTTAACTTGTGCTGAACGTCAGTCATTGATGCATGTGCGCACGTGCTCCATCGAGAGTTCTCGCGACCTTTTCCAATCGTACGATGTTTGCAACCAGAGGTCATTCGCATCACCAGTTGAAAGCAAACCCTTGGTCTCATCCGATTTTACTGAAGTGGATGGGTAGGCGATATAGTGAGATATGGAACGGTGCACAGAACTGGTGGCACATCAGCCCTTCCTAGTGTCCTTGATGACTTCGCCCATTAGCCTGGATGACGAATGTTTCGGTACTAGCGCCAGGCCTACTACTCATCTCACGATTAGTCGACTTGAGCTCCTCCAATTAACCAAGCCAATATGTGGCAGCTGACCAAAACTACTAAGAGGAATTCCAACCACCCATTAATGAATAGGTGCGTTGAATTAAAGACCATTGCGGTATCGAACCGAAGTGTGCACTGACAGAGTTTAGCAATAATTGAGCAGTGATAGACTGGTTTTCGATCCAGCACTGTCGGAAATATCTGCGCTAGGTGGGCACAGATGCATCGGTTTGCCCCGTAACACCACTTTGAATCCTCTTACTTACCGAGCGACTCTGCGATTTGCATCGAATCCTTTGCGACTGAAAAATGGCTTACAGGTCCTAGCGTGGAGCACCAACCGGTCGTGGGAGATGATGAGTCAATGTCCCTTGTTCCTCCATTACCGTGAAACTGCATGCGATTGCTTGGAAACTCAACAATCAGCTTGTGTTTCAGTGAGATTGATTATTGACGTCTGTGTTCGCGCTCAGTAAACCAGCAGCTACTTTGTAGTGCATAACCTACTAGGATTTTAGTAAGCAATGCGGGCGATGTGAGTGGCGTTGAGCACTACGGTCTGTGATTGAACTAAATTCACATCCACTAACCCACACTCCGAGGCATTGATTTGAGCCTAGCATAGGACCCACTTGCTCTTGTTAATTATTTCCCGCGCTGACGCTCGCGAACTTCACTTCTGTTGTCTCAGCAAGGGTGGACTGACCACGCTCATGAACGGCTCTTGATTGCGATTTCGACTATGCTATGGTGACTGAAGCGGGGAGGTGGTTAGATCAAGCGACTGTTCTACGCAGGCATTTCGGTTTCCATTTCCGCTTTGACCTCTTAGTCCCTGTATGCCTAACCAAAAGGTGCGATTTCGTGCCCTTCTTGTCTGCAAAGTCTTATGCGCTTCGCAACCACCTGAGTGAGAGTCGTGCATTTCAGAACAAATACGCTCCTTGCTCCCTTGCCCCTTACTTCGCCACCCGTCCTGGTCAGTGCTTATCAAATGTTGCACTTCGAGGTGCAGTCAGTGTTGGCACCAATTCTAGGGATGATCAGCCTTAACAGCAGTCGAAATGTTTCACCCAGCTATTTGATGCCGTGACACTGGTGCTCTTGACAACGACTGTGGGGAATTTTCCAAGTGTTCTAGCAAGTTAAAGCCTGTGTAAGTAGCTCAACTTAATGAGCCTTATTTATGCTGTAGGCTGAAGGCAATTTGCCACCCCACGTACTGAAATCCGCCAAGCAGCATCTACTGGGTTCTTTAATAGGTACGAGCGGAGGCAGAGCACGCCCATGCTAGGCATGAGCAATCAGGTATGAGATGGAAACGGCCTTACTCCGTTAATGATCGTAGCCGTGGCTGTCAAATGGATCGTTCAAAGTGTCCAACGAAAACGCGTTTCTAAGATTGCAGGTATTTCAGCATGCTAAGCTAAAGAACGGGAGAGAAAATAGTTGGTTTCATTAAGTAATTTAAGTAGGTTTGCATTTTCAGGTTAGAAATAACCGAATCAACAAATTTAATACAAAGAGAGGTTAGCAAGAAGGTTGTTGCGCTGACATAATAATCTAACGTTGAGAGCAGTGGAGGCTGTGCAATAGCTGACGACTGGAGCAAATGAGGTGATTTTTACTGAAATAAGCTGTGAGTTTGCGCAAGATTCGCTTCCGCATGCTAAAGTTACAGGCAGACAGGAAGTGGTGAAAAATTGCAAGAGCGGATGAATAGATAGATAGATAGATGCGAGGCAATGCCACATTAGCAATTTATGCAATTGTTCTGATGACCTGATTTGCCCCCAATTTCTGCAAAACTAGCAATGCCGCATCATTGCAGGAAACTGAAAATCAAGCTCTCCAAGTTGGCCAATGTGTTGGATCAAGCTAATTTTGGAGAGTGTCGCATCTTTGGGATGGAAAAGCGCAGACATTCCTTCAGCTTAGTTATCAAACCCATGTTTGCACAAATTGACCAGCAACTCTGCATCGCTTTGTGAATCAAAATGACTTCGATGTGACCACTGAGAAATCCATAAAAGTACATTTCTTCTTCTTCTTCTTCTTCTTCTTCAAACAATGGAAGACAACTCCTCACAAAGCCGGCGTTTACGGATGGGTGTCACAAGTGTTGCAAGATGAAGTGCCATTGAGTGGATTGAATATGGTTAATGCAGTATTGCTTTGAGGGCAATTCGATTGAAAATTGTGCAATGCCAAGGGGTGCACACTCCTTAGCATGGCAATTGAGTCATACTTCTTGTCAAGCTGTCAGCGAAAACAACATCTCATACTATTGTGTAGTGCGTGACATACTCTTCTGCGTTGTTGGTAATCTAAGGAAATTTCGTTGGATGCCTTAACTTTTGCAAGCATCGAACTCTGTGCAGCAAGCCAAACCGAATGCGCTGAAAGTGTTGGGCATTCTTTCCCACGCAAAAGGGTGGTGAAAAGCAGCTATTGCAACGAGTGTCTCGTAAAATTGCAACATGGCAATGCCAGTAAGCGCCTTCATAAAACGTGCATTCAATCTGAATCCGTGGCTTTCGTGCGGATTTAACAAAGCAACATTTAACTCTTCGCAGCATAAGGTTGCCCGCAGTTGATAGCATTTCTCCCCAGGCTGCAGTCGCAGTGAAGGCAATGCTGACTCGGATCAAAACAAAGGCCCATTCAAGATTAACTTGAGATTCAAATGGGCCAACCGAAGACTCTCCAAATGGATAGACCCCAACGACACATTTGAATGAATCCGAGTTGCGTTAGATGCATGGAAGGAGCGTCGCCACCCTCGTGGATGACGGAAGCAGCAATGCAAGTGTAATTGTTGACGCAGCAAAATAGGCTCACATTGTCTAACATGTTTGGTTGCTTAGACTACTGCGCTATCTGCTGTGCTAGTCAGCTGCCAGTTAGCACGGCTGAGGAGCCATTGTGCGTTCTATGCTCACCTACCACGTCTTCCCAAATTATCAAACACGAAGCGCCTGCGCAAGTTTGTCAATTCTTGTGCCTTCAACATAGAATGTGTGCGGTAACTTGTGCAACTCAAACAGCCTTTGTCGCAAAATGTACAACGTTCAAGCCGAATTTTGTGTTGTGGGTAGTCAATAAAACGCCTTAAGTTACTTGCACGCTTTGCTCTGACATTCTTAAGTCATGCCAAGCACATGAAAGTGATTAGACAGGACAATATGGAGAATGATTTCTTCCACTTCAACCACTCATAGCCACTGCATTTACAATGAAATGGTCTACATCCTCAAAATACTGCTTTATTCTACTCTACACAACACCTGCTAACATCATATGCATTCCCCAACTTACGATTGCAGTCCTAAATTTCTGACAAATCACCCAAACCACTAAATCACTCTCAATTCAGCACAAGGCTTTATATCTGCCGCGCTGTTATTCGCATGCAGAATGCGTCCAGATTCGAATTGCATCACAAAATGCAAGCATTGATCAAAGCTCACTTCCAAACATAGTGTGTGTGTCACCACTCATTTCCTTTCAGCATTTTGCACATAGGCAACAGTCGCGATCAAACCTGTTTTCCTCGAATACCAGCCAAATATGTCATATTCAGCCATGCACTTTCGCGAAACCTTCCCGGCGAATGTGCTCCGAGTAGATTCCTTATCCTTTACCCCCTCACCTTGAATGTGTTACGAAGAGCTGCATTCACAGTTCCGTTGCATTTAGTTGACCAATGAGGAACATGATAAACTTACGACAGTGTGTGCATTGGGGTGCCAGAGGAGGAATTCCTCGCCAAGCACAAGCCTAATCTCCGTTCATTGTTAGCGCTGCCTGCAGCTTGGGAAGCACCGGTAGAACGAGACGACGTAAAGTGCGTGAGCAAACAAGTGACAAGCAGGAGTGCTGGGCTATGAAGAGAATGCAGCTTGATGCGGCATCAGTTTTTGGTGCATTGATTCACTGAGGAGCGATGGTTTGCAACTTGCACACCAAATTTAGGTTTAATAAATGGTTAGTCTCCTCCACATCGCGAAGTGGGAATGAAGTCTTCAAGACGACTCCACCTGCACGCAAAATGCTCAGCACATGATTCTCTAACATGTAAAGAACGGAAGTAACTGCATGAAATGCCATTTTGTAGGACATTTACTGCTATGACACTTGAGTGAATTGACTGCACTTTTCGAGAATTTGCGATTGCTTTCTTCTTTCACCATATCGCTACTCGATCAGAGCCCTGCCTCTCTCTCTTCCCATTCACATTCAAAAGGTTTTTAGTTGTTCCACAACCCGTGTCGGCAGTCCCTCCCATTTCTTCTGACCGTAACGTTGGCAACGAACGACCACGAGGTGTGAAGGAAATGAGTGGCTGCTGCGATCTGGTAAACGTCACATCACTTATTTCTATGGAGTTATCAGCTATCGCGTAATCATTTGTCCGAACTGCCTCTTGACGGATTCTGCTTTGACAAGGCAAACGTCATCGATGTTAGAAGCTCGTTCATTGAGAGTGGAAAGGGCACCCACGTTTCATCAACACGAGCAAGGTGCTTGTCACCACGCAGGCTACACGATAAGCGTGGTGTAAAAGGAGTCGACAGAGATATCAAACCAGAAGCAACTTAAAAATGTTAGGAGGGGAGGAAGTCTAGGCATCGCAGTTCAATTATCCAAGGCATAAATGTTGACTAAGTTTGTGAGAGAAAATGTGCTGGGTCGGCTATAGTGAGCACCGAGAATGCAATCAAGGGAATGGAAGGAGGAGGTGGGAGAGGAGGAGGGGAGGAGGAGGAGGAGGAGGAGGAGGCGCGTAGGTTGAAGGAAACCGAGATGCCTCAACCGAGGTTTCTTACCTTACTTACCTAGCCCGAACCGAATGACTCGCATTGTCGTCAGAACAAAGGATGCCGTGCAGTTGCAATTCAGTCAGTTACAAGGACTTAAGACTAAACCAAATGATGTCTTCCAGTTTACGGCTTCAAAATCTCAGTTAAACAGGATCTGCTTTGGGCGGAACAAATAGACAAACCACCGTAAGGCATTCACCCGCCCCTAACAATGCAGCTCATGTCAATCGTCTCGCCATGCTCGGAAAGTGGCTAGCCCTACACTTGCACCTTCCTTTGTCAATGTTCAACCACTGCCTGCACGCGATTCTCCAGTGCGTAGCATCAGAAAGTATCAGAAGCCCAATGATCCTCAAATGACTCCCACTTGACCGGTTGCATTGAGTTCAGGAGGTGGGAACAAGGAGGTTTCATTATCTACTCCCTCATAGACTTCGCCAGCGCATTTCATAACAGGTTAAAGACTTGCTTTTGCTTGCACTAATCAAATGAACTCAGGCCCAGAACAGATCTTCATGGTGAGTTTTGTCCTCTGGCAGAATTTGCACTGTGGAGAACGCCGTCCAATCCTAAATCCTGAACTTATTTATGTAATCTAAGTTAGTGGTCAATGATAACTATGCTGCACTCGCCAAAGCTCCTGATTTCCAGCTAAATTTACTGCTTCTGCCTCACTGCAGCAGTCTTTCCAACTACAACAAAGTTATGCTGTTTCCCTTACCTGATCAATTGCTCCATTTATTTCCTCATGCAAAACTAATTTAGTCATTGGCGAAATTCGTGTCTTTGAATATCCTTATCACAATATTTCCTTTCATGCACAATTTACTCCTGCATTAGCAGTGTTTCATTCAGTCCAGAGCAAGCGAATCCACTTATCTGGCGTGATCTATGATTAGTGGATGGATAAGTGAAGAGCAGTGGAGAAGTCACAGAGGCAGAGGCCACATGGCACCACCGAATTCGGCCCGAAAGTAAGTTCGAATTGAAGCGACGTCAGTGTTGATTTGGCCGCTGTGCTCACTAGCATTATGAGCGGGAGGAACTAGCCTTGGTGAGAGCAAATTTAAAGAGTTGGGTGATGTAGAGGATTCGATGGAAGATGTTCTAGAATTCGTCTGTAAGCTGTTTGGGTGATGACTGCCACGGTCAGTGTGTTCACAACGAAGTTACACGAACCTCAGATACAAGGTGTGACAGGCGTTGGAAGTGCCTTCCACGCAGGGTGTGCACGCTCACGCCCACCATGCTCCGGTGCTGGTGCGTGCCATTCGTCACCAGCAGTGGCTGTCAATGTGTTTTGAAAAGCCCCAGTCTTACAGCAAATATCGAGCACTCAGAGGACGACTGTGCAGGAGCGCGAACTGGTGCTTTGGAAGATCAAAAACGCCTCAAGGCAATCGTACGAAAATCTGTTGAGATGTCTTCGATCAGGTCCGAGTGACCCTCCTCCCCATGTGCGCAGTCTTCCATTTCTTCAGGCAAGTCAATTGCCTAGCGCATTCAACAAATACTGAAATTCACCCGCACCACTGGCCCATTCAAGCTTGGCATATGCACCAGAGGTTGAGGAAAGGTCGCAATTCAATTAACGAGAAGTTTAGTTATAAAATGCGCTTGCACATAAGTGGTGTGGCGTCTGTCGAAATGCAATTGTAGCCACCATCATTTGTGGGCGACATCTTCCTTTGGTCCTCAGCCCATCACTTTGCTCCAAAGCGTGCGCAGACTGCAGAAGTGAGGTGCGTTCGCTTACAAAGGCCGCATGCAGATCACTGCATCACCAGTTTCGCGGTGTTCCGACTTACTGTCGCGGTTCATTTCTCAGTCGATACGCCTGTCTAAATGTGGAGCATGTCGCACGCCCTTGTTGAATACACCTTGCGAGGCCAATAAGCACTTAATATGAACGCATGCTTTGCAGCCACCTATTAAGTGCTGATCAACTGACTACAGACATGAAGGTGGGGTGACTGACTCCAATTTCCTTTTTCATATCCCAATCAAGCATTAGATGGTTAGACAACTTAGAGAAGGCAGAGGGTATTGAAACCTTCTTCCTCCCGACTTTTGACGTGGCACAGGGGCGTAGTTCGCAACTTGTCCATGTAACATTGAGAAGAAGGAGGTTCGGCTTTTGTCTTCACTTATGTGGCTACATTGTAGGTAAGCATCGAGAAAGCAAAGAAATGTGACTGCTTCCCTTTCCAATCAAACACTGCTACATATCGCGTTGCTTGGGTAGACAAGTAGGTTAATGGCGTGTGCTCACCAACTTAAATAGGTCCCCACTCAAGCAGTTGCATTTTACGGCTCCACATGGACTGCAAACAGGTTAGTCTGCTTTGTTTCTTCGTCAGTGTGGTCATCGCGTGTGCAACTAAGGATGAAGAAATTGACGTCGAGTTGTCTCCAGTCGGCACCTCAACAGGTAACGCCAAATCACGCGCTTGCCTTCTCCTTTGCCTAAATGCATCATGACAAGTTTTTCTTCCTTCGCAAAGACAAGTGTCCGGAAGTGGCCGACATAAGCAAGGGAATGCCGCAAATCGTGAATCACTTGGTGAGGAAAGTGTGCACAAGCATGGTCTTCACACTGAATAGCCTGGGACGGAAAGCGAGGGGGGATTGTGGTAAGACATCATTGCAATCTCAGTGCAACGCCTCAATGGACTCCTCCACCAAATTTGAGTGCTCTGTCATGGCACGTCATGTGAACTTCGACTGTGCGAGTCACGCAGGTCCACTGTCTGCGTAAGTGTCCCACTTCTCCTTCCCCTTAGCCATGCCATGCTTGGCATGGGAGGCAAGCATTTACATAAGATGCTCATTTCTACTGCCACATCTTCAACCGTAGAGCGGAAGCAAAACTGGTCAATGACCACTTCATAAACCAAGTGGACATGGGCATCGTGGTGGAGCAGCAGGAGGAGGCAATCATTCGTGTCACTGATGTGGCGTCATTGGAAGCTGATATGGGTGCGATGAGGGGTATACCTGGGCTCAGTGAAGCCGCTTTGCATAAAGCCATATTTACTGGTCTGAAGGCGGCTGCTGGAAGATTGTCGTGCAGCTTGACATGATGCATGTAAAAGTGAGCATGAAGCAATAAAGAGTGGGGAATGGATAAGGGCTCTGTCTTCCACCTCCTCCACACCATTTGGGGGTACTTGGCATGGGTAATTGAAATTCGCTTCAGACTGGTCATTGAGTCGACACTGACCACTTCCTTTTAGTACACTGTGGGGCTTTATTTCAAGAACACCTGAGGCACAGGTGTCTGTAGATTTGCGTTCATTGCTTGTTCAATGTGGCAAATGGTGGCCTCCGTCCTCCACCGACAGAAGCACCCCACTTCCCATCAGAGGCAGCAGTGCATGCTTACTGTACATGTGCCGGTGTGAAGATGCAATTGCCTCCTCAGTGGCAACAAGTCACCTACAGCTGACTCTCTCGCACAACTTTAACCTTTGTGGGTCATTTTGAGGATGTGCGCTGACTGACGCTCACTGGTCAACTTACTGCGTGCATTTGCAATCCACAAGTCAGTGCAACAGAACCCCTCCAGAACACGCCGTAGAGGAACTGTGAGCGCCGATCTCACAGTAGACCAAGCCAAGCAGCTAACACTTCTCACAATGTCCGAAACTCAGTTGATGTGAATGGGAAGAGATTTTAAACGCACCCAAATCATGCAAACAAATATTTTCGAAAACAGGACACGGATTTATCCCTTTCGAATGATGCCTCCATCTCACATTACTTTGCACATGCTTATTTACTTAGCCTTTTGCATTTTTGTGTGCCTAGCATTTTCTGCCTCATCGACAAGAAACCACCAAGGAAGCCCAAGTTACTGCCACCTCATGATCTAACCTCTCTTTCTTTTTTGACAACCATTACTCAAAACATGGACCTGAAAGACCCGTGGAGGAAAATACGCTTATTTCTTCATTCTTCGAATGACTAAGCAGCATTGATGGCTTGTATGATTAATGGTTGGGCCCGGAGATCTTAGGCCAACACGTCAGTGCACTATTTCTGTCCCCAATATAAACTACTATTGTGACGGGGTATTTAAGCAAAAATTATCCTTCTAAGCAAATAAACGGCTCCATTGGCCTCTACCTTTCATTTCACTAACCCCACAGACTGCAACAACCCACCGCACCAACTTCCATTATCAATATTTTCACCAATACCAAAGGCAGTACTGTTCGTGCATTATTTGCCCCAACCCTTCTCCCTTCCGTTCACCACTGCTATCTTACGGCACTTGGCGCCTCCCTTCTGATTGCCTTCTACGCACTCAGACCCCTTGGCTTCGGTCTGACAAGTACATGAGAAATTACCATCACAACGCAGTGACGAGTCAACTCTTCACCATTCTAGGCCTCGCATCGCATTCACAACTCAATAGGTTGTGCAAAGTCTATGTCAGTCTCACAAACGCTCGACACACCAATGCACTGTTTTATTCCGCCATAAACGGCTCATGAGTGTCTTAAGCAAATGCAATAGTCCTACACCAATGCACGATGCTTTCGACACGTCCATCACAGCTCGCATGGGTCATGCAATGTCCCAGCATCCAGGCTCCCTATCTACCAAGCGCCTAAATATACACGTGATAACAGTGCGACAAAGTCAAATTGTTTGCACAAAATGTGCGAACCCAGCAACCTCACAAGAACTGATCCCGTAATTCAACAACAAATGGACAGACTTCCAAGTGCTGCAATTCATCCCACATTTTCGGGAAATTCGTCTTCCTTGTTCTTATTAGACATGGAATTGCTGGGTAGAGAATGTGCAAATGATATTATGAGAGCAATTAATCCTCATTTCTTAGATTTACTGGTTAAAATACAAGCTGTCAACTTGATAAGCATACAATTGACATGCAGGGAAGCAGGAGAGGAAGCAGTTGCTTAAGAGAACTGAGCCTTTGGACAGCTTGAATGGAACCTGCTGCTGCATGAATCAGAAATTCCTACCGTACACGTGGTTCTAGTGGAAAAACCGCTCTAGTTCTTACTCTATCATCTTGTTCGAGATAGACTCGCAACTATCGACAAGCACTGCAATGTCCGGATGAACGAAAGCATTTTGCACAAGTGCATCGATGCTTCATTACGACGATCAGAATATTTGTCATGTGCATACCGCACACCGAGTGTGGGTATCGGAATCCAATTGGAAATGAGCAAGGCTGTTAATAATGAAGAGACTAGCGAAAGAAGTTAAAAGGCAAGCGAACTGATTATCGTGACCTTGGGAGCATATGAATGCAAATGTGTAGATCGGCTCTTGATCTATGTTGAGGGTTAACCAGCTAAATTAATCCCTGAATATCGCATTCAGCAGATTCACGGATAGTTTCAAGCAATGATTTCGCACATGGCGATTTTAGTGGTCGCAGTACAGGGAGAAGGATTAGTGCAAAACGTTCCCTTGTTCCAAATGTATTTACACAGCTTTGCCTAATGCATGAGCATAAAAGGTACAGTGGCTTGCGAATTTCCTCGATGTTTATTCTACAACGCAAAATACGTAAACATATAAGGACCTGTCAGCGTAGTGGTTTAGAATTCATAAATAATGCATTCCAATTATGACTTTTCCCAAATTTACCACGGTCTTACCACATAGCGACTTCCAATTTGTTAGACTCCGCGTTCTTTAAGCAAATGAAAATGCCTTTTTCATTAACTTACTTAATGCGCCCTGCACAGTGCAGGCCGTAAAACAAGTGCAAGCAGAGAACACATTGAGGAACCAAACAACAGCGGTGGGCAGTTGGTAGAAAAGTGGCGGGAAAACAAAAATGATTCATTAAGACCGCAAATAAGGGTGTGGGTACGCACACCACTGAACGTCGAATTGATGCATATTGACTGATGGAAACATAAAGATGAAATGTTTGTAGCTGGCGGCGAACATGTAAGCAGGTCATAGCAATAATTGTAGACTGATGTGTTCTCAAACGGGCAGCAACACCTAGCAACGATATTTGCTGCGGCCATTGCATGAGCAACAATCTGTATTTTATTTGGCTCTGTTACTCCGGGTAATGTTGCTATCAAGAGCTTGAAATTCCATTCTGGCAGCTGACAGAATAGCTGAAGTTCACGTTTTGATTCACATGGCGACGAGTCTGTTCTTCTTGGCTAACGGCTGTTCTAGTCACTGGCCGGCCTTGGTCTAAAAGCAAGCATTGGTGCCGCCGAGTAAATGCAATGCAATGCTGCTTATTTTAGCATTCAGCGCCTTATTTAAATCTTCATTTCTACAATGCGCACAATGTCTTATCCTGTTTAGTAAATATCCTCGAGCAGCTGGGGGCTAAATTTGTATGTGGGTGAGCAGGAAATGCATGCATGCATAAATGTGTAAAGCAGCCAGCCAGATGAGTTTCGGACATTGTGAGAAGTGTTAGCTGCTTGGCTTGGTCTACTGTGAGATCGGCGCTCACAGTTCCTCTACGGCGTGTTCTGGAGGGGTTCTGTTGCACTGACTTGTGGATTGCAAATGCACGCAGTAAGTTGACCAGTGAGCGTCAGTCAGCGCACATCCTCAAAATGACCCACAAAGGTTAAAGTTGTGCGAGAGAGTCAGCTGTAGGTGACTTGTTGCCACTGAGGAGGCAATTGCATCTTCACACCGGCACATGTACAGTAAGCATGCACTGCTGCCTCTGATGGGAAGTGGGGTGCTTCTGTCGGTGGAGGACGGAGGCCACCATTTGCCACATTGAACAAGCAATGAACGCAAATCTACAGACACCTGTGCCTCAGGTGTTCTTGAAATAAAGCCCCACAGTGTACTAAAAGGAAGTGGTCAGTGTCGACTCAATGACCAGTCTGAAGCGAATTTCAATTACCCATGCCAAGTACCCCCAAATGGTGTGGAGGAGGTGGAAGACAGAGCCCTTATCCATTCCCCACTCTTTATTGCTTCATGCTCACTTTTACATGCATCATGTCAAGCTGCACGACAATCTTCCAGCAGCCGCCTTCAGACCAGTAAATATGGCTTTATGCAAAGCGGCTTCACTGAGCCCAGGTATACCCCTCATCGCACCCATATCAGCTTCCAATGACGCCACATCAGTGACACGAATGATTGCCTCCTCCTGCTGCTCCACCACGATGCCCATGTCCACTTGGTTTATGAAGTGGTCATTGACCAGTTTTGCTTCCGCTCTACGGTTGAAGATGTGGCAGTAGAAATGAGCATCTTATGTAAATGCTTGCCTCCCATGCCAAGCATGGCATGGCTAAGGGGAAGGAGAAGTGGGACACTTACGCAGACAGTGGACCTGCGTGACTCGCACAGTCGAAGTTCACATGACGTGCCATGACAGAGCACTCAAATTTGGTGGAGGAGTCCATTGAGGCGTTGCACTGAGATTGCAATGATGTCTTACCACAATCCCCCCTCGCTTTCCGTCCCAGGCTATTCAGTGTGAAGACCATGCTTGTGCACACTTTCCTCACCAAGTGATTCACGATTTGCGGCATTCCCTTGCTTATGTCGGCCACTTCCGGACACTTGTCTTTGCGAAGGAAGAAAAACTTGTCATGATGCATTTAGGCAAAGGAGAAGGCAAGCGCGTGATTTGGCGTTACCTGTTGAGGTGCCGACTGGAGACAACTCGACGTCAATTTCTTCATCCTTAGTTGCACACGCGATGACCACACTGACGAAGAAACAAAGCAGACTAACCTGTTTGCAGTCCATGTGGAGCCGTAAAATGCAACTGCTTGAGTGGGGACCTATTTAAGTTGGTGAGCACACGCCATTAACCTACTTGTCTACCCAAGCAACGCGATATGTAGCAGTGTTTGATTGGAAAGGGAAGCAGTCACATTTCTTTGCTTTCTCGATGCTTACCTACAATGTAGCCACATAAGTGAAGACAAAAGCCGAACCTCCTTCTTCTCAATGTTACATGGACAAGTTGCGAACTACGCCCCTGTGCCACGTCAAAAGTCGGGAGGAAGAAGGTTTCAATACCCTCTGCCTTCTCTAAGTTGTCTAACCATCTAATGCTTGATTGGGATATGAAAAAGGAAATTGGAGTCAGTCACCCCACCTTCATGTCTGTAGTCAGTTGATCAGCACTTAATAGGTGGCTGCAAAGCATGCGTTCATATTAAGTGCTTATTGGCCTCGCAAGGTGTATTCAACAAGGGCGTGCGACATGCTCCACATTTAGACAGGCGTATCGACTGAGAAATGAACCGCGACAGTAAGTCGGAACACCGCGAAACTGGTGATGCAGTGATCTGCATGCGGCCTTTGTAAGCGAACGCACCTCACTTCTGCAGTCTGCGCACGCTTTGGAGCAAAGTGATGGGCTGAGGACCAAAGGAAGATGTCGCCCACAAATGATGGTGGCTACAATTGCATTTCGACAGACGCCACACCACTTATGTGCAAGCGCATTTTATAACTAAACTTCTCGTTAATTGAATTGCGACCTTTCCTCAACCTCTGGTGCATATGCCAAGCTTGAATGGGCCAGTGGTGCGGGTGAATTTCAGTATTTGTTGAATGCGCTAGGCAATTGACTTGCCTGAAGAAATGGAAGACTGCGCACATGGGGAGGAGGGTCACTCGGACCTGATCGAAGACATCTCAACAGATTTTCGTACGATTGCCTTGAGGCGTTTTTGATCTTCCAAAGCACCAGTTCGCGCTCCTGCACAGTCGTCCTCTGAGTGCTCGATATTTGCTGTAAGACTGGGGCTTTTCAAAACACATTGACAGCCACTGCTGGTGACGAATGGCACGCACCAGCACCGGAGCATGGTGGGCGTGAGCGTGCACACCCTGCGTGGAAGGCACTTCCAACGCCTGTCACACCTTGTATCTGAGGTTCGTGTAACTTCGTTGTGAACACACTGACCGTGGCAGTCATCACCCAAACAGCTTACAGACGAATTCTAGAACATCTTCCATCGAATCCTCTACATCACCCAACTCTTTAAATTTGCTCTCACCAAGGCTAGTTCCTCCCGCTCATAATGCTAGTGAGCACAGCGGCCAAATCAACACTGACGTCGCTTCAATTCGAACTTACTTTCGGGCCGAATTCGGTGGTGCCATGTGGCCTCTGCCTCTGTGACTTCTCCACTGCTCTTCACTTATCCATCCACTAATCATAGATCACGCCAGATAAGTGGATTCGCTTGCTCTGGACTGAATGAAACACTGCTAATGCAGGAGTAAATTGTGCATGAAAGGAAATATTGTGATAAGGATATTCAAAGACACGAATTTCGCCAATGACTAAATTAGTTTTGCATGAGGAAATAAATGGAGCAATTGATCAGGTAAGGGAAACAGCATAACTTTGTTGTAGTTGGAAAGACTGCTGCAGTGAGGCAGAAGCAGTAAATTTAGCTGGAAATCAGGAGCTTTGGCGAGTGCAGCATAGTTATCATTGACCACTAACTTAGATTACATAAATAAGTTCAGGATTTAGGATTGGACGGCGTTCTCCACAGTGCAAATTCTGCCAGAGGACAAAACTCACCATGAAGATCTGTTCTGGGCCTGAGTTCATTTGATTAGTGCAAGCAAAAGCAAGTCTTTAACCTGTTATGAAATGCGCTGGCGAAGTCTATGAGGGAGTAGATAATGAAACCTCCTTGTTCCCACCTCCTGAACTCAATGCAACCGGTCAAGTGGGAGTCATTTGAGGATCATTGGGCTTCTGATACTTTCTGATGCTACGCACTGGAGAATCGCGTGCAGGCAGTGGTTGAACATTGACAAAGGAAGGTGCAAGTGTAGGGCTAGCCACTTTCCGAGCATGGCGAGACGATTGACATGAGCTGCATTGTTAGGGGCGGGTGAATGCCTTACGGTGGTTTGTCTATTTGTTCCGCCCAAAGCAGATCCTGTTTAACTGAGATTTTGAAGCCGTAAACTGGAAGACATCATTTGGTTTAGTCTTAAGTCCTTGTAACTGACTGAATTGCAACTGCACGGCATCCTTTGTTCTGACGACAATGCGAGTCATTCGGTTCGGGCTAGGTAAGTAAGGTAAGAAACCTCGGTTGAGGCATCTCGGTTTCCTTCAACCTACGCGCCTCCTCCTCCTCCTCCTCCTCCTCCCCTCCTCCTCTCCCACCTCCTCCTTCCATTCCCTTGATTGCATTCTCGGTGCTCACTATAGCCGACCCAGCACATTTTCTCTCACAAACTTAGTCAACATTTATGCCTTGGATAATTGAACTGCGATGCCTAGACTTCCTCCCCTCCTAACATTTTTAAGTTGCTTCTGGTTTGATATCTCTGTCGACTCCTTTTACACCACGCTTATCGTGTAGCCTGCGTGGTGACAAGCACCTTGCTCGTGTTGATGAAACGTGGGTGCCCTTTCCACTCTCAATGAACGAGCTTCTAACATCGATGACGTTTGCCTTGTCAAAGCAGAATCCGTCAAGAGGCAGTTCGGACAAATGATTACGCGATAGCTGATAACTCCATAGAAATAAGTGATGTGACGTTTACCAGATCGCAGCAGCCACTCATTTCCTTCACACCTCGTGGTCGTTCGTTGCCAACGTTACGGTCAGAAGAAATGGGAGGGACTGCCGACACGGGTTGTGGAACAACTAAAAACCTTTTGAATGTGAATGGGAAGAGAGAGAGGCAGGGCTCTGATCGAGTAGCGATATGGTGAAAGAAGAAAGCAATCGCAAATTCTCGAAAAGTGCAGTCAATTCACTCAAGTGTCATAGCAGTAAATGTCCTACAAAATGGCATTTCATGCAGTTACTTCCGTTCTTTACATGTTAGAGAATCATGTGCTGAGCATTTTGCGTGCAGGTGGAGTCGTCTTGAAGACTTCATTCCCACTTCGCGATGTGGAGGAGACTAACCATTTATTAAACCTAAATTTGGTGTGCAAGTTGCAAACCATCGCTCCTCAGTGAATCAATGCACCAAAAACTGATGCCGCATCAAGCTGCATTCTCTTCATAGCCCAGCACTCCTGCTTGTCACTTGTTTGCTCACGCACTTTACGTCGTCTCGTTCTACCGGTGCTTCCCAAGCTGCAGGCAGCGCTAACAATGAACGGAGATTAGGCTTGTGCTTGGCGAGGAATTCCTCCTCTGGCACCCCAATGCACACACTGTCGTAAGTTTATCATGTTCCTCATTGGTCAACTAAATGCAACGGAACTGTGAATGCAGCTCTTCGTAACACATTCAAGGTGAGGGGGTAAAGGATAAGGAATCTACTCGGAGCACATTCGCCGGGAAGGTTTCGCGAAAGTGCATGGCTGAATATGACATATTTGGCTGGTATTCGAGGAAAACAGGTTTGATCGCGACTGTTGCCTATGTGCAAAATGCTGAAAGGAAATGAGTGGTGACACACACATTGTTTGGAAGTGAGCTTTGATCAATGCTTGCATTTTGTGATGCAATTCGAATCTGGACGCATTCTGCATGCGAATAACAGCGCGGCAGATATAAAGCCTTGTGCTGAATTGAGAGTGATTTAGTGGTTTGGGTGATTTGTCAGAAATTTAGGACTGCAATCGTAAGTTGGGGAATGCATATGATGTTAGCAGGTGTTGTGTAGAGTAGAATAAAGCAGTATTTTGAGGATGTAGACCATTTCATTGTAAATGCAGTGGCTATGAGTGGTTGAAGTGGAAGAAATCATTCTCCATATTGTCCTGTCTAATCACTTTCATGTGCTTGGCATGACTTAAGAATGTCAGAGCAAAGCGTGCAAGTAACTTAAGGCGTTTTATTGACTACCCACAACACAAAATTCGGCTTGAACGTTGTACATTTTGCGACAAAGGCTGTTTGAGTTGCACAAGTTACCGCACACATTCTATGTTGAAGGCACAAGAATTGACAAACTTGCGCAGGCGCTTCGTGTTTGATAATTTGGGAAGACGTGGTAGGTGAGCATAGAACGCACAATGGCTCCTCAGCCGTGCTAACTGGCAGCTGACTAGCACAGCAGATAGCGCAGTAGTCTAAGCAACCAAACATGTTAGACAATGTGAGCCTATTTTGCTGCGTCAACAATTACACTTGCATTGCTGCTTCCGTCATCCACGAGGGTGGCGACGCTCCTTCCATGCATCTAACGCAACTCGGATTCATTCAAATGTGTCGTTGGGGTCTATCCATTTGGAGAGTCTTCGGTTGGCCCATTTGAATCTCAAGTTAATCTTGAATGGGCCTTTGTTTTGATCCGAGTCAGCATTGCCTTCACTGCGACTGCAGCCTGGGGAGAAATGCTATCAACTGCGGGCAACCTTATGCTGCGAAGAGTTAAATGTTGCTTTGTTAAATCCGCACGAAAGCCACGGATTCAGATTGAATGCACGTTTTATGAAGGCGCTTACTGGCATTGCCATGTTGCAATTTTACGAGACACTCGTTGCAATAGCTGCTTTTCACCACCCTTTTGCGTGGGAAAGAATGCCCAACACTTTCAGCGCATTCGGTTTGGCTTGCTGCACAGAGTTCGATGCTTGCAAAAGTTAAGGCATCCAACGAAATTTCCTTAGATTACCAACAACGCAGAAGAGTATGTCACGCACTACACAATAGTATGAGATGTTGTTTTCGCTGACAGCTTGACAAGAAGTATGACTCAATTGCCATGCTAAGGAGTGTGCACCCCTTGGCATTGCACAATTTTCAATCGAATTGCCCTCAAAGCAATACTGCATTAACCATATTCAATCCACTCAATGGCACTTCATCTTGCAACACTTGTGACACCCATCCGTAAACGCCGACTTTGTGAGGAGTTGTCTTCCATTGTTTGAAGAAGAAGAAGAAGAAGAAGAAATGTACTTTTATGGATTTCTCAGTGGTCACATCGAAGTCATTTTGATTCACAAAGCGATGCAGAGTTGCTGGTCAATTTGTGCAAACATGGGTTTGATAACTAAGCTGAAGGAATGTCTGCGCTTTTCCATCCCAAAGATGCGACACTCTCCAAAATTAGCTTGATCCAACACATTGGCCAACTTGGAGAGCTTGATTTTCAGTTTCCTGCAATGATGCGGCATTGCTAGTTTTGCAGAAATTGGGGGCAAATCAGGTCATCAGAACAATTGCATAAATTGCTAATGTGGCATTGCCTCGCATCTATCTATCTATCTATTCATCCGCTCTTGCAATTTTTCACCACTTCCTGTCTGCCTGTAACTTTAGCATGCGGAAGCGAATCTTGCGCAAACTCACAGCTTATTTCAGTAAAAATCACCTCATTTGCTCCAGTCGTCAGCTATTGCACAGCCTCCACTGCTCTCAACGTTAGATTATTATGTCAGCGCAACAACCTTCTTGCTAACCTCTCTTTGTATTAAATTTGTTGATTCGGTTATTTCTAACCTGAAAATGCAAACCTACTTAAATTACTTAATGAAACCAACTATTTTCTCTCCCGTTCTTTAGCTTAGCATGCTGAAATACCTGCAATCTTAGAAACGCGTTTTCGTTGGACACTTTGAACGATCCATTTGACAGCCACGGCTACGATCATTAACGGAGTTAAGGCCGTTTCCATCTCATACCTGATTGCTCATGCCTAGCATGGGCGTGCTCTGCCTCCGCTCGTACCTATTAAAGAACCCAGTAGATGCTGCTTGGCGGATTTCAGTACGTGGGGTGGCAAATTGCCTTCAGCCTACAGCATAAATAAGGCTCATTAAGTTGAGCTACTTACACAGGCTTTAACTTGCTAGAACACTTGGAAAATTCCCCACAGTCGTTGTCAAGAGCACCAGTGTCACGGCATCAAATAGCTGGGTGAAACATTTCGACTGCTGTTAAGGCTGATCATCCCTAGAATTGGTGCCAACACTGACTGCACCTCGAAGTGCAACATTTGATAAGCACTGACCAGGACGGGTGGCGAAGTAAGGGGCAAGGGAGCAAGGAGCGTATTTGTTCTGAAATGCACGACTCTCACTCAGGTGGTTGCGAAGCGCATAAGACTTTGCAGACAAGAAGGGCACGAAATCGCACCTTTTGGTTAGGCATACAGGGACTAAGAGGTCAAAGCGGAAATGGAAACCGAAATGCCTGCGTAGAACAGTCGCTTGATCTAACCACCTCCCCGCTTCAGTCACCATAGCATAGTCGAAATCGCAATCAAGAGCCGTTCATGAGCGTGGTCAGTCCACCCTTGCTGAGACAACAGAAGTGAAGTTCGCGAGCGTCAGCGCGGGAAATAATTAACAAGAGCAAGTGGGTCCTATGCTAGGCTCAAATCAATGCCTCGGAGTGTGGGTTAGTGGATGTGAATTTAGTTCAATCACAGACCGTAGTGCTCAACGCCACTCACATCGCCCGCATTGCTTACTAAAATCCTAGTAGGTTATGCACTACAAAGTAGCTGCTGGTTTACTGAGCGCGAACACAGACGTCAATAATCAATCTCACTGAAACACAAGCTGATTGTTGAGTTTCCAAGCAATCGCATGCAGTTTCACGGTAATGGAGGAACAAGGGACATTGACTCATCATCTCCCACGACCGGTTGGTGCTCCACGCTAGGACCTGTAAGCCATTTTTCAGTCGCAAAGGATTCGATGCAAATCGCAGAGTCGCTCGGTAAGTAAGAGGATTCAAAGTGGTGTTACGGGGCAAACCGATGCATCTGTGCCCACCTAGCGCAGATATTTCCGACAGTGCTGGATCGAAAACCAGTCTATCACTGCTCAATTATTGCTAAACTCTGTCAGTGCACACTTCGGTTCGATACCGCAATGGTCTTTAATTCAACGCACCTATTCATTAATGGGTGGTTGGAATTCCTCTTAGTAGTTTTGGTCAGCTGCCACATATTGGCTTGGTTAATTGGAGGAGCTCAAGTCGACTAATCGTGAGATGAGTAGTAGGCCTGGCGCTAGTACCGAAACATTCGTCATCCAGGCTAATGGGCGAAGTCATCAAGGACACTAGGAAGGGCTGATGTGCCACCAGTTCTGTGCACCGTTCCATATCTCACTATATCGCCTACCCATCCACTTCAGTAAAATCGGATGAGACCAAGGGTTTGCTTTCAACTGGTGATGCGAATGACCTCTGGTTGCAAACATCGTACGATTGGAAAAGGTCGCGAGAACTCTCGATGGAGCACGTGCGCACATGCATCAATGACTGACGTTCAGCACAAGTTAAACTTACAACCCAATTGCTCCACGATCTGCCCACCTTTTGGAAAGCGTTGATCTACCTCACCGAAGCCACAAGCAAACATTGTGTTTTCTGGCAACCGAAATGCAATTGGAGCTGATGCGCTGGAGGAAAGGGCGCTAGCTCTGTACTGCTCCAGACTGATTAAAGCTGTAGTCCAAATAAAGCACGTGAGCCATTCCCTGTTTGCTGCAGTGGCATTTCGAAGGCACATTGTTCTCACTGATGAAAGGAGCTAAGTGATTTCGCAATGCGAGGTGATGCAGCCGTATCACCACGCCGCAGTCCTCGCAAATTCTAGATTAGGTTAGTTGGCGTTTGTTCAATCATTCTTGCACTGCACCAGTGCTCTCTCAAAAGTGGTAGAGCAATGGGCTTATAATCAACAGGTTTCACTCCCCACATGGAAAGTGCGAATCTCTGGCATTGGAAATGGCATTGTCGTGTGGTACAGACGAAGCACGTCTACCGAACTGTCGTTTATACACGTGGAGAAGGAAAGCATGAACCAGACCACCTTAAGCTGTTCTCATTGCAGGTGCTCAAAATGACTTCGTTTGATCTGAAGAGAATGCTTCCAATCAGTAGGCTAGAGGTGATAGTAAAATCATACTGCATTATCGGCAGGACGAGGCGCACGCACAGCTGGAATACCTCAATGTGTGCTTAGTAACAATGGCATTGCCCATGTCTAGGATTGCTGCAGCTCAAAATGACGAAGTCATTTGAATACTACAGGAGGGAATCCGAAAGACAAACAGTGGTGATTACCAAGTGTCAAGCTTGAGTGTCAATCTCGGGCCACAAAACATTGTGGCGACGTAGTTTGGTCACAATAAGTGCACTGGGCGATTCACTAAGTATCCAAGCGCATGCGACTCCAGCTACATTTCGCCACATTGTTAAAGCTTTTGGGTTCCAACATTGCGCATCTTGAGAGGAACAAGAATTAATTTCTAACATGAGTAGATTATTACGCCGCCTGCCAGCAAGTGCAGTTTGATGGCACAGTCAAGACCACTGTCTGACACTGCTCTCCGTCAATTGATCACAGCTACCCCATCTCCTGGCCCCACAACCACCTCCAATCTCTCGTCAGTAATTTTGCCAACTGCTATACACTGGCCTTGTTAACCCGATTGAGGCCACTCGACGCGTTGAGAGATGATCGGCCAACCTGGTGTTGAAGCGGTATACGTGTCACTCGTGTTAGTAGAGGAAACGTGTTAAATTACATGCATTGATCATTGTATCGCCCTGCACCAATACCATCCAATAATGCAATGCATTTTCCATACACCTACTTCATGTATCGATCATTTTGTCGTCCTGCATTTTCCACACGCCTGCTCCAATAAAGTCACACAAAACCAAGGCGTTTGTGCCAACTGGTGATGAGAATGACCTGCAGTAGCAGGCATCATATGACACGAGGGGACGTAATTGCTCATTGAAACACGTGCGCATACGCATTAACCTCTCCCTCGTCGCCAAATGCGATTTCACCAGCCTGCTCACTTATATGCACCTACTTATGTGGTCCAATCGTATCTTATAAAATAAACAACCAAATAACAATGATAAACTCAGTGACCGCAACGTCAAGCAGCTGGGCCGATGACACGAGTTTAACGCGTGCGAGCATCATCGTTGGTTGTACATTAGCATCAAGAGAAAACAGCTTGTCCTACTTCCAGAGGAGACTCAAGAATTCGCTCTTGCGCAACACCTGTGGATCGGCGACGCGTTACAGCAGAGATCAGGATGAAGGGGCTCAAGCCTTCCTCGAGGGCGACTCTGAGCGTACTCAAAGTCGCATTGTCCTTGAGCTACACAAGTTACAGGGAATTTCGCAGATACTTAATGATCAGCAACTCTTCGTAGATGACACTCCATCGAAGCGTCCGGGCAATTGTAAAGCGTTGTACGTACTGGTGGATATAATAGCATTGTGAATTAGCGCAGCCTTAAGCAAGCAAACAGGCGATTTGAAAAGGGTGCGCACATCGAGATTCAGGACCGTAGTGCAGAAAGTTTGCCAGCATTGCTAGTTTTGCATTTTCTACGAAACGCAGTCTAATGCTGATCAATGCAAAATCACATCCTCATAGGCTTTCATTTTACTCAGCCACGTGCTACTTATTGGTGGGGCTCAGCAAAAGTCGACCCATGCTATTTTGTCATTTACTGTGCAGTAGAATCCATGATTAGGTCTGCCAAATGTAAGGATTGCGAGCGTGCACTTTCAACGCCGCCATGTTAATACGATTTCAAAAGTGTGAATAAGCTTTGGAGCTAGCAAGCACTTTTATTTGTTTTGACAATAGCAGCCAATGCGCTAATATGGCGATAGGGCCATGAGCAATTTTCGTCGGCAGCATTGTTAAATTGGGCCTTTTTACATCAGCTGTCGTCTCAGAAGCGTCACCATTAACTTCGTCTCCGACTTCTGCAAGGTTTCACATTCCAATGCATGTTCGGTAGCGCATTCCACAGCCAAACTAGCGTTGTTGACATTTGTGCAGGAACATGCTTTTAACCGAAGACAGTTAGGCTATGAAACAAAGCTGGAATCGGAGGCATTGCCGCCTTAATGGTCATTGAAGGAAACGAAGTGAACCAAACGCTGTGCCAAGAGAAGAAACCCAGAATGCTGTGTCCAACGTCCACCTGATGGAGTGTTTGAATGAGGCGAACACCGTCTTTTGTCAACAGCAGCAAAAGAGCGCAGCAGATGCATTTCTCCAGCCACCGCCTTTAACTATAAATTAATGCATACTCAAACGTCTTCTGATGCCTTGCTAACAAGTGGATGTGCCCACAACTTCGCATAGACCGATCATGCATTGGACCAAGTGATTGATTCCAACAAAAGGAAGTCAGGGAGACAAACTTTATTTGTGCTCTGTTAACCACTGGGGAGCAACATGAAGCTCAAACTAAGGGAAGGCTCCGATTTAGCTGTATCTAATAACCGAATAAGAGCTGGTTGGCCGACAGGCTGGCACAGATCTGTCATCGGCATTTTCGAGTTTGGCTGTCGGATATACATCGTGAGCTTCATCTCTTCTCACGCACTGTTTGCGACGACACACATAGCCCTTGGGACATCTGTTGCAACTCTGCCCAAATCTATATGGCCTTTGTCCAACATAGTTTCCCCTAGAGGAGCATCAAAGATCAGGAAAGCGGCAAAGTGGTGCTCAGGAGTAAACGTAGGCTAAACAGACTTACCCAGGCTTGTACTGGCAGACAGTCAGAAATTGTGGGTTGCTCCATTGAGGTCTGAGGCCATCACATTGTCGCATGACACAGCCTACCTGGTCAGAGTTTGCCCAAACGAGCTGTTCAAATTAGAATAGTGGTGGTAATGCTCTTCAATAGAATATTACCAGTCGGTTTCAAAGATTTGTTAGCATGTCTGAGCATTGCAGCGAGTTAGTCGCAGTTAAGAATAGACCCTCAGATAAACATCTGGTTTGCTCAAGTACATTATTTTGCTCACCTGTGTATAGTGACCACAAACATGTCTGCATGAGTTGTTGGCAAACCTGTAAAACTTGGATTCACTTTTCCATTGGCAAACACTTTCAGTGAGATGTGGCTTGAAGCCACTGGTGAGCGCAAGGTTTTGTCCGATTCCACGGAAGTGGGGATAGCGTGCTGGGTCAGGATGCTCAAAACGGCAAAAGGAGGCCCAGTAAGCTGCCAGATTCTCCATTTCCATCGAATATCGCTAGACAAATCAAAAACAAAGCACCCAATAGCAATATCAACACTTTCAGCATTGTAACTCGAAATATTAAAAACTGTTGCGCTATTGTTGAGGAAAGAACGCAGAAACCAAATGGGCAAGACAATGGCGCAAATTAGTCAATTGTGAAGCTCACCATAAATAGCATGTTACTAGCAGGAGGGAACACATTTTCTCGCACTTCCAGGTGAGCCTCGAGAGCGTGCGCCCGCTCAACGTTTGTAGGTAGCTGACACCTTGCAGCCGATATGAGGATAACGAGGCTTAACAGAACTGAACACATGTTTCACACAGTGCAATGCCTGAAAGGCACGAAAGCCGCAGCATTCACAGATTCTTACTGTTCTGTAACTCACCTTTCGTGGATGACATTGAGACGACCGTACAGAGAAAGTGAGAATTGCTACACATATTTATATGTGTGCCCGACCTCGTGACTCACGATTGTGCAAGCATTGGTTTGACAAGTCGCTAACTTGAACCTCTCTCGCTATTAAGTGTAAGTGGGATGGTGAGGTTATTGCCACCAGTGCCTGCAAGACAGCAGATTTAAGAGCAATCGCCTATAAGGATTTTGACAATCTATGCAATTTTCTCGCATGTCGCATTGCATCGATTCCAATTGCACGTCCTAAGTGAAGAGGCTAAAGTGTGAATCTTGATGGGAAATTTGACGAAGGTTTCTTGTGTTTTCGCATCATAGGCAAACCCAGCGTCTTCCACAGCTGAAGTACTGGATTAGAGCGATTATTGTGCAGGGACCTGATTGCTGGGATAAATAAGCAGAGGGCGTTCAAGAGCTGTTTTAGCGTTTATCAGGGCCTCGTTCGCACAGGATGCATCACTTATTACTCAAGCCAAATTTTGCCACAATAAACGTGTCGAAACATTGCTTTTGATTAATGGGTAATAAGTCGTCAAAACACAAGCATTTGTAATTTCGAAGTTAAGCATGTATTTGGCGATCTGCAATGGTAAAACGCGTAGCGCTCCCTTCGTTTGCAGTATGGATCTTAATATCAAGGCTATTTGAAGGCAGGGCATACATGTGAATCTTTAAGTCCCTTCGATAAAAGATGAGAATTCGAGACTTGGGATGAGCTTCGTGTGCACGTACTCTCTTTGATCGTGTTGTGAAACTTCACTGATGCTCAAATGCCTTGCCGGAAAAGGCAAGGGGAACTTACTTCGTTCTTTGCCACTGGCAGCAAAGAGTCTGTGCATTCTTGTTCTTTAATGGCCCAATGGTGAGAGTGTCACATTCAAGCCTTTCTGCCATTGACACGCTGAACCTAACGCATTTTACCTGCTTTACGTTCCAAACTTGGCTCACATTTGGGCACCATTACCAGTGACCTCCAAGTGTTTCCGCTTACTGCCTATGAAGCCCTTAAATGAGCAAGGTTCTTTGCAGTTCCACTTGGCTATGGTTCACCTCTGCTTACATTTTACACTCACATCTACTGCAGAAGCGGATTGTAAAGTTTCGCGTTTTGTTGGTTTTGAGGCTCGCACGTCTTTTGCATGGACGCTAAATTAAAACACGTTCTCTGCGGCAAGACGGTATTGGGCAGAATCACGCAACTAATGCGACAAAGGTATTTACGCTGTATTTGTGATAGAGATAAGAAATACCGCCTACAGCAAAATTGGAAGCATGTTTAATCAAAACGCCTGCATTCCAAGCACGTGTGTTGTTGAATTGCACTTGACACTGGAGGAGTGATGATGCGTATGTGCACGTGTTTCACTGAGCATTTCCAACCTTTGTGAATAATATGATGCTTGCAGCCAGCTGCCAATTTTATCATCAACCACAGCAAATCTTTTGCTCCACCTGATTTATTAAATCAGAAATGTGTGAGAAATTAAATAAAGGGTGGCAGTGTTTGCAACTGTGAGGGAACACTCTAAAGGAAGAGATAAAACGGCACTTATCTGCATTGTAAACTGGTCTGAATGTTCCCATCAATTAAATGACTGTGAAATTTTCCATAGTTGGTGCATCTTAAAGGCGATGAGATCTTAAATTTGCACAGGGTTACCTTTGCGGAAGGCTTGAACCTTCCCAACCTGATCTCAACAGCAACTTGCTGGCGAATCGCAGACGTTAAACAAGAGAAAATTCATTTCATGAAAATTATGAATTTCGCGCTAACAGTAATCTTTCTGTACTACGATTCCATAATCCTAAAATGCGAGCCAGCTGAAATAGCCTGATGGTTTCCTGAACGCGCGCAAGCTCTCGAGGCTCGCCTGGAAGTGCAAGAAAATGTGTTCCCTCCGGCTAGTAACATAATGCTAATTTGCCAACAACTCATGCAGACATGTTTGTGGTCACTATACACAGGTGAGCAAAATAATGCTCCTCTCATCAGTGAGAACAATGTGCCTTCGAAATGCCACTGCAGCAAACAGGGAATGGCTCACGTGCTTTATTTGGTCTACAGCTTTAATCAGTCTGGAGCAGTACAGAGCTAGCGCCCTTTCCTCCAGCGCATCAGCTCCAATTGCATTTCGGTTGCCAGAAAACACAATGTTTGCTTGTGGCTTCGGTGAGGTAGATCAACGCTTTCCAAAAGGTGGGCAGATCGTGGAGCAATTGGGTTGTAAGTTTAACTTGTGCTGAACGTCAGTCATTGATGCATGTGCGCACGTGCTCCATCGAGAGTTCTCGCGACCTTTTCCAATCGTACGATGTTTGCAACCAGAGGTCATTCGCATCACCAGTTGAAAGCAAATCCTTGGTCTCATCCAATTTTACTGAAGTGGATGGGTTGGCGATATAGTGAGATATGGAACGGTGCACAGAACTGGTGGCACATCAGCCCTTCCTAGTGTCCTTGATGACTTCGCCCATTAGCCTGGATGACGAATGTTTCGGTACTAGCGCCAGGCCTACTACTCATCTCACGATTAGTCGACTTGAGCTCCTCCAATTAACCAAGCCAATATGTGGCAGCTGACCAAAACTACTAAGAGGAATTCCAACCACCCATTAATGAACAGGTGCGTTGAATTAAAAACCATTGCGGTATCGAACCGAAGTGTGCACTGACAGAGTTTAGCAATAATTGAGCAGTGATAGACTGGTTTTCGATCCAGCACTGTCGGAAATATCTGCGCTAGGTGGGCACAGATGCATCGGTTTGCCCCGTAACACCACTTTGAATCCTCTTACTTACCGAGCGACTCTGCGATTTGCATCGAATCCTTTGCGACTGAAAAATGGCTTACAGGTCCTAGCGTGGAGCACCAACCGGTCGTGGGAGATGATGAGTCAATGTCCCTTGTTCCTCCATTACCGTGAAACTGCATGCGATTGCTTGGAAACTCAACAATCAGCTTGTGTTTCAGTGAGATTGATTATTGACGTCTGTGTTCGCGCTCAGTAAACCAGCAGCTACTTTGTAGTGCATAACCTACTAGGATTTTAGTAAGCAATGCGGGCGATGTGAGTGGCGTTGAGCACTACGGTCTGTGATTGAACTAAATTCACATCCACTAACCCACACTCCGAGGCATTGATTTGAGCCTAGCATAGGACCCACTTGCTCTTGTTAATTATTTCCCGCGCTGACGCTCGCGAACTTCACTTCTGTTGTCTCAGCAAGGGTGGACTGACCACGCTCATGAACGGCTCTTGATTGCGATTTCGACTATGCTATGGTGACTGAAGCGGGGAGGTGGTTAGATCAAGCGACTGTTCTACGCAGGCATTTCGGTTTCCATTTCCGCTTTGACCTCTTAGTCCCTGTATGCCTAACCAAAAGGTGCGATTTCGTGCCCTTCTTGTCTGCAAAGTCTTATGCGCTTCGCAACCACCTGAGTGAGAGTCGTGCATTTCAGAACAAATACGCTCCTTGCTCCCTTGCCCCTTACTTCGCCACCCGTCCTGGTCAGTGCTTATCAAATGTTGCACTTCGAGGTGCAGTCAGTGTTGGCACCAATTCTAGGGATGATCAGCCTTAACAGCAGTCGAAATGTTTCACCCAGCTATTTGATGCCGTGACACTGGTGCTCTTGACAACGACTGTGGGGAATTTTCCAAGTGTTCTAGCAAGTTAAAGCCTGTGTAAGTAGCTCAACTTAATGAGCCTTATTTATGCTGTAGGCTGAAGGCAATTTGCCACCCCACGTACTGAAATCCGCCAAGCAGCATCTACTGGGTTCTTTAATAGGTACGAGCGGAGGCAGAGCACGCCCATGCTAGGCATGAGCAATCAGGTATGAGATGGAAACGGCCTTGACTCCGTTAATGATCGTAGCCGTGGCTGTCAAATGGATCGTTCAAAGTGTCCAACGAAAACGCGTTTCTAAGATTGCAGGTATTTCAGCATGCTAAGCTAAAGAACGGGAGAGAAAATAGTTGGTTTCATTAAGTAATTTAAGTAGGTTTGCATTTTCAGGTTAGAAATAACCGAATCAACAAATTTAATACAAAGAGAGGTTAGCAAGAAGGTTGTTGCGCTGACATAATAATCTAACGTTGAGAGCAGTGGAGGCTGTGCAATAGCTGACGACTGGAGCAAATGAGGTGATTTTTACTGAAATAAGCTGTGAGTTTGCGCAAGATTCGCTTCCGCATGCTAAAGTTACAGGCAGACAGGAAGTGGTGAAAAATTGCAAGAGCGGATGAATAGATAGATAGATAGATGCGAGGCAATGCCACATTAGCAATTTATGCAATTGTTCTGATGACCTGATTTGCCCCCAATTTCTGCAAAACTAGCAATGCCGCATCATTGCAGGAAACTGAAAATCAAGCTCTCCAAGTTGGCCAATGTGTTGGATCAAGCTAATTTTGGAGAGTGTCGCATCTTTGGGATGGAAAAGCGCAGACATTCCTTCAGCTTAGTTATCAAACCCATGTTTGCACAAATTGACCAGCAACTCTGCATCGCTTTGTGAATCAAAATGACTTCGATGTGACCACTGAGAAATCCATAAAAGTACATTTCTTCTTCTTCTTCTTCTTCTTCAAACAATGGAAGACAACTCCTCACAAAGTCGGCGTTTACGGATGGGTGTCACAAGTGTTGCAAGATGAAGTGCCATTGAGTGGATTGAATATGGTTAATGCAGTATTGCTTTGAGGGCAATTCGATTGAAAATTGTGCAATGCCAAGGGGTGCACACTCCTTAGCATGGCAATTGAGTCATACTTCTTGTCAAGCTGTCAGCGAAAACAACATCTCATACTATTGTGTAGTGCGTGACATACTCTTCTGCGTTGTTGGTAATCTAAGGAAATTTCGTTGGATGCCTTAACTTTTGCAAGCATCGAACTCTGTGCAGCAAGCCAAACCGAATGCGCTGAAAGTGTTGGGCATTCTTTCCCACGCAAAAGGGTGGTGAAAAGCAGCTATTGCAACGAGTGTCTCGTAAAATTGCAACATGGCAATGCCAGTAAGCGCCTTCATAAAACGTGCATTCAATCTGAATCCGTGGCTTTCGTGCGGATTTAACAAAGCAACATTTAACTCTTCGCAGCATAAGGTTGCCCGCAGTTGATAGCATTTCTCCCCAGGCTGCAGTCGCAGTGAAGGCAATGCTGACTCGGATCAAAACAAAGGCCCATTCAAGATTAACTTGAGATTCAAATGGGCCAACCGAAGACTCTCCAAATGGATAGACCCCAACGACACATTTGAATGAATCCGAGTTGCGTTAGATGCATGGAAGGAGCGTCGCCACCCTCGTGGATGACGGAAGCAGCAATGCAAGTGTAATTGTTGACGCAGCAAAATAGGCTCACATTGTCTAACATGTTTGGTTGCTTAGACTACTGCGCTATCTGCTGTGCTAGTCAGCTGCCAGTTAGCACGGCTGAGGAGCCATTGTGCGTTCTATGCTCACCTACCACGTCTTCCCAAATTATCAAACACGAAGCGCCTGCGCAAGTTTGTCAATTCTTGTGCCTTCAACATAGAATGTGTGCGGTAACTTGTGCAACTCAAACAGCCTTTGTCGCAAAATGTACAACGTTCAAGCCGAATTTTGTGTTGTGGGTAGTCAATAAAACGCCTTAAGTTACTTGCACGCTTTGCTCTGACATTCTTAAGTCATGCCAAGCACATGAAAGTGATTAGACAGGACAATATGGAGAATGATTTCTTCCACTTCAACCACTCATAGCCACTGCATTTACAATGAAATGGTCTACATCCTCAAAATACTGCTTTATTCTACTCTACACAACACCTGCTAACATCATATGCATTCCCCAACTTACGATTGCAGTCCTAAATTTCTGACAAATCACCCAAACCACTAAATCACTCTCAATTCAGCACAAGGCTTTATATCTGCCGCGCTGTTATTCGCATGCAGAATGCGTCCAGATTCGAATTGCATCACAAAATGCAAGCATTGATCAAAGCTCACTTCCAAACATAGTGTGTGTGTCACCACTCATTTCCTTTCAGCATTTTGCACATAGGCAACAGTCGCGATCAAACCTGTTTTCCTCGAATACCAGCCAAATATGTCATATTCAGCCATGCACTTTCGCGAAACCTTCCCGGCGAATGTGCTCCGAGTAGATTCCTTATCCTTTACCCCCTCACCTTGAATGTGTTACGAAGAGCTGCATTCACAGTTCCGTTGCATTTAGTTGACCAATGAGGAACATGATAAACTTACGACAGTGTGTGCATTGGGGTGCCAGAGGAGGAATTCCTCGCCAAGCACAAGCCTAATCTCCGTTCATTGTTAGCGCTGCCTGCAGCTTGGGAAGCACCGGTAGAACGAGACGACGTAAAGTGCGTGAGCAAACAAGTGACAAGCAGGAGTGCTGGGCTATGAAGAGAATGCAGCTTGATGCGGCATCAGTTTTTGGTGCATTGATTCACTGAGGAGCGATGGTTTGCAACTTGCACACCAAATTTAGGTTTAATAAATGGTTAGTCTCCTCCACATCGCGAAGTGGGAATGAAGTCTTCAAGACGACTCCACCTGCACGCAAAATGCTCAGCACATGATTCTCTAACATGTAAAGAACGGAAGTAACTGCATGAAATGCCATTTTGTAGGACATTTACTGCTATGACACTTGAGTGAATTGACTGCACTTTTCGAGAATTTGCGATTGCTTTCTTCTTTCACCATATCGCTACTCGATCAGAGCCCTGCCTCTCTCTCTTCCCATTCACATTCAAAAGGTTTTTAGTTGTTCCACAACCCGTGTCGGCAGTCCCTCCCATTTCTTCTGACCGTAACGTTGGCAACGAACGACCACGAGGTGTGAAGGAAATGAGTGGCTGCTGCGATCTGGTAAACGTCACATCACTTATTTCTATGGAGTTATCAGCTATCGCGTAATCATTTGTCCGAACTGCCTCTTGACGGATTCTGCTTTGACAAGGCAAACGTCATCGATGTTAGAAGCTCGTTCATTGAGAGTGGAAAGGGCACCCACGTTTCATCAACACGAGCAAGGTGCTTGTCACCACGCAGGCTACACGATAAGCGTGGTGTAAAAGGAGTCGACAGAGATATCAAACCAGAAGCAACTTAAAAATGTTAGGAGGGGAGGAAGTCTAGGCATCGCAGTTCAATTATCCAAGGCATAAATGTTGACTAAGTTTGTGAGAGAAAATGTGCTGGGTCGGCTATAGTGAGCACCGAGAATGCAATCAAGGGAATGGAAGGAGGAGGTGGGAGAGGAGGAGGGGAGGAGGAGGAGGAGGAGGAGGAGGCGCGTAGGTTGAAGGAAACCGAGATGCCTCAACCGAGGTTTCTTACCTTACTTACCTAGCCCGAACCGAATGACTCGCATTGTCGTCAGAACAAAGGATGCCGTGCAGTTGCAATTCAGTCAGTTACAAGGACTTAAGACTAAACCAAATGATGTCTTCCAGTTTACGGCTTCAAAATCTCAGTTAAACAGGATCTGCTTTGGGCGGAACAAATAGACAAACCACCGTAAGGCATTCACCCGCCCCTAACAATGCAGCTCATGTCAATCGTCTCGCCATGCTCGGAAAGTGGCTAGCCCTACACTTGCACCTTCCTTTGTCAATGTTCAACCACTGCCTGCACGCGATTCTCCAGTGCGTAGCATCAGAAAGTATCAGAAGCCCAATGATCCTCAAATGACTCCCACTTGACCGGTTGCATTGAGTTCAGGAGGTGGGAACAAGGAGGTTTCATTATCTACTCCCTCATAGACTTCGCCAGCGCATTTCATAACAGGTTAAAGACTTGCTTTTGCTTGCACTAATCAAATGAACTCAGGCCCAGAACAGATCTTCATGGTGAGTTTTGTCCTCTGGCAGAATTTGCACTGTGGAGAACGCCGTCCAATCCTAAATCCTGAACTTATTTATGTAATCTAAGTTAGTGGTCAATGATAACTATGCTGCACTCGCCAAAGCTCCTGATTTCCAGCTAAATTTACTGCTTCTGCCTCACTGCAGCAGTCTTTCCAACTACAACAAAGTTATGCTGTTTCCCTTACCTGATCAATTGCTCCATTTATTTCCTCATGCAAAACTAATTTAGTCATTGGCGAAATTCGTGTCTTTGAATATCCTTATCACAATATTTCCTTTCATGCACAATTTACTCCTGCATTAGCAGTGTTTCATTCAGTCCAGAGCAAGCGAATCCACTTATCTGGCGTGATCTATGATTAGTGGATGGATAAGTGAAGAGCAGTGGAGAAGTCACAGAGGCAGAGGCCACATGGCACCACCGAATTCGGCCCGAAAGTAAGTTCGAATTGAAGCGACGTCAGTGTTGATTTGGCCGCTGTGCTCACTAGCATTATGAGCGGGAGGAACTAGCCTTGGTGAGAGCAAATTTAAAGAGTTGGGTGATGTAGAGGATTCGATGGAAGATGTTCTAGAATTCGTCTGTAAGCTGTTTGGGTGATGACTGCCACGGTCAGTGTGTTCACAACGAAGTTACACGAACCTCAGATACAAGGTGTGACAGGCGTTGGAAGTGCCTTCCACGCAGGGTGTGCACGCTCACGCCCACCATGCTCCGGTGCTGGTGCGTGCCATTCGTCACCAGCAGTGGCTGTCAATGTGTTTTGAAAAGCCCCAGTCTTACAGCAAATATCGAGCACTCAGAGGACGACTGTGCAGGAGCGCGAACTGGTGCTTTGGAAGATCAAAAACGCCTCAAGGCAATCGTACGAAAATCTGTTGAGATGTCTTCGATCAGGTCCGAGTGACCCTCCTCCCCATGTGCGCAGTCTTCCATTTCTTCAGGCAAGTCAATTGCCTAGCGCATTCAACAAATACTGAAATTCACCCGCACCACTGGCCCATTCAAGCTTGGCATATGCACCAGAGGTTGAGGAAAGGTCGCAATTCAATTAACGAGAAGTTTAGTTATAAAATGCGCTTGCACATAAGTGGTGTGGCGTCTGTCGAAATGCAATTGTAGCCACCATCATTTGTGGGCGACATCTTCCTTTGGTCATCAGCCCATCACTTTGCTGCAAAGCGTGCGCAGACTGCAGAAGTGAGGTGCGTTCGCTTACAAAGGCCGCATGCAGATCACTGCATCACCAGTTTCGCGGTGTTCCGACTTACTGTCGCGGTTCATTTCTCAGTCGATACGCCTGTCTAAATGTGGAGCATGTCGCACGCCCTTGTTGAATACACCTTGCGAGGCCAATAAGCACTTAATATGAACGCATGCTTTGCAGCCACCTATTAAGTGCTGATCAACTGACTACAGACATGAAGGTGGGGTGACTGACTCCAATTTCCTTTTTCATATCCCAATCAAGCATTAGATGGTTAGACAACTTAGAGAAGGCAGAGGGTATTGAAACCTTCTTCCTCCCGACTTTTGACGTGGCACAGGGGCGTAGTTCGCAACTTGTCCATGTAACATTGAGAAGAAGGAGGTTCGGCTTTTGTCTTCACTTATGTGGCTACATTGTAGGTAAGCATCGAGAAAGCAAAGAAATGTGACTGCTTCCCTTTCCAATCAAACACTGCTACATATCGCGTTGCTTGGGTAGACAAGTAGGTTAATGGCGTGTGCTCACCAACTTAAATAGGTCCCCACTCAAGCAGTTGCATTTTACGGCTCCACATGGACTGCAAACAGGTTAGTCTGCTTTGTTTCTTCGTCAGTGTGGTCATCGCGTGTGCAACTAAGGATGAAGAAATTGACGTCGAGTTGTCTCCAGTCGGCACCTCAACAGGTAACGCCAAATCACGCGCTTGCCTTCTCCTTTGCCTAAATGCATCATGACAAGTTTTTCTTCCTTCGCAAAGACAAGTGTCCGGAAGTGGCCGACATAAGCAAGGGAATGCCGCAAATCGTGAATCACTTGGTGAGGAAAGTGTGCACAAGCATGGTCTTCACACTGAATAGCCTGGGACGGAAAGCGAGGGGGGATTGTGGTAAGACATCATTGCAATCTCAGTGCAACGCCTCAATGGACTCCTCCACCAAATTTGAGTGCTCTGTCATGGCACGTCATGTGAACTTCGACTGTGCGAGTCACGCAGGTCCACTGTCTGCGTAAGTGTCCCACTTCTCCTTCCCCTTAGCCATGCCATGCTTGGCATGGGAGGCAAGCATTTACATAAGATGCTCATTTCTACTGCCACATCTTCAACCGTAGAGCGGAAGCAAAACTGGTCAATGACCACTTCATAAACCAAGTGGACATGGGCATCGTGGTGGAGCAGCAGGAGGAGGCAATCAATCGTGTCACTGATGAGACGTCATTAGAAGCTGATATGGGTGCGCTGGAGTTCTTTATTACGCCTGTGGGGATGTTCCTGATGCTCCAGTAAATTGAAGCTTGTGTAAATCGCTAAAGCTTATAAGCTTTATTTGCGCTGTGACCTAATGAATATTTGCTGCCTTACATACCGGTATCCAACAATCGGCATCTTCTGGATATTCCAATAGGTATAAGCAGACACAGCTCACTTATGCTGGGCATGGACAATCAGGTATGTAATAGGGAATGGACTCGACTTTGTTGAAGATCTTGACATTGGCTGTCAAATAGATCGGTCAAAGTTTGTAACAAAAACGTGTTTCTAAGGCTGCAGGTATTTCAGCGTATTAAGTAGTAACAACGAGAGGTGAAAAGCCTTGTTTTGTTGAGTAATCAATGCGGATTTACAGTTGCAAGTTAGAACAAACCGAACCTATAAGCTTGCTGCAAATGTGGGTTAGCAAGAAGCTTTCTTCTTCTTCTGCAGAAGCTGCACATCAACCGACGAAGCTCATAGGACATGCATGTCTAGATTGAAGAGCCGACTTCTGCTTTACCATATTAGTGGTCTACTTTGACCACTTGCCAAATTCAAAATACATTTGATCAGACGAGTGCTAAAGAATACAAGCATTGGCTGTTACGAGCCATCGCCATCATGACCACCTTATTTTGACATTGTCTTCGCAAAGTCACACAAATTCATCATACTGTCAAATTTCCTATGTACTAAACCTTGTGATTTGCTGAATTTGTAATATCTGATGCTGATGGAGTTGATGTTGCAATAAGTAGATCAAAAGGAAAATGGCAAATCAACACCTAGTGCACATCAACTTACAAGATCAGAATTAGGCTTAAGGGGTTCCTTAAAATGCCCCTTATTCTCACAATCTCATATCCAACTTGCCATCGTGCTATCCACATTGAACAGACTGCAAAATAGTGTTGACTTGTCAAAAATAACGGCTCTACTGAATGTAACGAGGATGTTTAGCCCAATTGTCCTGGTATCCGCTGTAACGTGTCAGCTGCCTACACATGTCCAATGAGCACGAAAATCTGGAGACCCACCTACAAATACCCCATTGCTGGTAATGTGAAAACGATGACATGTTCATACCTTACCTCTCCGCACAATTGCATATTTAGGTATGGCCTTCAGTACAAGCTAGCGAAACTCATTTGTTGGTATTTTAACTAAATTTATCACCAATATCATTTGCACCACTTCGTTCCTTCGCTTTTATCCACCTAAAAATCTTCGTTGAACCTTAACAGCTAGTAGCCTATTAGGTAGGTCAATGCAACTCCAATCATCCAAAGCTAAACTCAATTCAGAATACCGCTGAATCGGACAAGTTATGGTCCGGATTGATAGCTTAAACCATCTCTGAGTGGAGGCGTTTATGGTTAGAATAATGCAGAGTTGTTGCCCATACTTAAGTAACCCTCGTGGACGATTTTTTGGGCACTGCACAGAGGTAAACAAACAAGGTTTCTTGAAAATTTTCAGCGCCGTTCACTACCATTATAAAAATCTCCCTCATACCTGTGATTACTTATTCGACAGTTTATGTGCATATTAGCCGGATCTAGAAAGATATACAAAAAAATGTTAAGCACAAACATCATTTACGCTAATTTACAAAAAAGCAGATCACTTGGGCGAACTCGGACAAAATGGGTTGTGCCTCGCAACCATTCGATTGCCTTATATCTTATCAGAGGAATTTTACAATACCTAACTGTCTGCTATTGCGGACCTACGTAAGTCAAAATTACTCGGATTTATCAACAAACACCTTTTTAGTATGTTTAAAAGTTCACTTTACAATTTCCAACGAGTATTATTATGGAGGCGAATTGCTTGTGTTATCACAATGAGTACACAGAACATTCAGAAGATGGCCTAATATATCCAACGCGGATGCTTAAATATTGCAACGATATTTTAGTTCCATAATGCGGGCTGAATCATTGCTATAGGCGCATTTTTATCTAGCACCATGCCATTTGCCATGGTATTCATTCTTCTTTTCTTGATCAATTTAACAATTCTTAATGGCGATGGCGTTAATAAAGCCCGTGTCCTTTTTCAACACTAGTTTGCACCAAATCAGTGTGTGCTTCAGTACGCATTTGTAAACTTTTATGCTTTACGTGTTTTAGTTCTGCATGACTGTGAGACTGCGTCCGCTGGCCTAAAAATTACTAGATGTAGAGGTTTGTGCTGACAAGGATGTTTGCATGGGCATTTATAACTCACCGCAGCCGTGTTAGTAGAGATCAGATCATTAAATGGTTAATGGAGCTACTCTCTAGATTATATTCCGTGGGTCAGGGAAGGCGTCATGTTAAGAGTTCGGGCGGTCTGTGCTGGATAAATTTACCCAGAAACATTTTTAGATTAAAAATGAATGCTTGTTAAATGAGATTCGTTACATTGCTGGAAGGAAATCTTGACTAGGTTTTAAGTTCAACTTCTTAGAGCTGTGATTTTAGCATACAAATTTTGACATTGTTGCTGTTGGAGGTAAAGTTCAAATGGAGACCATTTTCTAAGAGCACGTCACGCTCTGCGTATGAAGAAATGCTTAACAACTCTCGTTTATTAGTATTCTAAAGCAACTCATTTCCGGCCATGTTTCTTCCTTGAAGAATTAAACTCTTACTTCCATGCAGTTTCTAAGCAAATGAAACCACAATAAATGGAATGAACTCTAATGCATAAGAAATGCCTGTTGCTGCTTCCTTCTAAATTTTTCCTTCATTGCGACTAATTTCCTGTCGTTTACCTGAATAGCCCAATTTATGACGGTAATGTTAACGTGCATCAATGGTTAGGAGTGAAAGTATTGTGCCCGTCAACCGAAGCTCATAGGATTATTTGCAGGCTGCTTAAATGCTTATCTATGCGAAGTAAGTAGTCAATAAAACAAAGTTCAGCGTGTTATGCAATGCCATTATTGCTAACAAATTGGCTTCATCAAAGGTCAAATTACATTTACGATATCAGGGGTAATTCAATGAGTTCCATTGCTTGAACCCCTGTGCAGCATATCTAAACTGAATGATTTTAAGTTTTATGAAGTCTTACATCAATTTATTAAGGCAGACACAAAAGAAAAAAGTTAGTTGATGGGGCGGTGAGGAATGACTTAGTTAGCCTAGAAAATACCTAGGGCACGCAGAGAAATCGAGACAAGTGTGCTTGTGATATTAGCGTCACTAACTTAGAAACAACGGCTTTGGCGGGGAACCTTGCGTCTCTTAACGTGGTCAGACCATAAACCTAAATTGTGTCAATCGAGGTATGTTGGACTCTACGTTACAAAGCACAGCCTTTGTCTCTCCGCATTTTTGAAAGCATGTTTACTTTTCAAAGCAAGAGCCAGTCGCACATTTTATGGCAATTCTTGAGTTGCATAACAGCAAAAAAAGCGTACTTTTTAAACGAAAAAAACACTTTACTTACTTCTGCTAGCATTATTTAACTGACTGTGATGTCCTTCTTTGGATTCGTTGTGCAGTTACCTTATTCTAAGTTGCTAGGCAGCTGTTCAATTCAAAACAGGCTGCAAGCTATGGACGTTTGTCAGATCCCTAGTTAATTAGCTTCGCCAACTATGCATGTCTCAGGTTCTTAATTTTGTCTGTTTACATAACTTCTTGGATTCAATGTTGCATCTAATAGCGCAACAAAAGCCCATTTTTAATACTATACATTACTTAAATACGATTTAAAGGGAAAAAACAATTTGATAACTGCGATCCGTAAAAGCTTGCCACACATAAATTTAATAGAATAGTATTACAGATTCGAATTTAAACTATAAATTCCAAATGCCATCATATACATAGCAAACATGCAGGTTAAATGAAGGAAATGGCAATGCATATGAGATAAAGGCGCCGATATTTGGAAGCATAAAGCATACCTTTAACCACAATTTATGAGGCATGAATTAATGTTGATTCAGATGACGCAATTCAGATTTGCGTAGAAAAACTTGCAAGCCACGTGCTTTCATTCCGGTTGTGCACGATATTGCAGAATACTTTTTTAAAAGTTTAAGCAGAATTTAGCACGCAACTAAAACAATGAATATCTAGTATCCTGCACGAGAATCAAAAGCACTATAACGCATTCATGAGATGACTAAAGCAGCCATTGGCTGATAATGCGTATAAATTTGCTTCCTACACAATGGTTGCAAAGTGTATTTAGGAAGCATTATGCTAAATCTGGCCTTACATCTACCGAGGCTACATAGTGCGCAGATCACAAATCCATGCATTGCTCCCCCAAAATTCACTACTCCCATGCAGAGCTGATCAATAAGGTTTGTTGCGCATTACCAATGGCAGTAGCTTCGCATTGTCCGAATGCATCAGTTCCTTTCCCGGTCTTTCATCTTATGTGCACTTAACGGTCGTCACTTTGGCTGTCCCCCGGCCACGCCTTCATTTAACTCTCGCCTTCAAACTAAGCTTGTAGGACTAAACTTCCACCTAAAACCACTAGAGTTTTTCAGCAACAGTACCGTGTTTCCTTTGATCACATTTCCTTAGCGTCGATTCCACAGAGTGCATTCTACATGCAGATGTCATCTTCGATAAAAAAATGTCAAAATAATTTCTTTTAATATGCATGGGAATTGCGTTGGGGAAATTTCGATTCAGCATTGGTATTATTTGTGCACAAGAATAGGGCAATGCTTCGCAATTTTTATTCAAAATTCATTCCTGGGCACAGAACTTACCAACTCGTCTGCAAAGCCAACTAATTAAACTTGATCATATCTAAGTAATGATGATCAACTATAGAACTGAACATGGCCATTAAAGCGAGACACTTTGCTACTCGATCTGCCAATAGCACTAGCCATTCCTAACACACCTTATCAAACGCCTCCAAATAGTTACCTCATCTTTAACAACGAATAAGGGGCAGCACTGCTATTCATTGGAAGTGCAGGAGAGGATTTTGCCAATGGCTTGAGTCCTTAAGCTTTTTCTAGCAGATGCAAGATATAGCAGCCCAAGTGTTGCAGTTATTAGAGGGCCACTTAATGAGCTCCATTTGATTTAGCCATTAGTAAGATTTAGACATCGTTTCTCACTGTTAAAAAAACGACATTTTCACCATTAAAATGGCCCAGTCTTAAAAACATGACCGGCAAAATTAAACTTACCTGATACTATTTACGTGATACATTGTGTACAGATTAGGGTCCAAGTATTTGCTCAATCACCGATGACGCTATTGGTATTTTAATTGAGTTCGCATTTTAACAAGCTGCTTAGAATCTCAATGTGTAGTGCACGGTTAGAAGGAAGTTATCGCTCTAAAAGTAGCAGCAAAGCTCCCATTAGTTTGTGTTCGGAATTTGATCTTGCATGTTTTCCTAGTCCATTAAACTTTAAGCTTAACTCAAAATGACGGTCTGGTTATTATTTAACATATACTGAATTCAGTTATGTAGTCAGTGTTGGCATCATTTTTAGGAATACCAGCCTCAACGACAGTCGAAATGTATCAACCAGCTATTTTGTACAATTGCGCTGGAGTTCTTTATTACGCCTGTGGGGATGTTCCTGATGCTCCAGTAAATTGAAGCTTGTGTAAATAGCTAAAGCTTATAAGCTTTATTTGCGCTGTGACCTAAAGAATATTTGCTGCCTTACATACCGGTATCCAACAATCGGCATCTTCTGGATATTCCAATAGGTATAAGCAAAGACACAGCTCACTTATGCTGGGCATGGACAATCAGGTATGAAATAGGGAATGGACTCGACTTTGTTGAAGATCTTGACATTGGCTGTCAAATAGATCGGTCAAAGTTTGTAACAAAAACGTGTTTCTAAGGCTGCAGGTATTTCAGCGTATTAAGTAGTAACAACGAGAGGTGAAAAGCCTTGTTTTGTTGAGTAATCAATGCGGATTTACAGTTGCAAGTTAGAACAAACCGAACCTATAAGCTTGCTGCAAATGTGGGTTAGCAAGAAGCTTTCTTCCTTGACGTAATAATCAAAAGGTAGAGGAAGCAGAAGCTGCACATCAACCGACGATTGAGGCAAGGAGAAGTGTTTTTTACTTAAGTAAACTGAAAATATGTAAAGGAGTGTTTGTGCATATTAAAGTTAAAGGCAAACAAGAAATGCTGGTAAGATTTGCAGGGATGGAAAGATAGACTCGAGATAATGCCTCATTAAAGACTTACGCAAAATTACCAATGTTTCCATCATTGCAAAGAACAAAAAATCAAGTAATCCAAAGTGGATAAGGCATTTGACAAAACTAACGTTGGAAAGCGACCACACCTTTTCGAATGGAAATGTGTAAATAATGTTCAACTTAATTAGTAAATCTCTTTTGCAGAGAATGGCTTAAAACTGAGCAATACTTTGTGGTTTAAAAAGACTCCGATATGAGCATTGAAAAGTCCACAAAGAGTACAATTCTACTTTAAACTGCCTCACATAACTATTAAAGCTAACCACTGCTTACATGCTGGTGTAAAACAACGCGAGATGCGAGTTCTTGGACGATTAAACTCTTCAGTCTTATCACTTTGGTGTGTTTCAGCCTTTAACATCAGAGTGCGATCCCCAAGAATACCCAGCGATAACACCCATAATGGATGCAGTGTTGCTACTCATTTGGAAATTAAAGTACAAGCTTGGCTCATTTCCTTTGGATTTTCTGGGCCATCCCCTTGATGGTGATTCATAATGACCCCATTTGAGAGATTTCCGCGCATCATGCAACGATATCAAACACAAGGATTTGTGCAAAGCAAATATATGCAAACAAAGGGGCAGTGTCTATCATTCCAGAATAGTGCAATGCTAACTCAGAAGTTTTCAAAGTAAAATGCAGATTGCTCCTAAGTGTTAGAAACATTGTCCGTACGCAAGGTCGATGAGAAATATAGCCAAAACCAAGGAAGGAATACTCACCTGAGAAATAGGCGACGAAGATGAGAATTGCAATAGTTTTCATCATGGCAAGCGCTCATGAATAGCGAAATGATTTGCATGCTCTCAAATTTAGCTTTTAGCAATGTGATTTGTCAGTTTGTTGACGCTAGGCAGAATGAAAAAGCAAGTGGAAATTAACACCAAATGCAAGTCAACACCATATACACTCATGCCAGGAAGGTGTGGGTGCAAGTTTAGAACTATCGCGCATCCTTTGCGATGACATCCACACAAGCCTTAGACACAGCTTTCATTTTTGTAATGGCTTCATTATCAACTGCGGCTACCCAATTTATGATAGTATTGTTTAGGCAAGTTTGGTTGTAATGAGTACCTAATAATGCACCATAACTTGGAATTCACGCACAGTGGCTGCGATATAGTTAAAGATTGTACATGCTGGTAATTATAGCTTGATACTGTAATCAACTTAGTGCTGTTGTAAACACATCGGTTTTAATTGCGTGTCGCCACATAGTTAAGGTTGTTTGCTGGGTCATACGTCATTGCATTCTACAGCATTCCAAAATAACTTAAGAAAAATAATTCCAGCTAGGCGGATTGCCTATAAAAGCAGAAAACAAGTTTTGATGCATTTCATCCCACAAAACACGCAAGAGAAATACAAGCGAAGTCGGGAGGATGACATTGTGGTGGATGCGGTTACCTGAATTTGTACTGAGAGACCTCTTAAACCCCAGGCCGTTTGAGAGTGATGACCAAATCGGAAATAATTTAAAAAATTGCAAATTGGTTTAGCTTGACATGATTGTGTGGCTTGGTTGTCATTTTAGTGACTGCATGGGACGCTGCATTTGGTATCAGTTTATTAAGTGACTGTGGTCACGCTAGGCTAGCAGCATAGGATAGGGAGATGAGAAAATAACTGGTATCGAATTTTGATTAATTCAGAGTTGCTCGAGTACATCCTTAAGATGACAGGTGATTTTATCACATCGACTAAACTTTCTGGCAAATTAAAGTTGATAACACCACAACATTTCCCAGTTGAGAGAGGTTTTGTTTTGAGAAGGGCAGCAATTCAAGATATCGGTTAAGCTTAGATTTTACTCAAACTGATGAGTCTATCAGTGTGTTTTTTCGCTCTCACAGCTTCGAACCTCTGCAAACATGCTTTGTCATCGAAAGCATTAAGCTGCATTGGGTTTCCTTTTTACATTCTCCAACATGCTACACGCTGATCGCGAGTCTACAACTCTCCTTTCGTCTTAAGATTGCTAAAACAATTTCAGCTACATGACAGTCGACTTCATCCTTTCCAATTTTTTTCAACTGCTGAATAGATTCTACCACTCTCTACCTCCGGTTCTCACATCAGTGAGGAAAGTTTATTTTTTCGTTGGGCTTGTATTAATTGCATACAAGTCAAAATGCTCAAATCGCTTTGTTTTTATCCGATTTCAAAACTTCTGTGGGATGAAAGGATTAAATGTTTGCATCGTTTATTTTTCCAACCGATACATTTTTCATTTACAACCCAAGAAATACGTGTCAATTCAACCTTTACATCGATTTCCTTGGTGGCTCATCACCAAAATTTCTGGAGGCCACGGCTAATCCTACCCTCAGACTTACCTAATTGTCCACGTTTAGTAAACGTGTACTTCACCTCTGCTAATGTATGTGGGGGAAATTAATGGCGATGCCCCTTAATACACATCAGCGTAACAGGTAGATACCCTTGATTAGAGTAGAGTAAAACTCGAGTGCTTTAGACACTTGTTTGGGATTTATTAGATCAATGTCTCCCGAGGAATCTTCACAGGTATAATAATACACGCTTATGTGTGGCAGACTCTCTTGCATGGAGGTACAAATTAGCCTCCGAAGCAATCAGCAATTGATAGTAGCAAGACTGTAGGTATGCCTCCAAGAGCAATGTTATCTAAACAGTGGCGGTGCTCGTTACTTAGGCATTAAGTCACAATAATTATGCCGTCATTTCAAGTATTCCTATAATGATAAAAGTGGTGCCAGTTATTCAGTAAAAAATTAAAGACAAGCCAACCTGAGCAAAACTTACTACGATATTGGTATTTGGAGGTGGCAGAATTTATTTAAAAGGGCAATTAGTCTCGGCACTTTTGAAATTACGTCTTCGATTTGTATGAGAGGATATTTAATCTTGAGTCAAAACGCACGCAGCGCCATTGACCAACAAAACTGACAGCATAAAATAACTTCTCCGAAATTGACTAAAGCACACCTTGAGTGGGTTAGGTAACATCGCAGCAACAGCACCAGATGCACGAAATCATTGATAAACACAGTCAGAGCTTTCGCCAGTGACGTTACCGAAACCAATTTCCACGATTATGAAACGCCGTGACAGACTCCTTATTGGATAGTGATGACTCTCAACATGGTGGCAGTCAGAGCCTTCACAACACCCCGTGTCTGATTCGCACACCTGCTAGTATGGCGTCCTCCGTTCCGTTTGCGAGCATAGTGCATAGTAAATGAAGTGCATTTCCAAGTAAGAGGACTGACCAGTTAAACAATCGCAAATCGCCTCCTTTCCTTTGCTTTAGCATAGCCTTTAATTCGCACATCCTATTCTGCAGAAAAAGTGGGGTTGTAAACATCGAGTAACAGAACTACTCTAAAGTGAGGATCAGCAGAATGTTTAGCACTTCTGCATAGATGCAGAAACAGAGAATAATATGAATGCATTAGATTCTGAGAGTGGCATGGGCTCATGTGTGTTGTGGCAGAAAAGCAGGAGGAGAGTTCGACAGCTGTGTGTAGGACATGTTTGATGGATTATTCCACGCAAAATTGCCAGCTACAGCTTAGTGCCAGCAGTTCGCGCACTAGAGGTGTTGAAAAGGATCAGCGCACCTCCTCGTCCTCATCTACACACATCCATTCACCCAGTCACTTTCGGCTTCGACCCTAGCAATGCCTGCAGTGGCCATTCGCACAAACAAACTCGCCAATCGTTTAATGTCATTTCGTCGTGCGGCATACTTGGCTGCCACTCAGCTGATCGTTTGCCAATTGTAGAAGCAAAATATAGAATAGCATGTAGCATGAATTATACAGCCATTTAATTTAGACAATGTGCCATAAGAAGTGCTTAGTGCGGACGCACAAATATTGGTAGGAGAGACCTGCTAGCTCTACACTTCAAGGGTTTAAGCTGTGCTGCTTGCGTAGTTCGTAATGCAGAGGCGGTAAAGTTTAAGGATCTACTCGGAGAATATTCACCGAAAATGCTTCGCGAAACTGCATGGCTGGTAATGACATATTTGGCTGGCATTCGGGGAAAACATGTTTGATCGCGACAGTTGATTGGACGCAAAATGATGAAGGGAAATTTGGAGCGACACACGTATTAAGTTTTGAACACTTTTAAATCAATGCACGCACTTCGTGATGCGATTTGAAGCTGGACGCATTCTGCATGCGAACGCCAGTGTGGCGGATGTAAAAGAATCTTATGCTGAATTGAGAGTGATTTACTGGTTTAAGTGAATAGCCAGAAATTTTGGAATGCAATCTTAAGTTGGGGAATGCGCATGATATTATCAGGTGTTGTGTAAAGCAGAATCAGGCAGCATTTTGAGGCTGTAGACCGTTTTACTGTAAATGCAGCTGCTATGAGTGGTTGGAGTGGAGGAATTCATTCTCTGTATTGCCCTGTTCGATTATTTTCATGCACTTAGCATGACTTTTAGAATGTCAGAGCAAAACATGCAAGTATTTTAAGGCGTTTTATTGACCATCCACAATACAAAATTCGTCTTAACTGTTGCGCATTTTGTAATAAACGCTGTTTGAGTTGCACGAGGTTCCGCACATATTCTTTTTTATAAGTATAAGACTTGACAAACTTGTGCGAGTGGTTCGAGTTTGATGATTTGGGAAGGCGTGGTAGGTGAGCATAGATCGTATAATGGCTCCTCAGCTATGCCAACCGGCAGCTGACTAGCACGGCGGGTAGTGCAGTAGTCTAAACAACTCTAAATTTTGGTCAATTTCGGCGGTAGTGTCAGCGAAGTAAAATGATTCTGCAAGCAAACGCTCGTAAATATGTGAGCATATTTTGCTGCGTTAACAATCCCATCTACTTTGGACTTCGGTCATCCACGAGTGTGTCAATGCTTCTTTCATGCATCTGAGGCAACTCGGACTCAATCAAATGTGTCATTGGCGTTTATCTGGTTGGAGAATTTCCAGTTTGCCTTTATGGATCTCAAGTCAATGTTGAATGGACCTTTGTTTATAATCCAAATCCTTATTGCCTCAAGTGGGACTGCGGCTTAAGGAGAAATGCTATAAACTGAGGATAAACTTATGATGCCAAGAGAAAAATGTTGCTTCATTATCTCTACACGAAAGCCACGAATTCATTTTAAACTCACCCTATATGAAAGCGCTTACCAGCAAAGTTGTGTTGCAGTTTGATGAGGCTCTCATTGCAGTAGCTGCTTTTTATCACCCTTTTGCATGTTGAAGAATGTTCAACACTATCAACGCACTCGGTCTTGCTTGCTGGATAGATTTCGATGTTCAAAAACTTTGAGGGATTCAATGGAACTTCGTTGGATTCCCAACAACTTAGAAGAGTGTGTCGCTCACTACAAAAAACGCATATTTTTTCCGTACTAAACTGGTGAGAAGTGGGACTCAAGTACTGCACTGAGAATTGTGCACTCCAGCATTACACAATTTTTCATTGTTGGCTACCATCAGGAAGCCCATCACATCCCGAGTTTTCAATCCGCCCTCGAAGCAGTGAAGTATCAACCCTGAATAATTTTGTTCAAAATATCTGATCCTGCAATGGTTGCGTCTACTTTCTTATAAATTGTCTTTGCTTGATTAAGTACGAATCGCACATTATATGGATAGTTCAACAGTCACATCAAAGTGGTTTTAATCCACAAAATACTGTACGGTTGTGGGTCAATCTGTACAAAAATGGGTTTGATAATTAAGTCAGAAGATTATTAGCACCTGTTCATTCAAAAGCTGTGACACTCTCCGGAAATATTTTTATCCAACACATTATCTAATTTAAAAAGCTCGATTTTAGCTCCCTGCAGTGATAGGGCATTGCCAATTGTACAAGAATTGTGGGGGAAATCAGGTTATCATATCTCTTGTATAAATCGCTAATGTGGCATTGTCTCGCATCTATCTATCCGCCCTTGCAAATATTTAACCATCTATCGTTTGCCTGTAGCTCCAGCATGTAGATGCAATTTTTTGCGTACACTCACAGCTTATTTCAGTGAAAATCACCCATTTGCTCCAATCGTCAACTATTACACAGCTTCCACTGCTCTCAACCTTCATTTTTATGTCAGAGCAACAACCTTCTTGCAAACCTCTATTTGCATTAAATTTGTCGAGCCGGTTTGTTCCAACTTGCAACTGTATATCTGCTTTAATTACTCAATGAAATCAACTATTTTGTCTCTCGTTCTTTAGCCTAGCATGCTGAAGTACCTGCACTCATAGAAACGCGTTTCCGTTGGACAATTTGAACGATCCATTTGACAGCCACTGCCATGATCATTAAAGAGTCAGGCTCGTAACCACCTCATACCTGATTGCCCATGCTCAGCATAGGTGTGCTCTGCCTCTGCTTGTACCTATTGGAATGCCCAGAAGATGCTGCTAGACGGATTTTGGTACGTAGGGTGGCAAATTTCCTTCTGCCTAGAGCATAAATAAGGCCCATTAACTTGAGCTACTTACACAAGCATAATTTACTGGAGCTTCTAGAAAATTCCGCACAGGCGTTACCGAGAGCAACAGTGTCAATGGATCAAATAGCTGGGTGACACATTACAAATGCTGTTAAGGCTAACAATCCATAGAATTGGTGCCAAAACTGACTGCACCACAAAATACAGCATTCGCTATGCCCTGAATAGGAGGGGTGGCGAAGTAAGGAGCAAAGGAACAAGGAGAGTATTTGTTCTGGAATGCACGACTCTCACTCGGGTGGTTGCGAAGCGCATAAGACTTTGCAGATAAGAAGGGCACGAAGTCGTACCTTTTAGTTAGGCATACAGGGACTAAGAGGTCAAAGAGAAAATGGAAACCGAAGTGCCTGCGTAGAACCGTCGCTTGTTCCAACCACCTCCCCGTTTCAGTCACCGTGGCATAGTCGAAACCTCAATCAAGAGTCGTTCATGAGCGTGGTCAGTCCACCCTTGCTGAGACAACAGAAATGATGTTCGCGCGCGCCAGCGTGGGAAATAATTGACAGGAGCAAGTCAATGCCTCGGAGTGTGGGTTAGTGGATGTGAATTTTGTTCAATCACAGACCGTAGTGCTCATCGCCTCTCACATCGCCCGCACTACTTGCTAAAATCCTAGTAGGTTATGCACTACAAAGTAGCTGCTGGTTTACTGAGCGCGAACACAGACGACAATAATCAATCTCACTGAAACACAAGCTGATTGTTGAGCTTCCAAGCAATCGCATGCAATTTCACGGTAATAGAAGAACAGGGGGCAAACCATTTCTCAGTCGTAAAGGATTCGATACAAGTTGCATAGTCGTTTGATATGTATAAGGATTCAACATGGTGTTACAGGGCAAACTGATGTATCCATGTCTACCTACCGCAGTTATTCCCCCAAGTGCTGGGTCAAAAACCAATCAATCACTATTCAGGTATTGCTAAGCCCTGTCAGTGCACACTTCATTTTGACGCCACAATGGGTTCCCAATTCAATGTATATTACATGGGCAGTGAGGATTCCCGCCTGTGGTTTTGGTCAGCTGCTTCACGTTGACTTGGTTAATTCGAGGTATACAATTCGACCAATCGTGAGCTGATTAGTAAATCTGGCATTGGTACTGAAACAACAGTCACCAGGGTTAACCGGCGAAGTCGTCAGAGACACTAGGAAGTGCTAATGTACCATCATTTCTGTGCACCGTTCCATATCTCACTATATCGCCTACCCATCCACTTCAGTAAAATCAAATGAGACCAAAGATTTGATTTCAACTGGTGATGCGAATGACCTCTGGTTGCAAACATCGTACGATTGGAAAAGGTCGCGAGAACTCTCGATGGAGCACGTGCGCACATGCATCAATGACTGACGTTCAGCACAAGTTAAACTTACAACCCAGCTGCTCCACGATCTGCCCACCTTTTGGAAAGCGTTGATCTACCTCACCGAAGCCACAAGCAAACATTGTGTTTTCTGGCAATTGAAATGCGCTTGGAGCAGGAGTGCTAGAAGATTAGGCACTAACTCTGCACTGCTCGAGACCGATTGAAGCTATAGTCCAAATAAAGCATGTGAGCCATTCCCTGTTTGTAGGAGTGGCATTTAGAAAACACATTGTGCTCACTGATGAAAGAAATTGAAGGGTTTTATAATGCGAACCGGTGCAGCTGTATCCTCATGCCAAAGTCCGCTCAACTTTCGGCTTTTCATTTAGTTATTACTGCACTGCATCAGTGCTCTCCCAAAAGTAGTAGAGCAATGGGCTTATAATCAACAAATTTCACTCCCTACATGGAAAGTGCAAATCTCTGGCAATGGAAATGGCATTGTCGAGTGGTGCAGACGAAACAATTGGGCAGAAATTCCGTTCATGTGCACGGAATAATTGGGCACCATCCCAACCACCTTAATTTGTTCTCAGTGGAAATGACTGCAAGGCATTCAACTAACGTGGGAGGAATTACCTTCGGTAAATCGACTAGACGTGATGATAAATCATTTTACATTAGCGGCAGTGTGAGGCGCATGTGCAGCTGGCATGCCTTAATATCTACTGAGTGATAATGATACCACCGATGTCTATGATTGCTGCAACTCAAAATGGGGAAGTCAATTCAGTAATACAGAAGTCAATCTGATAGTTAGGTAGTGGTTACTAAGTGCCAAGCTGTGGAGCAGTTCTTAGGCCATAAAATATTGTGACAACGTAGTTCGGTCGAGGTAAGTACACTGGGTAGATTACTTGGCTACCGTGCGCATACAAAACCAAACACATGTTGCTGCATTGTTAAAATTTCTATATTTCTGCATTGCAGACATGGAGAGGAGTAATTCATGATTTTCTGAGGTGAGTCAATTATTGCTCCACCTGCCAGTAACAGCAGTTTGATAGAGCATTCATGACTGCAATTTGATGCTGCTCTCCGTCAATTGATTAGAGCTATTCTATCTCCTGACATCCATAACCACCTTCAATCAACTGTTCGCAGTTTAGGCCAACTGCCATACATTGGCTGAGTTAACACGATCGAGACTACTTGACAGGTTGAGAGATGATCAACCAACCTAGTATTAAAGTGGTGCGTGCGTCTCTCATATTAGTAAAAGAAAACTTGTTGAATTCTAAGTATTGGTCATTTTGTCATCCTGCACTAATGCCATCTGATATATCATTGCATTTTCCACTCGCCTGCTTCAATAAAGTCACACAAAACCAAGGTGTTTGTGTCAGCTGGTGATGAAAATGGTCGCCAGTAGCAGACATTATATGATTCGAGAAGGCCGTCTTCGCTCATTGAAACACATGCGCATACGCATTAACCTCTTCCTCTTTGTCAAATGCGATTTCACTGGCCTAATTACCTATATGCACCTACTGATGTGGCTCAGTCGCATCTAGTAAAGTAAACGACCAAATGACAATGATAAACGCAATAACCGTAACTTCCAACGATTGAGCTAATGGCATTGCTGTCGAGAGAAGGCAGTTTGTCACACTTCCAGATGAGACTCAAAAAATTGCTCTTGTTCAACATTTCTAATTCGCCGACGCGATGCAGCAGACATCAGGATGAAAGGGTTTAAGCCTATCTCAAAGGCAACTCTGAGCATTTTCAAGATCGAGTTGCCTTCACGATACACAAGTTGGAGAAAACTTTGCAGATTCTTAATAATCCGTAACCCATCATAGAAGACACCTTAGCAAAGCGCTCAAGCAGGTGGGAAGCATTTCAGGTATTTGCGAATAAAATGGATATCGTGAATCAGAGTTGCTTTAAGCAAGCAAACAGGCAATTCTGAATGTGTGTGCACATTAAGATTTGGAATCGTAGTGCAGAAAGTTTGCCAGTATTGCTAGTCTTACATTTTCAGGAAACGCAGGCTAATGCTGATCAATACGAAATAATATCCTCACAGGATTTTACTATACTCGGCCATGTGCTACTTATTAGTGGCACTCAGCGATATATATGATCATGCTATTTTACTATTTACTGTACAGCAGAATCCATGATTCAATTTACCAAATGTTAGGGTTGCGAGCGTGAAGTTTCAACACCATCAATGCATACGGTTCCAAAAACTTTTAAGTAAACTTTAGAGCTAGTAAACATTTTTATATGCTTCGACAAAAGCAGCAAATGTGCTAATGTAGCAACAAGTCAGTGTTCCAATTTCGTAGGCAACATTGCCAAATTTATCCTGTTTACACCAGCTCTTATCCTGGAAGCGTCATCATTAACTTCGTCTCCGACCTCTGCAAGGTCTCGTATTCCACTGCATGTTCAGTAGCACATTGCACAACCAAAATATCGTTGTTGATATTTATACAGGAACACGCTTTTAACTGAATACAGTTAGAATAGAGATATTGCCGACCCAATGGGTGCTTGATAGGTGCGAGCTAAACCAAAAGGCAATGCCTAGATGAGAAACCCAGTATATTGTGTCCAACGTCCATCTGCTGGAATGTCTGCATGAGGGAGACAGTTTTTTCACAACAACAGTGAAAACGCAAATCGGATGCATTTATCTGGTCGCCACATTTTACCATAAATTAATGCGTATTCAAATGCCTGCTTTGCGCCCTGTAAACTAATGACTATGCTTACAACTTCGTATGGTACCAGACATGCAATGGACCGAATGACTGTTTCCAACAAACGAACTTTATTTGTGCTTTATTAACCACTGGAAAGTAGCATGAAGTTTAAATTAAGAGAAGCGGTTGCAACTGGAACTAATGTGATGCTTGACGGTTTGGGCTTTGATTTAGCTGTATGTAATAAACGAATAAGAGCTGGTTGGTCGACAGGCTGGCACAATTCTGTCATAGGGATTTATGAGACTGGCTGTTGGATATGCAACATAGGTTTGATCTGCTCTCACACATTGTCTGCGGAGACACAAATATCCCCAGGGACATCTGCTGCAACTCTGTCCAAATCTATATGGCCTTTGTCCTACGTAGTTTCCCCTAGAAGATCGCTAAGTATCAGAAGAAACAGCACAGTGGTGGTTGGGAGTAAGTACGGGCGAAAAAGACTTACCCAGGCTTGTACTGACAGACAGTCAGATATTGTGGGTTGCTCCAATGAGGTACAAGCCCATCACATCGGCGCATGGCACACCCTACTTCGTCTGAGTTGGCCCAAACAAGCTGCCCAAAGTTAAAAGATGAGGGTAAAGTTTTCCAAGAAAATGTTACTAGTTAGCATCAAAAATTGGTTAGCGCGCTTGAGCATCGCAAGTAGTTAATCACGTTTAAGAGTAGACCCTTAGATAAATACCGGACTTGCGTAAACACATTATTTCCTCACCTGTGTATAGTGACCACAAGCATGGCTGCATGTGTTATTAAAGAAATTGTAAAATTTTGTTTCACTTTTCCAGACACAAACGCTTTCACTGAGATGTGGCTTGAAGCCACTGGTGAGCGCAAGGTTTTGACCGATTCCATGGAAGTATGGATAAAGTGCTGGGTTAGGATGCTCATAACGGCAAAAGGAGGCCCAGTAAGCTGCCAGATTCTCCATTTCCATCGAATATCGCTAGACAAATCAAAAACAAAGCACCCAATAGCAATGTTAACATCTTCAGCATAGTAACTCGGAACGTTAACAACTGTGGTGCTATTGTTGAGGAATGAACGCAGAAACCAAATAGGCAAGACAATGACGCAAATTAGTCAATTGTGAAGCTCACCATAAATAGCATGTTACTAGCAGGAGGGAACACATTTTCTCGCACTTCCAGGTGAGCCTCAAGAGCGTGTGCCCGCTCAACGTTTGTAGGTAGCTGACACCTTGCAGCCGATATGAGGATAACGAGGCTTAACAGAACTGAACACATGTTTCACACAGTGCAATGCCTGAAAGGCACGAAAGCCGCAGCATTCACAGATTCTTACTGTTCTGTAACTCACCTTTCATGGATGACATTGAGACGACCGTACAGAGAAAGTGAGAATTGCTACACATATTTATATGTGTGCCCGACCTCGTGACTCACGATTGTGCAAGCATTGGTTTGACAAGTCGCTAACTTGAACCTCGCTCGCTATTAAGTGTAAGTGGGATGGTGAGGTTATTGCCACCAGTGCCTGCAAGACAGCAGATTTAAGAGCAATCGCCTATAAGGATTTTGACAATCTATGCAATTTTCTCGCATGTCGCATTGCATCGATTCCAATTGCACGGCCTAAGTGAAGGGGCTGAAGTGTGAATCTAGATGGGAAATTTGACGAATGTTTCTTGTGTTTTCGCGTCGTAGGCAAACCCAGCGTCTTCCACAGCTGAAGTACTGGATTAGAGCGATTATTGCGCAGGGGCTTGTTTGCTCAGTTAAATAAGCAGAGGATATCTAAGAGCTGTGTTGTTGGTTATCAAGGCTACAGTCAAGTCTTATCATTGAGAACGTGTCTAAACACTGCATGTAGTAAATGGTAATGCTCCTTTAAAACACAAGGCTTTTTAAAATTCAAAGTTGGGCACATCTTTGGTGACATGCAGTGGTAAAACGCTATATTTCGAGTGGCACCCCTTCACCAATCCTGTGCGTTTTACTTGCTTGCCACTTCAAATTTGGTTTCAGAGCTCGACACCAATACTAACGCTTCCAGCTACTGTCTATGAACTAAGTAGATGAATAACGCTCAGTTGCAATTCCACGTGGCTATATTTCGCTTCTACTGTCAATCTACATTCAGCCCAGCTGCAGAAACGGATTATAGATTTTCACGTTTCGTTGGTTTGTTGGGCCAAATTATTTCTGCAAGAGCGTTTAATTACAGTACGTCTTCTGTGATAAGACAATAATGGCAGAATCTCACAACTACTACGACAAATGCATCGACTTGGCTTGTGCGACTAGCGATAATCGTGCTAAAGATAAGAAGTACTACCTTTTACAAAAGTGGAAGTATACCTATAAAATCTACAGGCATTCCAAGCAAGCACGTTAGTAAATTGCATTTAACAATGGAGAAGTGATAAAGTATATCTGCGAGTGTTTCGCTGAGCACTTCTAACCTTTGTGAGTGAGACGAGCCTTGAACCAGCTGTCAATATTTTTGTCAATCACAACGAACCTTCACCCTACTTGATTTATTGAACTAGATGCGTGAGAGATTAAATGAAGTATCTGGCGGTCTTCTTAAAAATGCGATGAAGAATCATCCCGAGGAATAGAGATACAGGACTGATTAAGCGGGCAGCACCTCCGGTTACATCTTTGTTTCATAGTTGAACTGCATTCAGTCGAAAGTGCGTTCCTGTATGAATGCCAACAACGACAGTTTAATAGCACAATGTGCTACCAAACATACATTGGATCACCGAACCTTGCAGAAGACGGAGGCGAAGTTAATGGTGACTCTTGTATGGTAATAACTACTGTAAACAAGACGACATTGGCAATGCTGCCGGCGAAAATGGCATATTGACGTATTGTCATATCAGCACATTTGCTGTCTTGTCACAGCAATTACACAATTTTACTAGCTCTATAGTTCACTTGAAATTTTGAAATGCATTAATTTGGTGGTGTAAAAATCGCATGCTCGCAACCCTTGCATTTTCCAAATTTAAGCATGGATTCCACTAAATAATAAAAATAATATCACAGATATAATTTTTGCTGAGCCACGTTAGCGATTAGCATGTGGCTGTGCAAAATTAATTAATGCTTGCGATTACATGGCTTTGCATTGATTAGCATTGGTTCGTGCTTTGCAAAAATACAATGCTAGCAATCTTTGCAAATTTTCTGTGCCGCTGTCCCATGTATTATTGTGTGCAACATTTGGAAACTGCTCGTTTGTTAGCTTAATGCGGCCGTGATTTACGAGGTCCCTTTAATCCGCAAATACGTGCAACCCTTCACAATTCCTTGGACGTTTCGCCAGACTGACATCCACAGCAAGCTACAAATTATTAAGAATCAGAGTTGCCTCCGAGGGAGGATCAAGCCTTCCCATCCTGATCTCTGCTGCAGTGTGTTGACGATCTACAGATGTTAAACAGGATCTATTTCATGAGTCTCACTTGGAGGTAGGGGAAACCGTTTCCTCTTGACGGTAGTGTTCAATCGATGGTGATGTTCACACGCATCAAACTCATATCATTGGCTTAACTTTTTTAGCGTTACGGTCATTGCGTTCATTATCACTATTATTTGGTCGTTCATTTTATTAGGCACGATTGAGCCGAATGAGTATACGCACGTAAGCAAGTAGGCTAGTAAAGTCGCACATGGCAATGAGGAAGAGGTTAATCCATGCGTGTGCGTGTTCCTCGAGCCTTTGCGGCCTCTTCGAATTATACGATGTTTGCTAACGGAAGTCATTCTCTTCAGCAGTTGACACAAACGCCTTGGTATTATGCGACTTTGTTGAAATAGGCGTATGGGAAATGTGCCGGTCTATCAGATGATATTGAAGCAGGACGATAAAATGTTCAATAAATGGACCTCCACTGATTTTCTCTACCAATCTAAGTGATGTGTACATCATTTTACCACAAGATTGGCCAATCATCTCGTAATTTGTCAAGTAGGTCAACTAGGTTAGCTCAGCCAATGTATGACAGTTTGCCGAGACTACTGACAGGTGATGGGGGGTGTTGGTGGCGATCAGAGGATGGGTTATCTGTAATCAATTGACGGAGAGCAGCATCAAATTGCAGTCATGAATGCTCTATCAAACTGCTGTTACTGGCAGGTGGAGCAATAATTGACTCACCTCAGAAAATCATGAATTACTCCTCTCCATGTCTGCAATGCAGAAATATAGAAATTTTAACAATGCAGCAACATGTGTTTGGTTTTGTATGCGCACGGTAGCCAAGTAATCTACCCAGTGTACTTACCTCGACCGAACTACGTTGTCACAATATTTTATGGCCTAAGAACTGCTCCACAGCTTGGCACTTAGTAACCACTACCTAACTATCAGATTAACTTCTGTATTACTGAATTGACTTCCCCATTTTGAGTTGCAGCAATCATAGACATCGGTGGTATCATTATCACTCAGTAGATATTAAGGCATGCCAGCTGCACATGCGCCTCACACTGCCGCTAATGTAAAATGATTTATCATCACGTCTAGTCGATTTACCGAAGGTAATTCCTCCCACGTTAGTTGAATGCCTTGCAGTCATTTCCACTGAGAACAAATTAAGGTGGTTGGGATGGTGCCCAATTATTCCGTGCACATGAACGGAATTTCTGCCCAATTGTTTCGTCTGCACCACTCGACAATGCCATTTCCATTGCCAGAGATTTGCACTTTCCATGTAGGGAGTGAAATTTGTTGATTATAAGCCCATTGCTCTACTACTTTTGGGAGAGCACTGATGCAGTGCAGTAATAACTAAATGAAAAGCCGAAAGTTGAGCGGACTTTGGCATGAGGATACAGCTGCACCGGTTCGCATTATAAAACCCTTCAATTTCTTTCATCAGTGAGCACAATGTGTTTTCTAAATGCCACTCCTACAAACAGGGAATGGCTCACATGCTTTATTTGGACTATAGCTTCAATCGGTCTCGAGCAGTGCAGAGTTAGTGCCTAATCTTCTAGCACTCCTGCTCCAAGCGCATTTCAATTGCCAGAAAACACAATGTTTGCTTGTGGCTTCGGTGAGGTAGATCAACGCTTTCCAAAAGGTGGGCAGATCGTGGAGCAGCTGGGTTGTAAGTTTAACTTGTGCTGAACGTCAGTCATTGATGCATGTGCGCACGTGCTCCATCGAGAGTTCTCGCGACCTTTTCCAATCGTACGATGTTTGCAACCAGAGGTCATTCGCATCACCAGTTGAAATCAAATCTTTGGTCTCATTTGATTTTACTGAAGTGGATGGGTAGGCGATATAGTGAGATATGGAACGGTGCACAGAAATGATGGTACATTAGCACTTCCTAGTGTCTCTGACGACTTCGCCGGTTAACCCTGGTGACTGTTGTTTCAGTACCAATGCCAGATTTACTAATCAGCTCACGATTGGTCGAATTGTATACCTCGAATTAACCAAGTCAACGTGAAGCAGCTGACCAAAACCACAGGCGGGAATCCTCACTGCCCATGTAATATACATTGAATTGGGAACCCATTGTGGCGTCAAAATGAAGTGTGCACTGACAGGGCTTAGCAATACCTGAATAGTGATTGATTGGTTTTTGACCCAGCACTTGGGGGAATAACTGCGGTAGGTAGACATGGATACATCAGTTTGCCCTGTAACACCATGTTGAATCCTTATACATATCAAACGACTATGCAACTTGTATCGAATCCTTTACGACTGAGAAATGGTTTGCCCCCTGTTCTTCTATTACCGTGAAATTGCATGCGATTGCTTGGAAGCTCAACAATCAGCTTGTGTTTCAGTGAGATTGATTATTGTCGTCTGTGTTCGCGCTCAGTAAACCAGCAGCTACTTTGTAGTGCATAACCTACTAGGATTTTAGCAAGTAGTGCGGGCGATGTGAGAGGCGATGAGCACTACGGTCTGTGATTGAACAAAATTCACATCCACTAACCCACACTCCGAGGCATTGACTTGCTCCTGTCAATTATTTCCCACGCTGGCGCGCGCGAACATCATTTCTGTTGTCTCAGCAAGGGTGGACTGACCACGCTCATGAACGACTCTTGATTGAGGTTTCGACTATGCCACGGTGACTGAAACGGGGAGGTGGTTGGAACAAGCGACGGTTCTACGCAGGCACTTCGGTTTCCATTTTCTCTTTGACCTCTTAGTCCCTGTATGCCTAACTAAAAGGTACGACTTCGTGCCCTTCTTATCTGCAAAGTCTTATGCGCTTCGCAACCACCCGAGTGAGAGTCGTGCATTCCAGAACAAATACTCTCCTTGTTCCTTTGCTCCTTACTTCGCCACCCCTCCTATTCAGGGCATAGCGAATGCTGTATTTTGTGGTGCAGTCAGTTTTGGCACCAATTCTATGGATTGTTAGCCTTAACAGCATTTGTAATGTGTCACCCAGCTATTTGATCCATTGACACTGTTGCTCTCGGTAACGCCTGTGCGGAATTTTCTAGAAGCTCCAGTAAATTATGACTTGTGTAAGTAGCTCAAGTTAATGGGCCTTATTTATGCTCTAGGCAGAAGGAAATTTGCCACCCTACGTACCAAAATCCGTCTAGCAGCATCTTCTGGGCATTCCAATAGGTACAAGCAGAGGCAGAGCACACCTATGCTGAGCATGGGCAATCAGGTATGAGGTGGTTACGAGCCTGACTCTTTAATGATCATGGCAGTGGCTGTCAAATGGATCGTTCAAATTGTCCAACGGAAACGCGTTTCTATGAGTGCAGGTACTTCAGCATGCTAGGCTAAAGAACGAGAGACAAAATAGTTGATTTCATTGAGTAATTAAAGCAGATATACAGTTGCAAGTTGGAACAAACCGGCTCGACAAATTTAATGCAAATAGAGGTTTGCAAGAAGGTTGTTGCTCTGACATAAAAATGAAGGTTGAGAGCAGTGGAAGCTGTGTAATAGTTGACGATTGGAGCAAATGAGGTGATTTTCACTGAAATAAGCTGTGAGTGTACGCAAAAAATTGCATCTACATGCTGGAGCTACAGGCAAACGATAGATGGTTAAATATTTGCAAGGGCGGATAGATAGATGCGAGACAATGCCACATTAGCGATTTATACAAGAGATATGATAACCTGATTTCCCCCACAATTCTTGTACAATTGGCAATGCCCTATCACTGCAGGGAGCTAAAATCGAGCTTTTTAAATTAGATAATGTGTTGGATAAAAATATTTCCGGAGAGTGTCACAGCTTTTGAATGAACAGGTGCTAATAATCTTCTGACTTAATTATCAAACCCATTTTTGTACAGATTGACCCACAACCGTACAGTATTTTGTGGATTAAAACCACTTTGATGTGACTGTTGAACTATCCATATAATGTGCGATTCGTACTTAATCAAGCAAAGACAATTTATAAGAAAGTAGACGCAACCATTGCAGGATCAGATATTTTGAACAAAATTATTCAGGGTTGATACTTCACTGCTTCGAGGGCGGATTGAAAACTCGGGATGTGATGGGCTTCCTGATGGTAGCCAACAATGAAAAATTGTGTAATGCTGGAGTGCACAATTCTCAGTGCAGTACTTGAGTCCCACTTCTCACCAGTTTAGTACGGAAAAAATATGCGTTTTTTGTAGTGAGCGACACACTCTTCTAAGTTGTTGGGAATCCAACGAAGTTCCATTGAATCCCTCAAAGTTTTTGAACATCGAAATCTATCCAGCAAGCAAGACCGAGTGCGTTGATAGTGTTGAACATTCTTCAACATGCAAAAGGGTGATAAAAAGCAGCTACTGCAATGAGAGCCTCATCAAACTGCAACACAACTTTGCTGGTAAGCGCTTTCATATAGGGTGAGTTTAAAATGAATTCGTGGCTTTCGTGTAGAGATAATGAAGCAACATTTTTCTCTTGGCATCATAAGTTTATCCTCAGTTTATAGCATTTCTCCTTAAGCCGCAGTCCCACTTGAGGCAATAAGGATTTGGATTATAAACAAAGGTCCATTCAACATTGACTTGAGATCCATAAAGGCAAACTGGAAATTCTCCAACCAGATAAACGCCAATGACACATTTGATTGAGTCCGAGTTGCCTCAGATGCATGAAAGAAGCATTGACACACTCGTGGATGACCGAAGTCCAAAGTAGATGGGATTGTTAACGCAGCAAAATATGCTCACATATTTACGAGCGTTTGCTTGCAGAATCATTTTACTTCGCTGACACTACCGCCGAAATTGACCAAAATTTAGAGTTGTTTAGACTACTGCACTACCCGCCGTGCTAGTCAGCTGCCGGTTGGCATAGCTGAGGAGCCATTATACGATCTATGCTCACCTACCACGCCTTCCCAAATCATCAAACTCGAACCACTCGCACAAGTTTGTCAAGTCTTATACTTATAAAAAAGAATATGTGCGGAACCTCGTGCAACTCAAACAGCGTTTATTACAAAATGCGCAACAGTTAAGACGAATTTTGTATTGTGGATGGTCAATAAAACGCCTTAAAATACTTGCATGTTTTGCTCTGACATTCTAAAAGTCATGCTAAGTGCATGAAAATAATCGAACAGGGCAATACAGAGAATGAATTCCTCCACTCCAACCACTCATAGCAGCTGCATTTACAGTAAAACGGTCTACAGCCTCAAAATGCTGCCTGATTCTGCTTTACACAACACCTGATAATATCATGCGCATTCCCCAACTTAAGATTGCATTCCAAAATTTCTGGCTATTCACTTAAACCAGTAAATCACTCTCAATTCAGCATAAGATTCTTTTACATCCGCCACACTGGCGTTCGCATGCAGAATGCGTCCAGCTTCAAATCGCATCACGAAGTGCGTGCATTGATTTAAAAGTGTTCAAAACTTAATACGTGTGTCGCTCCAAATTTCCCTTCATCATTTTGCGTCCAATCAACTGTCGCGATCAAACATGTTTTCCCCGAATGCCAGCCAAATATGTCATTACCAGCCATGCAGTTTCGCGAAGCATTTTCGGTGAATATTCTCCGAGTAGATCCTTAAACTTTACCGCCTCTGCATTACGAACTACGCAAGCAGCACAGCTTAAACCCTTGAAGTGTAGAGCTAGCAGGTCTCTCCTACCAATATTTGTGCGTCCGCACTAAGCACTTCTTATGGCACATTGTCTAAATTAAATGGCTGTATAATTCATGCTACATGCTATTCTATATTTTGCTTCTACAATTGGCAAACGATCAGCTGAGTGGCAGCCAAGTATGCCGCACGACGAAATGACATTAAACGATTGGCGAGTTTGTTTGTGCGAATGGCCACTGCAGGCATTGCTAGGGTCGAAGCCGAAAGTGACTGGGTGAATGGATGTGTGTAGATGAGGACGAGGAGGTGCGCTGATCCTTTTCAACACCTCTAGTGCGCGAACTGCTGGCACTAAGCTGTAGCTGGCAATTTTGCGTGGAATAATCCATCAAACATGTCCTACACACAGCTGTCGAACTCTCCTCCTGCTTTTCTGCCACAACACACATGAGCCCATGCCACTCTCAGAATCTAATGCATTCATATTATTCTCTGTTTCTGCATCTATGCAGAAGTGCTAAACATTCTGCTGATCCTCACTTTAGAGTAGTTCTGTTACTCGATGTTTACAACCCCACTTTTTCTGCAGAATAGGATGTGCGAATTAAAGGCTATGCTAAAGCAAAGGAAAGGAGGCGATTTGCGATTGTTTAACTGGTCAGTCCTCTTACTTGGAAATGCACTTCATTTACTATGCACTATGCTCGCAAACGGAACGGAGGACGCCATACTAGCAGGTGTGCGAATCAGACACGGGGTGTTGTGAAGGCTCTGACTGCCACCATGTTGAGAGTCATCACTATCCAATAAGGAGTCTGTCACGGCGTTTCATAATCGTGGAAATTGGTTTCGGTAACGTCACTGGCGAAAGCTCTGACTGTGTTTATCAATGATTTCGTGCATCTGGTGCTGTTGCTGCGATGTTACCTAACCCACTCAAGGTGTGCTTTAGTCAATTTCGGAGAAGTTATTTTATGCTGTCAGTTTTGTTGGTCAATGGCGCTGCGTGCGTTTTGACTCAAGATTAAATATCCTCTCATACAAATCGAAGACGTAATTTCAAAAGTGCCGAGACTAATTGCCCTTTTAAATAAATTCTGCCACCTCCAAATACCAATATCGTAGTAAGTTTTGCTCAGGTTGGCTTGTCTTTAATTTTTTACTGAATAACTGGCACCACTTTTATCATTATAGGAATACTTGAAATGACGGCATAATTATTGTGACTTAATGCCTAAGTAACGAGCACCGCCACTGTTTAGATAACATTGCTCTTGGAGGCATACCTACAGTCTTGCTACTATCAATTGCTGATTGCTTCGGAGGCTAATTTGTACCTCCATGCAAGAGAGTCTGCCACACATAAGCGTGTATTATTATACCTGTGAAGATTCCTCGGGAGACATTGATCTAATAAATCCCAAACAAGTGTCTAAAGCACTCGAGTTTTACTCTACTCTAATCAAGGGTATCTACCTGTTACGCTGATGTGTATTAAGGGGCATCGCCATTAATTTCCCCCACATACATTAGCAGAGGTGAAGTACACGTTTACTAAACGTGGACAATTAGGTAAGTCTGAGGGTAGGATTAGCCGTGGCCTCCAGAAATTTTGGTGATGAGCCACCAAGGAAATCGATGTAAAGGTTGAATTGACACGTATTTCTTGGGTTGTAAATGAAAAATGTATCGGTTGGAAAAATAAACGATGCAAACATTTAATCCTTTCATCCCACAGAAGTTTTGAAATCGGATAAAAACAAAGCGATTTGAGCATTTTGACTTGTATGCAATTAATACAAGCCCAACGAAAAAATAAACTTTCCTCACTGATGTGAGAACCGGAGGTAGAGAGTGGTAGAATCTATTCAGCAGTTGAAAAAAATTGGAAAGGATGAAGTCGACTGTCATGTAGCTGAAATTGTTTTAGCAATCTTAAGACGAAAGGAGAGTTGTAGACTCGCGATCAGCGTGTAGCATGTTGGAGAATGTAAAAAGGAAACCCAATGCAGCTTAATGCTTTCGATGACAAAGCATGTTTGCAGAGGTTCGAAGCTGTGAGAGCGAAAAAACACACTGATAGACTCATCAGTTTGAGTAAAATCTAAGCTTAACCGATATCTTGAATTGCTGCCCTTCTCAAAACAAAACCTCTCTCAACTGGGAAATGTTGTGGTGTTATCAACTTTAATTTGCCAGAAAGTTTAGTCGATGTGATAAAATCACCTGTCATCTTAAGGATGTACTCGAGCAACTCTGAATTAATCAAAATTCGATACCAGTTATTTTCTCATCTCCCTATCCTATGCTGCTAGCCTAGCGTGACCACAGTCACTTAATAAACTGATACCAAATGCAGCGTCCCATGCAGTCACTAAAATGACAACCAAGCCACACAATCATGTCAAGCTAAACCAATTTGCAATTTTTTAAATTATTTCCGATTTGGTCATCACTCTCAAACGGCCTGGGGTTTAAGAGGTCTCTCAGTACAAATTCAGGTAACCGCATCCACCACAATGTCATCCTCCCGACTTCGCTTGTATTTCTCTTGCGTGTTTTGTGGGATGAAATGCATCAAAACTTGTTTTCTGCTTTTATAGGCAATCCGCCTAGCTGGAATTATTTTTCTTAAGTTATTTTGGAATGCTGTAGAATGCAATGACGTATGACCCAGCAAACAACCTTAACTATGTGGCGACACGCAATTAAAACCGATGTGTTTACAACAGCACTAAGTTGATTACAGTATCAAGCTATAATTACCAGCATGTACAATCTTTAACTATATCGCAGCCACTGTGCGTGAATTCCAAGTTATGGTGCATTATTAGGTACTCATTACAACCAAACTTGCCTAAACAATACTATCATAAATTGGGTAGCCGCAGTTGATAATGAAGCCATTACAAAAATGAAAGCTGTGTCTAAGGCTTGTGTGGATGTCATCGCAAAGGATGCGCGATAGTTCTAAACTTGCACCCACACCTTCCTGGCATGAGTGTATATGGTGTTGACTTGCATTTGGTGTTAATTTCCACTTGCTTTTTCATTCTGCCTAGCGTCAACAAACTGACAAATCACATTGCTAAAAGCTAAATTTGAGAGCATGCAAATCATTTCGCTATTCATGAGCGCTTGCCATGATGAAAACTATTGCAATTCTCATCTTCGTCGCCTATTTCTCAGGTGAGTATTCCTTCCTTGGTTTTGGCTATATTTCTCATCGACCTTGCGTACGGACAATGTTTCTAACACTTAGGAGCAATCTGCATTTTACTTTGAAAACTTCTGAGTTAGCATTGCACTATTCTGGAATGATAGACACTGCCCCTTTGTTTGCATATATTTGCTTTGCACAAATCCTTGTGTTTGATATCGTTGCATGATGCGCGGAAATCTCTCAAATGGGGTCATTATGAATCACCATCAAGGGGATGGCCCAGAAAATCCAAAGGAAATGAGCCAAGCTTGTACTTTAATTTCCAAATGAGTAGCAACACTGCATCCATTATGGGTGTTATCGCTGGGTATTCTTGGGGATCGCACTCTGATGTTAAAGGCTGAAACACACCAAAGTGATAAGACTGAAGAGTTTAATCGTCCAAGAACTCGCATCTCGCGTTGTTTTACACCAGCATGTAAGCAGTGGTTAGCTTTAATAGTTATGTGAGGCAGTTTAAAGTAGAATTGTACTCTTTGTGGACTTTTCAATGCTCATATCGGAGTCTTTTTAAACCACAAAGTATTGCTCAGTTTTAAGCCATTCTCTGCAAAAGAGATTTACTAATTAAGTTGAACATTATTTACACATTTCCATTCGAAAAGGTGTGGTCGCTTTCCAACGTTAGTTTTGTCAAATGCCTTATCCACTTTGGATTACTTGATTTTTTGTTCTTTGCAATGATGGAAACATTGGTAATTTTGCGTAAGTCTTTAATGAGGCATTATCTCGAGTCTATCTTTCCATCCCTGCAAATCTTACCAGCATTTCTTGTTTGCCTTTAACTTTAATATGCACAAACACTCCTTTACATATTTTCAGTTTACTTAAGTAAAAAACACTTCTCCTTGCCTCAATCGTCGGTTGATGTGCAGCTTCTGCTTCCTCTACCTTTTGATTATTACGTCAAGGAAGAAAGCTTCTTGCTAACCCACATTTGCAGCAAGCTTATAGGTTCGGTTTGTTCTAACTTGCAACTGTAAATCCGCATTGATTACTCAACAAAACAAGGCTTTTCACCTCTCGTTGTTACTACTTAATACGCTGAAATACCTGCAGCCTTAGAAACACGTTTTTGTTACAAACTTTGACCGATCTATTTGACAGCCAATGTCAAGATCTTCAACAAAGTCGAGTCCATTCCCTATTTCATACCTGATTGTCCATGCCCAGCATAAGTGAGCTGTGTCTTTGCTTATACCTATTGGAATATCCAGAAGATGCCGATTGTTGGATACCGGTATGTAAGGCAGCAAATATTCTTTAGGTCACAGCGCAAATAAAGCTTATAAGCTTTAGCTATTTACACAAGCTTCAATTTACTGGAGCATCAGGAACATCCCCACAGGCGTAATAAAGAACTCCAGCGCAATTGTACAAAATAGCTGGTTGATACATTTCGACTGTCGTTGAGGCTGGTATTCCTAAAAATGATGCCAACACTGACTACATAACTGAATTCAGTATATGTTAAATAATAACCAGACCGTCATTTTGAGTTAAGCTTAAAGTTTAATGGACTAGGAAAACATGCAAGATCAAATTCCGAACACAAACTAATGGGAGCTTTGCTGCTACTTTTAGAGCGATAACTTCCTTCTAACCGTGCACTACACATTGAGATTCTAAGCAGCTTGTTAAAATGCGAACTCAATTAAAATACCAATAGCGTCATCGGTGATTGAGCAAATACTTGGACCCTAATCTGTACACAATGTATCACGTAAATAGTATCAGGTAAGTTTAATTTTGCCGGTCATGTTTTTAAGACTGGGCCATTTTAATGGTGAAAATGTCGTTTTTTTAACAGTGAGAAACGATGTCTAAATCTTACTAATGGCTAAATCAAATGGAGCTCATTAAGTGGCCCTCTAATAACTGCAACACTTGGGCTGCTATATCTTGCATCTGCTAGAAAAAGCTTAAGGACTCAAGCCATTGGCAAAATCCTCTCCTGCACTTCCAATGAATAGCAGTGCTGCCCCTTATTCGTTGTTAAAGATGAGGTAACTATTTGGAGGCGTTTGATAAGGTGTGTTAGGAATGGCTAGTGCTATTGGCAGATCGAGTAGCAAAGTGTCTCGCTTTAATGGCCATGTTCAGTTCTATAGTTGATCATCATTACTTAGATATGATCAAGTTTAATTAGTTGGCTTTGCAGACGAGTTGGTAAGTTCTGTGCCCAGGAATGAATTTTGAATAAAAATTGCGAAGCATTGCCCTATTCTTGTGCACAAATAATACCAATGCTGAATCGAAATTTCCCCAACGCAATTCCCATGCATATTAAAAGAAATTATTTTGACATTTTTTTATCGAAGATGACATCTGCATGTAGAATGCACTCTGTGGAATCGACGCTAAGGAAATGTGATCAAAGGAAACACGGTACTGTTGCTGAAAAACTCTAGTGGTTTTAGGTGGAAGTTTAGTCCTACAAGCTTAGTTTGAAGGCGAGAGTTAAATGAAGGCGTGGCCGGGGGACAGCCAAAGTGACGACCGTTAAGTGCACATAAGATGAAAGACCGGGAAAGGAACTGATGCATTCGGACAATGCGAAGCTACTGCCATTGGTAATGCGCAACAAACCTTATTGATCAGCTCTGCATGGGAGTAGTGAATTTTGGGGGAGCAATGCATGGATTTGTGATCTGCGCACTATGTAGCCTCGGTAGATGTAAGGCCAGATTTAGCATAATGCTTCCTAAATACACTTTGCAACCATTGTGTAGGAAGCAAATTTATACGCATTATCAGCCAATGGCTGCTTTAGTCATCTCATGAATGCGTTATAGTGCTTTTGATTCTCGTGCAGGATACTAGATATTCATTGTTTTAGTTGCGTGCTAAATTCTGCTTAAACTTTTAAAAAAGTATTCTGCAATATCGTGCACAACCGGAATGAAAGCACGTGGCTTGCAAGTTTTTCTACGCAAATCTGAATTGCGTCATCTGAATCAACATTAATTCATGCCTCATAAATTGTGGTTAAAGGTATGCTTTATGCTTCCAAATATCGGCGCCTTTATCTCATATGCATTGCCATTTCCTTCATTTAACCTGCATGTTTGCTATGTATATGATGGCATTTGGAATTTATAGTTTAAATTCGAATCTGTAATACTATTCTATTAAATTTATGTGTGGCAAGCTTTTACGGATCGCAGTTATCAAATTGTTTTTTCCCTTTAAATCGTATTTAAGTAATGTATAGTATTAAAAATGGGCTTTTGTTGCGCTATTAGATGCAACATTGAATCCAAGAAGTTATGTAAACAGACAAAATTAAGAACCTGAGACATGCATAGTTGGCGAAGCTAATTAACTAGGGATCTGACAAACGTCCATAGCTTGCAGCCTGTTTTGAATTGAACAGCTGCCTAGCAACTTAGAATAAGGTAACTGCACAACGAATCCAAAGAAGGACATCACAGTCAGTTAAATAATGCTAGCAGAAGTAAGTAAAGTGTTTTTTTCGTTTAAAAAGTACGCTTTTTTTGCTGTTATGCAACTCAAGAATTGCCATAAAATGTGCGACTGGCTCTTGCTTTGAAAAGTAAACATGCTTTCAAAAATGCGGAGAGACAAAGGCTGTGCTTTGTAACGTAGAGTCCAACATACCTCGATTGACACAATTTAGGTTTATGGTCTGACCACGTTAAGAGACGCAAGGTTCCCCGCCAAAGCCGTTGTTTCTAAGTTAGTGACGCTAATATCACAAGCACACTTGTCTCGATTTCTCTGCGTGCCCTAGGTATTTTCTAGGCTAACTAAGTCATTCCTCACCGCCCCATCAACTAACTTTTTTCTTTTGTGTCTGCCTTAATAAATTGATGTAAGACTTCATAAAACTTAAAATCATTCAGTTTAGATATGCTGCACAGGGGTTCAAGCAATGGAACTCATTGAATTACCCCTGATATCGTAAATGTAATTTGACCTTTGATGAAGCCAATTTGTTAGCAATAATGGCATTGCATAACACGCTGAACTTTGTTTTATTGACTACTTACTTCGCATAGATAAGCATTTAAGCAGCCTGCAAATAATCCTATGAGCTTCGGTTGACGGGCACAATACTTTCACTCCTAACCATTGATGCACGTTAACATTACCGTCATAAATTGGGCTATTCAGGTAAACGACAGGAAATTAGTCGCAATGAAGGAAAAATTTAGAAGGAAGCAGCAACAGGCATTTCTTATGCATTAGAGTTCATTCCATTTATTGTGGTTTCATTTGCTTAGAAACTGCATGGAAGTAAGAGTTTAATTCTTCAAGGAAGAAACATGGCCGGAAATGAGTTGCTTTAGAATACTAATAAACGAGAGTTGTTAAGCATTTCTTCATACGCAGAGCGTGACGTGCTCTTAGAAAATGGTCTCCATTTGAACTTTACCTCCAACAGCAACAATGTCAAAATTTGTATGCTAAAATCACAGCTCTAAGAAGTTGAACTTAAAACCTAGTCAAGATTTCCTTCCAGCAATGTAACGAATCTCATTTAACAAGCATTCATTTTTAATCTAAAAATGTTTCTGGGTAAATTTATCCAGCACAGACCGCCCGAACTCTTAACATGACGCCTTCCCTGACCCACGGAATATAATCTAGAGAGTAGCTCCATTAACCATTTAATGATCTGATCTCTACTAACACGGCTGCGGTGAGTTATAAATGCCCATGCAAACATCCTTGTCAGCACAAACCTCTACATCTAGTAATTTTTAGGCCAGCGGACGCAGTCTCACAGTCATGCAGAACTAAAACACGTAAAGCATAAAAGTTTACAAATGCGTACTGAAGCACACACTGATTTGGTGCAAACTAGTGTTGAAAAAGGACACGGGCTTTATTAACGCCATCGCCATTAAGAATTGTTAAATTGATCAAGAAAAGAAGAATGAATACCATGGCAAATGGCATGGTGCTAGATAAAAATGCGCCTATAGCAATGATTCAGCCCGCATTATGGAACTAAAATATCGTTGCAATATTTAAGCATCCGCGTTGGATATATTAGGCCATCTTCTGAATGTTCTGTGTACTCATTGTGATAACACAAGCAATTCGCCTCCATAATAATACTCGTTGGAAATTGTAAAGTGAACTTTTAAACATACTAAAAAGGTGTTTGTTGATAAATCCGAGTAATTTTGACTTACGTAGGTCCGCAATAGCAGACAGTTAGGTATTGTAAAATTCCTCTGATAAGATATAAGGCAATCGAATGGTTGCGAGGCACAACCCATTTTGTCCGAGTTCGCCCAAGTGATCTGCTTTTTTGTAAATTAGCGTAAATGATGTTTGTGCTTAACATTTTTTTGTATATCTTTCTAGATCCGGCTAATATGCACATAAACTGTCGAATAAGTAATCACAGGTATGAGGGAGATTTTTATAATGGTAGTGAACGGCGCTGAAAATTTTCAAGAAACCTTGTTTGTTTACCTCTGTGCAGTGCCCAAAAAATCGTCCACGAGGGTTACTTAAGTATGGGCAACAACTCTGCATTATTCTAACCATAAACGCCTCCACTCAGAGATGGTTTAAGCTATCAATCCGGACCATAACTTGTCCGATTCAGCGGTATTCTGAATTGAGTTTAGCTTTGGATGATTGGAGTTGCATTGACCTACCTAATAGGCTACTAGCTGTTAAGGTTCAACGAAGATTTTTAGGTGGATAAAAGCGAAGGAACGAAGTGGTGCAAATGATATTGGTGATAAATTTAGTTAAAATACCAACAAATGAGTTTCGCTAGCTTGTACTGAAGGCCATACCTAAATATGCAATTGTGCGGAGAGGTAAGGTATGAACATGTCATCGTTTTCACATTACCAGCAATGGGGTATTTGTAGGTGGGTCTCCAGATTTTCGTGCTCATTGGACATGTGTAGGCAGCTGACACGTTACAGCGGATACCAGGACAATTGGGCTAAACATCCTCGTTACATTCAGTAGAGCCGTTATTTTTGACAAGTCAACACTATTTTGCAGTCTGTTCAATGTGGATAGCACGATGGCAAGTTGGATATGAGATTGTGAGAATAAGGGGCATTTTAAGGAACCCCTTAAGCCTAATTCTGATCTTGTAAGTTGATGTGCACTAGGTGTTGATTTGCCATTTTCCTTTTGATCTACTTATTGCAACATCAACTCCATCAGCATCAGATATTACAAATTCAGCAAATCACAAGGTTTAGTACATAGGAAATTTGACAGTATGATGAATTTGTGTGACTTTGCGAAGACAATGTCAAAATAAGGTGGTCATGATGGCGATGGCTCGTAACAGCCAATGCTTGTATTCTTTAGCACTCGTCTGATCAAATGTATTTTGAATTTGGCAAGTGGTCAAAGTAGACCACTAATATGGTAAAGCAGAAGTCGGCTCTTCAATCTAGACATGCATGTTCTATTCATCCGGCAATCATAATTGGCAGTGCCTCTCCGCACTACCACTGCATAAAAAGGGCGAATTAGTTTGCCAAAGTAGATAAATTGAAAGTCGAATATTACCCCAGGCTCTAATGTATTAGTCACACTATTGATGGGTGGCCATAGTAGTGATAAATGGGGAAGAATGAGACGCCAAACCAGAGATTGGAAAAGATTACCATCCTTTGAAGAGCCAGTCGTGGGACGCAACTCAATTTCCTTGTATCCATCTTCCATAGTTCCCCTTGAACGTTTAAGTAAAGTAATGTTTTGTTACTATTTATTTGTTGTTAGGTTTAGAATTGATGCCATAGCGGGTATCACTTCAATAGATTTATTCCTTACCAAGACAGTACAAATTTCTGACACTAATAATAGGAGTGCCGAATGACGTGATCGTGGTTGTTAAACAGGAGCATCGTTTATGAACGCGAAAAATGAAGGCGTAGCTTTGAACTTCTCAATTTGCTTCCGTTAATTATTACATTGGGAAGGTTAGACTTGGCATTAAAACCAACTCGCATTTGTAGCAAAGTCAACCGCATGCACGATTGGCATGCTTTGCCACTCACTAATTACCAACGACATTTCTGGATCACAAGGTTAGTGCAGCTTAAATTGAGGAAATAAAACTAATTATGCATGGGGTTGCCTCGGAAATGAAGGTCGAAGCCATTGTTTAGCAAGTTAAAATGCAATTCTTCAGCCACAAAATGTATACACTGCTAAATCTAGCTGACTTTCGTGTTAATGCAAAGCCGTCAACAACTTGCTGAGAATTTGCAAAATCCTTATCTTCACATTGAAGAAATGAGCCAAGTTATGGCTTCGCAGATGAGTGTAGCAAAACTCTATCTGACGGTGATTTTGCTATAATTACGCAATTAAAAATCCCCATTACCATTTAAAATTATCTACTTATACATTGCGAATTGACTTGGTTGAGTGAGCTGGGACTAATTGACAAAATTGCAGATGCCCATATCACGCAGGCTGATGAAGGAAATCAAAAGAGGTCCTTAGAATTATAGCTTTATTAGTCAGTTTAAACACCATTAGTTATTGTATTCCCGCTCTCACATCCACTTCAGTAAAGTCAAGCAAGGCCAAAGAGATGTTGTTACTGGTGATAAGAATGACCTCTGGTAGAAAACAATGTACGATTTACAAAGACCGGAATCGCTCAGTGAAGCATGTGCACTTACGCATTACGTCTTCCTTGCTATTAGGTGCAACTTACTAACCTACTTGCGCTAATACCTACTTATTTGCATTCACACTCGTTAGAGGCACTATTTCTCATCTTCATCGTGACTATTACTCGTTGCAAATGCCAGAGCAAGATCTATTTGCAGTCGCTGAGAGATTCTGTCCAGCATTGTTTTGCCGCAGAGGCTGTCATGCAAGTAAACACTCATACTGAAAACCTTTGTTCCACCGACCCACAGCCCATACAATTTTAAGTTCCACTTTTTAGCAGGCTCGAATGTAAAACGGTACTATAAGCGGGACAGTCTCCTGATAGTACTGCAAAGGAACCGTTTTCAATCAAGTGGTTTGTAGATAAATACTGGAATCACGTTACAATCATTAGTGACGATGCCGTTATCAGAACAAAATTTGAAGCGTAACTTAAGTGAAATGCCTGGCGTTCAGTGTGTCAATGACACGATCGCATATATCTGACACTCACATTTTTGTGACACTGAAGAAAAAGGAATCCAACCTTTTAGTCAACGATTTGGAAAAGCAATAGTTATTGCTGGCAAAAAACGAAGCGATTTCCTCTTTTCACTTCCAACAGAGCATTAGAGTGCCAGCAAGATCTCGCGGCACTGCCAAAAGAGAGTAAATGCACGCAAAGCTGATTTTAGGCCTCAAGTTCGCATGTTCCACCCCAAGAACTTAGGAATACAGCTTACACGTAGTTGTACTTTAAGCCCGACATTGTGATCAATTACGTTAACAAAGAGAGTGTTGCACGAAATACAGTGTTACGCGTCTGTACGCGGTAAAATATGTGCTTGCATCTGAATTCAAAATGTCTTATAATTTGAAGGTGGACACTATCATAACAAATTTGACTTAAACATGAGATGGTGCATTTTGCGATAACAAAGTCTTAATAAGTATTTGCGTAGCTCTTAAATGTCTTCTCCTTTTATTTACGCAAGCATGCTATTGCACATTAATCACTGCTCTCCAACATTTCAACTGTAAGCAACATTCAGTTTGCCTGCAATGCATAAAGCCTTTGCTAGCACCTCTCTTTATATTTACCCCTTTAATTTCTTCAGTTGGCAAACACATTTGATATTGCTACAACGTAACGTGGGTTAGCGTTGTATGGGCATAAGATTATCAAGTTTGGTGTAAATATCATACCCAGACAGACATATAAAGTGTAGAGAAGCGTTGTTTTATACAAAAAACTATATAAGAACTTATGCTAAAATAAATGGAGTAGACGAGGCATATTTGCTATAATCTAAGTGCTATAAACCACACAGATTTGTTTTTGTTCATGCATTAGGATAAAGCATTTCATTTCGTAGATATTGATAACATTGATAGCATTTGCGAACCGCACAAAAACTTGAGAACAGTTCTAATCATCAATGGCGACAGCGACCTTATAAATTCAATGTACACCATTAGTTGTGCGCCTTGCAAATTGACTATGAACATCGTCGTTTTTGTTACATTGGCACTCAACGCCATCGAAATCCTGGTGTGCGACTGCTCGTAAATCTATTGCCTTGTAGACACTAATGTCGATGATCTCACTGTTGCACTCAAGCTCAAAAGTGAGAGGTCCAAGTTAGTAGTTTGACAAAACCATACTCGGTGCTATCGTGGGTTACGAGGTCTGACGCGCACATAAATACTCGTGATACTTCTCAACTCCTGTGCAGTGCTGCCTCAATAGCACTCACATCGATACAATTACAGATCAGTAAGATTTTTTTGTAACTTATTGTATAAGTTAGTAAACTCACTCTGTAAATCACGTGCTCGGTTCCCATAAGCCTTGCCATTCTGATATTCGCCGAAATGTGTCAGCTACCTACAGGTGTTGAACGGGCACATTCTCGAGGCTCATATATAAATGCGAAAAATGTGTTCCATCCTTCAAATAATACGCTTTTAATGGTAATGTTCGTTACTGATAAACATGTGTCATTAAAATGCTTGCTTGTTTGCTTGTTTCTATCCGAGACCAACTAAATTGCATTCGCTTAATCTTCGACTAATTTTGCGATAAAAATCAAATTAATTATTTTGCACTTTATTTGTGGGTTAATTGGCGATGTTCAGAGAAACTGGAGTGTCGAACAGCTTATTGGATCGTTCAATACGTTTTCGGGAATTACTATCCGTTACGCTTTCCACAATACCATGGAGTTGAAAAACAATGCCGCGCTTGCTGGCGGCTTCACACCATATCCGACTGAAAACGTCTGTGGATGGAACAGTAAAAACCGTGATCTCACAATTCCATTAGCAACATCTGCGGCCATGTTTGTGGTCACTACATACAGAAGAGTAAGATAATGGGTTTGCATAATACAAATGTTAATTAGTGTTAATCTAAAGACCTTTTCCTTAATGTGGCTAAATTTAAAATTTTAAAGTATGTTAACGATTCTCCAAAAGTCTAATGCCAATGATTTCTCGGATAACATTATTACCTTTTCTTAATTTGAATAACCCATTTGGGTAAATTCTGACCAATTGCTCTGTGCCATGCAAAGATGTGACGGCCTCAGGCATGGATGGAACAATCCACAAGATTTGGCCATCGATCAGTTCAAGCCTGGGTGTGTCGGACTTGTCTACGTTTAGCCACAAACGCAACTTCGTTGCATCTCTTGGCCTTTTTCGTTCCCCTAGGAGAAACTGAATCAAAAAAGGCCATATTTCTTGGACTTAGTTGCGGCAGATATCCATGTGTTTATTCGTGTCTCCGTATAGGGTAGGCTAGAAATTGTAAACTTAACAATGCATAATCAACAATTGAACTCATAAAATAAATGTATTAAATATGAGTATGTAGAAACGTATGCGTTTAACGTAGCTGAACAGGATCCTTCCTCGTCAAGGCATAGCATGAGTTATTTTGCACCCACCTTTCTTAATTTATTCTTCATTTCACCTTTCAAGTAGAGCCGAATCATTAACAGTCTTTTTTTTATAACTTTATTTTAAAAACCACCATTCGGTTCAATGCATGACTGCTGCTATGCAAAGATTACCTGTGCATCCATTAACCAACAAAGCAGCAGCAAGACCTTTGCTTTGGCATTAGTTTATAGTGAATGTGCATGCCTTGGATTTTTGATTTTGTTATGAAAAAACGATGCCAACCTTATTTAAACATTCTACTAGATGGACTTCTTTCTCGTTGGCATGGCGTCCTGCTCAGTTTGTTTTATTTAATTCCATTATTTAACCTCTCGTATATTCTCTACAATTCAAACATTGTGTGTTTACATCTACTGTTGAAATGAAAGAAGCAGCTTTAGGCAAAATATGCGTCTGCTTTCAGGGTGGTGCCATTGATGAATAGACAAATCTAATAGAGGTAGAGGACCTACTGCTGCACAGCGTGCTTTATTGCAAAGTCGAGACTCATCTATCTTGTAGCGTCTTTGGTTTTACCTCTATCGCATAGTTCAACTTTGTTCGATTAAAAGCGCCCTTTTCAACTTTTAAAATGACAATGCGACCGTAAATTCTGCACCAGGAAATGCATTGAAAATCAAAACTTTTAAAAAGCAATGAAAAATTAGTTGACATTCTGCTAGACCAATGAGAGTAGCAATCAAATAAAATTAAAATGCTCGCGACAAAAAACATGTTCAGGCATTGTTCTAAAACCTATTTGCTGTTTGTCAGCTACAACAAATGTGATGTTTCTGTTGGCTGCAGAGACAGTTTAATATTTTTGAAATCTCGCCAGCTTGGCGGTGTCGAAGTTTATCAGCTTGCAAATCCTATATTTTGCCATTTAAGGATAGAATCCAAGAGCTTAAAAACTACAAAATAACATGGATGAATTGTTGGCGTAGCCTTAACAGCAACTAACATGTGTAAGCGTAAAAAGTACCTTTGTGAGGATATGATTTTGCACTGCTGAGTGTGTCAAGTGCTTCCGTGAGATAAATTCAAAGGTGTTGTCATGAACTAATGATTCTGATGGCATGTAATTAAGCTTGCAATTTGTTGCACGTATTGTCAAGAAAATAACTGTCTAAATTCTGTCACGCACTGTAATGTTTTTTAAATGTGAGATGAGGCAGGCTACAATCCTAGAAGTTGGATTGTCCCCTCTCGAAGAAAAGTATTAAAGGCAGAGAATTTAAAACTCCCCTTAAGTTTGCAAGATTATCCATTAAAAATGATTAAAGACGACTTTCAGATAGGAAATAATGCACCTTTGGGATCCATGAGACTGTGCATGCCTAAGTGGCATTGGCGCAAGAAGAATTTATTGCAGCTTTGATAAATGGCTAATCTCCGCCCAAAAGCAGCATAGAAGTAGTGAAGACTAAATAGATTTAGCTTTTAAGAAATAAGTCCATAAAAACTATTAAGACAAGCGTTTGTGAAAAACTGACCCCACTACCATAGATTTCGAGGGATGGCTGCAACAGTTACAAGCAACAACCGCAACAATGGAGTAGACAAGTTTGTGGTAGGCCTTTGTCAGGTGTGAAAATTGCCATTAACTGCATATTGCCATCATTACTCTTAATAAGGACGAATTACAAAGTGCCTATTTGCACTTACAAAATTTACATAATGGGGAGCGAGCACTGTATGGATGGATGTTTAAATTATAAAGGTACTGTATGCTTAGGTTATTTGCACAATACGGCAATTTTCAAATAGAAGGATCGAAAATTAAAATGCATAGTGCAATTATGAGCTAAATGCGAGTATTCAAAAGCTACTCCACGAAAATTATAATTCTTTATGACAAACACTGGAGCCGTGGGAAATTGAGTCTGCATTCATCAACTTTGCAATTCTTCGGGTGTAGGTCTTGTTTTTCCATATTGCATTTAAATATTACTAGGTGTGTGGATGAAGTGCAGGCAAACATGTTTCAAGCAATCACTTAACGCAAAACTTGGTTTGGACGCATAAGCGCAAGCAATCGTGCAAGAAATTACGACAAATTTAAAGGTATTTGAATCACTGCTATGCACATGTTTAAAAAATGGCTGCCATTTCATTGTATTTTTAAGGCCTGTGCTGGCCCAATGCCACCAGATTGGATTCTTTATCTGTCCATAATGTTCATAGTAGGCCAATGAGAAATTCATTAATTTCAGACTAGTCTAAGAAACTTATAACCCAAATCTAACCGGAGGCAAATACTGGAAGTGAGGCATTGGTGATTCTGTGTTTTGCCCCACCAACTTCTGTACCATTAACGACCACAATAGTTAGTCAAGTTGGAGGAAGTTCAGTGAGCAAAAGTTTGGTCAGGTAGTTGAGTCTTGAACTGACTTTCTAAGGCATTGGCTAATTTTTCACGCTTAAAGTTTTACTTGACATACCATAGGAACTGTCTTCACTGTGCGCAAGTTCTCTTTACGTCCAATGACACATCGGCTTCCCGCAGATGGCAAAAGTCATCTATTTAAATTGTGTGATGTTTAAAACAGCAAAAATACTCTGTGCTAGATAATAATGTTCAGAATTCGGACAAACGGGGTAAGCGAAGCTTCATTTAACTAGGCCAGGTAATTAATGCATGTACTTCTCCATCAAGATTTTTAAACTTGGGCCCATGGGCCAAGTCATAAATGAGAAGTCTTACCGTAGAGTTTTGTTCGCTCTTTGAAAAGCAAAGTCAACACCAAACAAAGGATTATTTATGAGAAATTGCAAGAAAAAAGCCAATTTTTTGGCCTGACTTCGTCTTAATTAAACAATATTTAAGAAAAATAAATCAAGATCAATTTAAATAATAACATGTTTTGCTGCCAAGGCACATAAATAGTTAGGACACTGGAAATCATAGAAATATGAATTGGCTATGGCAGCGAGTGGAGCGACTAAGTAAATAAACCCGTCATTTTCGTAAAATACAAAGTAGTGCCCGGACCTATTGTCGTATCAGGCACCCGAAGGAACGTATTGTTAATTTATGAGATCCTCACATTCTCTTGGCCCTTGTTTTGGTTCATTTGTCGTCTTTTTCCTCTTTGGCAGGTCAGGTTAATAAAATCTCATGACCGACAAAAATAGCCTCGAATAGAGGCCACAAAATTACAGCGTGGTGCAAAGTTTTTTGTTGAAATTGTTTTTGATTAGCGATCATTTGCCGGCATCACCATAATATTCCATTCAAACCCCTCATTCAATGTGATTTTTGCATGATCTGAATCAAGTACAAGTTTAAATGAGAAATGGGAGTTTTGTGCTCTTTACAGCAATTTTATTGAAAACCAACTCGGAACATTTAAAGCTCATCACTTTAGCTTGGACTGATCGCACACCATTTTAAATTCTTCCCTCATCATAAGTAAATCCACAGGCGCATCAAGTGCTGCGAGGTTGGACAGTTGCAGCAATTTGTCTATGGTACAAGGATCTTCTTTAAATCGGTTATTATATCCAGTCGGAAAGGCCAATTTAGGGGCTATGGCACCTTTACTTTTGTGGTGCAGCAAAGTACGGGCGTTCGCAGCAGTCATGCTAATAGCAATTTTAGGGCACTGATAAAATTAAATAGAAGGTAAATTAGCAGAATTTGACGGGTCCGCAACCGCAGTGCGGAGCCCTCGCAGAGATGTCTCATTGGGGACAAGATTGCTATGCACAATTAACAATTTACTCCATAGAATTTTTTCCTGAAACGCGTTCTCTTAATAAGTGAGATTGAACGTTAAGCGTTAGGTGGCATTCCACACGGGAAAACTTCATATAAGAAACAATAAAGCTCAGCATTATTTGCAACAAACATAGTAGTAAATAATGGTGTTATTTTCAAGTGCTCACTATATAATAGGCATCTACGCACTGTACCACGTCCAAGAGCGCACATGTTTGTCACCATGTTTGTAGTCCATTGTGTTAAATGGTTTCAACGACTTTTTAGCGACTCGGGATCTGAAAAACCTTTGGACGTTTTCACCCTAAAATCAGAAAAGATTCATCGAGTATCAGTTCGCATCAGTACTATCTAAGCGTAAAAAGGAAAACACATTCGAATTTTACGCTCGTATTTAGGAACTGCAAATTGGCACTTCTGCCCATTTTATGTGACCGCATTTTGTTAAGGTACCACCCGTGTCACTGAGCTTTGTTAAAATGCGACTGCATTTCGACGCACTATTGCTACTTCACCGTTGCTGCACTTGATTTTACCACCCAGTTTCATGTATGCTCGTTAGACTTAAAATGCAAGCTGACTGAAAGCACGACTTATTTTGGCAAGTAATTGACAAATTATCCCCGATTCTAGTGCCGCACTTAATAAAAAATGGCGTATTTTTGATGGCTGGCTTCCCGAATGCATGGAATTGTAGAATGAAATCCCGCAAAATTATTTAGTTGTGAGGATGAACAAATGAGGTCGTATCTGATATGAAGGCAGCGATATCGAGGTCAGCGGCGATGGCAAGCATAATACCAGCTCACGACTAAAGAGGCGTATTGTGTGCAGTTCTATGCTTTTACCTTTAACTGTCATTAGCATGATTGGTTGATTTGGTGGGGACACAACTACAGCTGAGAAAATAACACACCTAGCAGCATCACATAAGTATTCGGTGAATTTACACCACCACGACAAAGGTTTGGATCAGGCGCTGGTAATGAATTTACGCTAGAATAGCCAACTGTTTGCTAAATTTTCGTAAGCTCTATCAGTGCAGGTAGTGCAAATTATCCGGAGCCAATAGTGGCATCGAAAACCGGTATGTATTTTAATGTCTATTGTGTGCCATAAAAGTGGGTCATAATAAATGCTTACGAAGTCTGCAAATTTTGAGGCATATACGTAGCATTTTTGGTGCCGCAACCGGTCTAACAGTGTATTTCTTTTTTTCCTAATTACTTGATGAGACATCAAAGCATGGATTGTAAAACCGGTTATTAGCAGATTTAACAAGCTAAGATGTGTTATGCTTGCAGTCATGACTTATCGTGGATTACTACCTGCTGACATTGCGTAGCTGTCAAATAACTTTGCAACCTCAGTTTCATAAACAGCTTCTTAGCAGCAACGGCTTCGAAATAGCATGTGTAGCATTATTGAGAGAATATTTCCATCGAAGGTCGATGTTTCGAAGACTTACCTAAACATTGCACTGGCGTTACCTTCAGTCGACATTCATATCGCGTAGCGCACTAATAGTTGCCTAAATGTCTGGTTGTTTCTGCTGCGAATTATGAGCATTTAGACCAAAATCTTAGCAAAGCAACATTGTTGCCATATGCTGTCCCAAGATCTAAGGAATTATGGCGTACCAGGCATTCGCTGCAAATACAATAAAGTAGCCAGGATGTATCGACTGATTTTGCTCAAGGCAAGAATTTTGTGAAAGGATAGAGGCGTAGGCAACATTTTAGACATTAAAGAAGCACAGAGAATCGCAGGATCAAAGGTAATTGAGTCAGAATGCCTTACTAGAAAAGGAGGATAACACCACTGCAAATTCGCAAAATGCACACGGTTGGTTTTCATGATTGGATTTAAGAAAATTCTTTTCTTTTTGAATACAAAGATTACCAATCAGTTTGACAAATTTCTGATTTATAGAGGGATATTTAACACTCACTTATGTTTGTGTTTGACATCGAGGACTAACTAACTGCAATACATGAATATTCTACACTTACAATAGCTGTATTTCCCGCTGTTTATTTTCTCCACGTTAGGGAAGTCCATTAACGATATCACAATGTGCTGCATTCGGAGTCATAGTTATTAGCTCAACAATAGGAAATTCACTAAAGCCACACCTGGGTTCATTGCTGCAAACCTCACATTCTTCAGTTTAAGCAGTGAGCTTATTTTCCGGAGCAGTGAGGGATAAAACTAGTTCTCACAAGAATTTCCCAAGCCTAACTACTACCATTTAATTGCCTTTTCCAACATCCAAAGAGCCAGAGTTGTATTGCTATAGGAAGAAGGGGTCAACAGGGGTCGAGAAAATAACGAAAACGCTAGATAAACTGGCGTTTGCCAGAAGATAAAAAAATTAAGTACACGGATACAAATGTCACAGTATTGTGTTAGCACGTAGCTATCGTTTGTAGTTAGCCTTGATGATATAAATCACCCCTGATTATTTGGCTGACGATGTACAATAGTGACATAGGTCCAGAAAACTAAACAGATAGTGGTGATAACAGAATTTGGTCGATGCACGTTAGAACAGCAAACCTGTCCTTACCTGCATGATTTTATCCAGCATTTAAATTAGCACTTGCGTCGGATGTATTCCGTCATCATTAGTGGTTCCAAAAATGGCAAAACTGAAATTCTTGCACAATAAGTCGGTTTCAATTCGTCGAAAAAGTTCAATTTGTTCGTTGAAGATCACTAGCTTTAGCATAAGAAGACGTTATCAAGATCAATGATTTCCTGCCTTTGTAAAAAGGCAAGTACGGGCCACTTGAAGATTGGCGATATTGAAGATAGGGATAAAGGAAAGAGGATTAGTCATTTTGCACTACCTCATGATTAAGTAGGTCTTAGGAAACGCTTTTTTCCACATTCAGGCAAATCAGAAAGCAAAATCGACCCAAATTACTTTTTACATTCTCTTTTCTGTAAAGAGAAGTGAAACTCATAGTCAAAACGCGCTGCTGATGGCTTTACTAACGAAGTTTGCAACACTTTTACTTCGGATCGGAAGTCTCGTTACTTTGCCGTCAGCATACTGTTGCCCTTATTTGCTTCAAGGCTTAACGGCCAAACTAATGTCGAATCAAAAAATCCGTTGGCGACTGCTTTTAAGTGAGCAGCAGTAAAATCAGGAGGGGAGGGAATGTGAGAGATAAGGAGAGCAAGGAGAGCAAGGTTGAGAAAGATTGATGGAAATACTGATTCCTTACAAAGCTTCACATTGCCATGCGATCCTAGCAGTACCAAATGATTTGGCATGAAACATCCAATCTTTAATTGTCGCCGCACTTTAAGTGATCCTGACAGCTATCATTGAAGTTACTGTTGAGGTTTACATGCTACTAACGCGCAGCTGTGTGGAGACATTTTAATGAAACACCAAGTGCCGAGCCTGCCTTGTTTGTAACAACATTTGCTTCCTATTAGCTACATGCCTTGCAGGTGCAATCTGAGTTGCTGACAGCTATTTTCTAAGTGCTGAAATTTTTGATTAGATCACTTTCTCAAGCTGGCAATGAAGATGGTGACGAACTGCACTTTCTTTTCCTCCACCTTTCTGTTTGCCTACTTATCGTTTAGTTTCCTTGGTCAACTGTCTTAGTTTTAGTTTTCCTTTAGATGTTTAAGTTGGACTTTAAAAAACATCATATCTGTGTTCACGACTGGTAGGTGCTACATTTTTCACACCTCTAACATCAATGGCACTTAAGTTGTTAAGCTAGAATCTGTTAAGAATCACTTCAGACTGGCAATTGTGTGGAAAAAAGGGCTCGACAGAAGCATCTGCTATAAAATTTTATCGGATTTTAGCAGCTACTCAATTTTATCGCACCTAGAGGTCATTCACTTTAAACGTTATGGCCGAAAGAATTAGAAGGAGTTGCTACTGACACATGCTATGGAATAGTCGAAATGCATTATGAATGAGAACAGGAAGAAAGAGGTATGATAGAGGTGGCAGAGAACACCGTTCAAAGAAGAGGAGGAGAAGAAGGAAATGCAAGAAGCTATTCAAGGATAGAGAAGAATGGCAGAAATGTGGAGAAGCTGCACGTAGTGAATTAAAGTCTCCTCGACGGTACGGCAAAGAAGTCTTATGGAAGGAGTCATGGGACATGGAGACGATTCCTTACTGCCCCGGTTGCTAAACTTAAACGAAGTCACGGCATAAAAGTTGATGAGGTTATCTTTCTGGTTAGTATGACACCTTGATTCTCAGGTTGCTAGGAACACATTTGTTGTCATTTTGCAATACTTGCATGTGCAGCTGGCGTTGCACAAAAAGGGGCGAATAACCGAGGAGGACGGGAGGAGGTAACGATGGAAGGCGCTCCGTCTGAGGAGGGCAACTACTTTCTTTGCAAGTCATGGGGTTGTGTAAAGCTCTCATTTCTTTTACTAATCGCAGGAGCGCTGAATGGTATGCATGTGAGGAATGTGAGACTGTTTGCGTTGCATAAATCTAGGCGAGGCATGACACGGAGTTTAGTTTCACTAGGACGCCTGCCGTAGGGACAAGGCGTCTGCCATCATCAACCCCGCTCTGATGGCCCCCACTTTTGTTTCATTTTAAGAGAATGATCGCATTAACATTTGTATGCACGTATGCGTTCTCTTTATTTTTTCCACTCTTTGCTTCATTTAGTTTGCGAGTGTAAACTTTAAGTAAATACGACAGTCAAGTTAACAATAAAGAGGTGAATTGACGTCGCTCACCACCACTTTTGTTCACTTGAGAGGTCAGTGCTCCTCCTATTTCTCTGGTTGTTTTTTACATTACTCGATCCTAATGGGTAATGTACAAAACAATGGCCCTACTAGGAGGCTTGGCCTAAAGTGTACTCGGATTGTTGAACGCTTGAACTCCCGGAGTTGGCGAGCAGAGTGTTTGCTGACTGGGTCGCAAAGGCTCATGGCCAGGAAACTTATTAATTAAAGTGCTCGCTTATCATCATTTATTGTAAATGCCTCACCGTTCTTCAATTTATTCTTCATGCCGCTATTTTTTCAAATCTTTGGCTAACTCTTCGCATTTTACTTCCTCTTGTCCAATTTGCACTTCCTTCATTCCTCACGCATTCACCAGCACTTTCACCTACTGTATGTTCTACTGTATCGCTTTCTTCCATTTCTTCCTCACAACTGACCCACTTCCAAGTAAGACGAAAAAGTCGAAAAGCTAATGCAATCTTAAGTTCCCCTCCCGCACTGCTTCCACATAAACGTGTCTCAGCTTCCTTGTGGCAGCCTCTGTTTTAACAAAACACAGATTTTATCTACCAAAAATGCATTTTACTTCATTACACATAAGTGTCTTGTCATCTAATCAACAAGATAGCAGTGCTAAGCGCTTGTACAAGATGCCAGCATTGATAGGTAGTGAGCAAATTCGTCCAAGCAACTTGTAGGGGCATCCTTCTCACCACTGCCATATTACCTTCTACTCTTCTGCTAGATTGGATCTTCTCAATAAGTTTCAGGTAATGCAAGGGAGGCCATAAAATTCACCTTTTCGGTGATAAACTTGCTTACTGGCAGGTTATGTGCATAGAAGGATATAATTTCGCATTATTTTCTTCCCAGAATTTTACGTGTGCATCCAATTCCAAGTGACATATGTACAACGCTGCCAACCAACGTCTACTGCAGGGATAACTCATCAATCTACTCGCCTACAGGTCTGTCACAGTCTATTAATGCGCACTATGCCTCAGTCGGTGGCACTTCTCGTAATTATTAGCAGAAAATACTTCGCATGTACCCCCCAAACCTGTTCCACACAGCTCCTCCCGATTAACTAGGGTAATGATGCCTAAATTGTCCTCCCTCTGTCTATTCCAAAACTGGGTTGTCTTAGTCATTGGCACTAAATCAAGCCTGTCAACATCTACTGGACACCAGCCACACCTGAACAACCACTAGAGTTTGAGGCAAAGACATTGCAAGATATAAAGTGTGAAGTAGTGCATGAAAAGACAATCACTTATAAAATGGTCAAGTGTTCCAGCGAGCGAGATCTTGTCCACTCCTTCTACTGAAAAAATACAGTTTAAGGATTCAAACATCTACACTCTACTGTCACTGAAGGTTGAGCAGCAGTATCAGAGCAAATGAAGACAGAGCTAACCTCGCTCTTGATGACCGCTAAGCAGGAAAAGATGCGCATACATTGTGCTTCAGCACAAATCGGCATGTCATGCACTAATCGCACATCACATCACAAACGTGACGATATCGTAGGAAGCAGCGAAGCAGCAATCACACCAACAACTTCATTTCCTGTGGCAACTCTGGCTCCAACACCAGCTGTCTGTGAAAAAGACAAACTCATGTCAAATAGCAGTCTCATTCGCACACTACTGGCCATGCAATCAGCCCCTAAAATGGCTACCGGTCAAAAATCTACTGCCGCACCCAACCACCACCGCGTGCATGCGGATGTAAGATAAACTAAAATTTAGTAAGCAGAGGTTAAGTCTGACTCAATTTGTTTGACATTATGTCCAATAATGGTAAGTTTGTTTTTGTTCCTTATTCTCGTCACACGTTTCATCATTTCCTCTCCCAATTCCTACCCGCCTGCCTCCTCCCACACGTACTTCTGCTTCATGAGTAAATTTCGTTTCGATGGTGCCAGATGGTTTACGCTGAATTTGCAAAAGATGACAGAACTTTGCGTCAGCAGTTATTTAATTATGTTAGAACCTCAGATAATTTGCGAGAGAGAAAGGGACGTAACACACTTACACATTTACAACCCTTTTACTAAGTCCCTTTATGTTTCCATGTGCACAACAGCCTTCCAAACAAATATTTGTAAGTCCCTGAGAAGCCATGCATTTGGCTTGGATTCAGCCACAAACATCAACTCATAGCGGAACTAAACCTTAGCTTAAGTGGTAACTGAGATCTTACTTTATGCGCAGCATCAAGATAAGGTCAACACAAAGCTGAGGTCTGGTGTTTTAACAAGCAGCATGAGAGCCAATGAAAAATTAGATTTTAAAGCACCCAATAAGTATGATGTGTTCTACCGACACGAATACTATAGCAACTTGAACAATGTAGCGTTCTCTATGTATTTATTATGGAAAGGGTTAAGGATAAAGAGGAAAAAGCAAGTATTGCTTTATGAGATGCACACTGATACTATTAGACCACCGAAGGCATACTAACAATCCTTGAAACGAAATACATTGTTTCTTGAGTAATGTGTGGGAGTAATGGAAAAGGCGGTAATCACTGCTGTGTCTGCTCCAACACACCTTTGTGGGGACGTTTATGTACACTGACCACCTCCTTTTGGCTAAAACTCTCTATTTCTTTACGAAGAACTTAGGCCTAAATCACACAACTCGTTGCAGTCGAGCAAAGACATCCCATCCGAGTGTATTATTCTGCGCACCGACTTAATAGGGGTAGGGGCAAGATAGTACTATAGTGGTGTGAAGCACACCGCACACCATCACTTTGTCTACAGCTTCATCCAACTGTTTTAAATGTCCCAGGAGATTCCGCACAGAGACAATGATGCATTGCATTTCCCCTTGACGCAGTCAATACATAATCGCATAGTCACGTACGAAAGTGACAGGGCAATTGGGATGCACAAATTGCATCCGGTTCATTGTTAACGCACACAAATGGCATGACAATCTTGCAGATAACATTGGTATTATTTGAACACTCTTCTCGAAGCATCAAAATATTCATGTTGCAACAGATAAGGGCATGAATCCCAATATGGAATGAAAGAGGGGATACACTAGCCGTCCACAGACATTGGTCCAAAGCGGTGGTGGAGAGAAGATTCGCATTTAGTACTGTCTGGTAGTTTTTGTGCTTACAGCTAAAGCACCATCCGATGACAATAGACTCCGTCGGTTTCAGAGTCTACAACGCCATCAGCAAGAAAGAAAGCCAAATGGTGTACACACTTTAAAGTGTATTCGACAAATAAGACCTCATTTCTTAAAATCCTTTATTGCTATAGTGACACATCATTCAACACACTGTCTTAAAAGCCCTAATTAGTCGCCTTAAGCATTATCCAGAGTGAAATCAGTAGGCACTATTGCACAGTTTATTCCTAAATCTAAAAGCCTTTATGATAAATCTTGCTTTTTCTTTGGCGTTTAATTCGGTAAGTGTGTAGAGAGTGGATAATTATACATAAATAAAAAAGCACTTGTCAGAAACGATTGAAAATGAATGGCATGTGCTTGGAAGATTTTCAATATTTTCATCAAATTAGACATTAATAATCACAATCTCTCGTTAGAGTAACAAAGCATTTAATACACGGTATGATTACTTCTGTTTAATCGCTTGAAGCTTTGTACAGTAAAACGAGTGGGTACAATAGGGTTTTGTGCTTAGGAAGGAAAAGCGCATGCAGTAACTGTCTTTCTTTTCTTTTGCGTTTAATCTAACAAGGAAGTGAGTGAAAATAACGGACAAATGAGCACGTAAAAGTCAAAAATAGCACTTATTAAGGAGGACCGGTGAATGAGTACCCAAAATAAGAATGGGTTATATAGTATTGATCTTAATAAATTATTCTACAAAGGGCAATGCTGAAAGGCAAATGTATCCAATAATGAGCATTATAAAACAAGCCCAATTTTGCAAAATTATATCAACCAAAATTCTCGAACGCTATTTTGTTTAGTTTTGCATGTTACAATTGCTTAACATTTATCTCCTTGTGACCTTGCTTTTCAGCCTTTTGTCCTGGTTTACTATGTCAATAATGCCTGTGACTCGAAATTGACCAGATGAACTCAAAGCAAGCTTCTAACGCCGCTTGCCTGCACGACTATTAAAAAGTTCTGTTCGTTTGTCCTCATTAAGGTGTTTCTTGCCGTCTCTCCTGTTCTGATACCGCTTCTAGTGTAAGAATGTTGAATAATTTTAGACACATTTTTTTAGCTAAAATGGTGGGTGGATGACGTAGCAAAAGGGGATTATAGGATGACTCTGTCCGCATTAGTTGATACAACCCACCCTTTCAGGACGATGTCCGAATTTTCCTTCCCCTCTCGCCTAAAATACGCATTTAGAGAAACATTAGTGTTGTACCTAATATCTCCTGCCATATAATTCACCACAGAAAATGAAACATGCAAACTTGAAAAAGCAGTCATAAGCGTTGCATTATTAATGGTTGAGAGTTAACGTATTGCAGCGTTTAAAGGTGTCGTAAAGGATAAGTCCAATTTTGGATGAAAGTAAAAATGGCATTTGTAAAGAGAGTCCGTCAATAATCCTTCAAAGAACTTGTCAAAGACCATGCCGATTTCTGAATTACAGCAATTAGTAGATTTACGTTTAACAAATACATGCAGCGATGCTATTTATTTCTGTAGTCCTAGTCCCTACTCATAATGTCGCAGCTTATCACAAGGGTGGAGGCCTCTAAAAGTTAAAGATGAACGCCATTTTGTGACAGCAGGTGTTTTTATCAGAATTCTCAGATCATGCGGCAATGGCCACGTTCGACTGTGTTGTGCTTTTGTCCTGAAAACAAAGATAGAATGGTGTAAGACGAATTTTTAATTCTAATCCTTGACAGTAAATTCACTGAGCTTACTTGTCTGACTATCGTACACACCAAGAGGAACCCGATGATTAGAACTACCCATCGTGTGGAATGGGTAGTAAGGATTGAACATCATAAGCGCAGTAATCGTGGATTAGATAAAAGCTTCAGGCAAATAACAGTGGTAACGATATTCCCAGTGAAGCAGTAGTGGAGGCAGCGGAGATCCAAAATGATCAAGGCTTTTGGGTAGATTGAAATGATAGCAAAATTGTGTCCAGAGTTATGGTCGATATCCCTAGCAAGAATGTATAACACGTGACATGACAAAATCCACCTGCAATAACTCCGCACTTCCCACAGTGTAATACATTACTGTAATGTGTTTCAATAATCATTGTCATGAAATGCGAATGTCTAAAACAACCGCTACTGCTAGACTTGTTCCTGTGTTTTGTGAACATCAGGAAAGGTAGTAGAGAAAGAAGAATTCGGTAACTCTTTTAACAAAAAACACGAACTTCAAGACAGATCTTCTGTATACGGGACCCAAAATTGCAAAAGAAGTAATCAAATGCGGAAACGAGTTTGATTACTGAAGTAATTCTGATGAACTAGAATTCGATTTAACCCACACCGCGTGATTGCCAAATGTAAAGAGGTGCTTCAATCAGAATTGACTAACAGAAGAAGCTTAATAACTACTATATCCTAGAGACTGCCCAAAAAAACCCTTTTTTTGCTGCTGAGAATTTTCTTCCTTTTAGCGACCCACTAATTTTCTCGTAATCGCTCTTTGGGAGACTGAATTTTGACAAACCTTCTCTGAGTCATTTCGGCATTGCTGCCAGCAGTCGGGACTGAAGTCTTTGAAACCGAAGCGATGATAAGAAAATGCTAAATTTTGCTCTCTGTTGATTAATAGTATTCAGTTTACTTGTTTCGATACTATCATCAGCTCGAATACATGTTATGCATACGCCACGAAATGATGTTGACAGCATACTTGCATGATCGCACTAAAGTAGTGGTAAAATTGACTCAAGTATGTAAGGTCTATTTGTGATTGTCAGATTCACTTTTAAATGAGTCCTCTTCGTCGATTTTCTAATAAAGTTACATAAAAAGCGAAAAAGGATTGCCGCTAAGCATTTATGACAAGGTTGCAATAGCAATTTTAGGAATTACAATGTAGCAGTAGTAAAGCAGCGTTCGAAACCTGGCACAAATCGAAATTCCGAAGGCACCAACAAAGTCTAGTTGGGCCCCATGTGGAAGGGAATAACCTCACCGGGACGCCTTGTAAAAACATTTGGATCCCTTCCTAAAAGCGAAGAGGGAATCCACAGCGTCCATTCCACTGGCACCGCAATCAGCGCTATATTTCAACTTGAGTTTATGCGTAAAGCTGTCTAGGTAAGAAATCGATTTCAAATATAGAAGTGTAATCTGCTATTCATGTGTAAAGCGTTAGACACTACCACCAGCCATGTTTCGGCTGTATATACGTCCACGTCTGCTAAATTGACACATCATGTAATGTCACTATATTTCACAAGTAACTATCCATCATTTATAAAAGTGCTTAAAGAAAGCAAATAATTAGCTTGTGCAAATTAACTTAAAAAAATCTCTTTGGGGTAAAAATGATTCCACAGGACCATAAGCAATTGATCAACAATTGCGGATCACCTTTAAATGAATCTTTTTATTTGCGTGAGAGGGTTGTGCTTTTCCCCTTAAACGAACGTTAATGATGGTCTTAATTTTGTCGGTTAGTTGATGGGACAGTATTAAGGTATAATTTTATGAATGAGTATAAGGTAAAAGAAAACGGTTAGGCTAGAGTGTTGAATTCGAGACCTGTAATGTTAAAAAGACGATATTTTACCCTACCGGACAGTTTATCTGAATGAAAATGTGTGGCTATATTTTGAGCTTCCTTCCCTTTGGCATGGCGTTTTCGTAGTCCATTTCCTTTAGCACCCCGTTAAGCTCTCCGTACAAACCCAAAAGCTGAATGCGGAAGCAATGCACTAAGGGGTCTTTAAAAGCCAAACAGGCACTGAAGGTTTGCCCATCAAATCGTGCGTCGTTAATTAAACTCAACATTAAACTTTTTCGCTGGCAGTTTATTCACCCTCCACTATTCCTATAATAATATGAATAGCAGTCGTGCAACGATTTGCTTTTGAATGCCATCAAACTAATCTCTTTTGGATAAATTAGCAATAATGAATTCAACAGCCAATCAACAAATTAACAAGGTATTTTGTTAGGTTTAATTAAGTCTTTAGTGAACTTCTGACTGTGCACATATTCTTTATACTCCCCTGTCTTTCATATGAGCACTGTTAAATTCGTATTAGTTTATTTCACATCTAAGCGCTACAATAAAAATATTGTTAATTTTCCTTTGCTCTAATGTGTTGCACCTTTAGCTAGGCAATAATACACTGGCCTCTTTCAAATGACATTTTTGCAGAAATTAAATGACTTACGCCAAATATGTCCCTTAGAAAAAATGTTTGTCGCTGTAAATGCTCCCACCTTAGTGCCAAATCTTGATTACGGCAAAAAGTCTGTGTTCCGCCAGAGGGCTGGAATTTTGAAGTTATTTTACACCGACAAGTGTTTTGGTACATCTGTAAGTGCCTCTCAAATGTCTACTGATCCACGGAGATATTGCTTTAGTTTATAATTAATGCAAACAAAAGTGACAAAATAAAATAATCTGTGCAAAAGAAGCCTCTAAAACTAAGTAGTTATCATGAATTTATAATCCTCTAGTTAGGTTCCAAACTGCAAATTGTCCTGATTTGCCTGGCATTCATGTGCACAGAAATTCAGCTGCTTATTACTGACACACTCAATGACACCCAATGTCGGATAGCGCTTTCAACCATTTACCAATTACTACTATTTAATTGAAGCCACTTCGCTCAACCCCGATCTTTATCGCAACCTCGGGTTTACCATCGTTAATCCAGATCGAATTGCCGCTTACTGACTAAATTGAGCCTGTTGAGGCTGTTTAATTAATCGGCAAACGTGGCGTTAATAATGATGCGCGTATCATTAGATTGATGGAAGAAATCCACTAGGTGTTCTTGTAGTAATCACTTCATCACATAGACTATAAAACTATATGCTGCTTCATGGTGTCACTAACCCTTCTATCTTTATGCAACTAAACAAATGCAAGCACTTTTAATTTAACTGGTACTGATTAACTTTTGCATTCTTAATCGTAATTGTACTAAACAGTAGTTATTCTGAACGCAATCCTGATTTAAGTTTTTAAACTTGGGTTGATACAGTTAAGCACTAAGCAATGGCTCACCTATTCTTAAGATTCTCGCTTCATTTGACAAACACAGTTAAGTAAGTTTGACGGTTACTGTTTGCAGTGGTTGAGGTGTCGTCTCAAGTCCTACGGTTGAAGTGAAGTGTTTGTGAATACTCTAACACTTAGACCAAAACACCTATTAAAACGCCTGCTATATTCACAAAATAAATTTACTGCCGCCCTAACCGATAAATTGTCAAGATTGCGCTACACGATTCCAAATTGTTAATGCCTAACCTTTATTAATGGGAGGAAGAGAATATTTATAGGGTGCAGATATTCACTGCCTTCCTCACGGCAACAACTTCATTTAAGTAGGCACCTATAGCATGGAGGGTATTACAGATAAGGAACTTGCGCAAATACGTTTAAAACCTGGGGTTATGTTGGTGTAAGTCGAGCAACGCCCTCTTTCGCAAAGGTAGCAGTAAGGCGCTGGAAGCCAGAGCTATGGCTGAGCCTAAAATGTATCCCTCTTTTGGTAACCATGGTTGCTGACATTCTCTTCACCTTCTGCACGAGAGTGCGCAAACATGTAGGTTTTTTCAGGAGTTGTAATTTTATCCGCCCATTCGCCGCATGAACCAGCAAAGAGGACTCGCCTACTACTTTTACTGAAACCCACCTTTCTAGAAGTGGGCTGTGACTAGTCCTGCCATCTAAGCCGAAAAAATATTTGGTATGATAATGTATTTTCAATAATCTTGGACAGTATTTACGTATCATTTTAAGTTTATGATGTAGTTGTTATAATGTGTCAACCTTTTAGCGAACAGCATTGACCTGCATTCACATCTCTTTTTCTTGTGTCATTACAAAAAAGAAGGACGAGATTGGCTTGCTTTGCTTGTGTCTTAAAAGGTTTAAAAGGAAAAATGAGAGGAAAAAATGCAGCATTTTTGGGTTAAAAAAGTGAATCAAACTTTACACCTGTTTTCAGATGGAATATTATGTGGTAGTCAACCGTGTCCATGTTTCCATCTGCCTCGATTATGAGATCAAATGCTCCGTAAGTGCAATGGTTTGTCCATGACCCAACCCTTTGCTATTAAAGTGTTAACTCGTTGGCATCTGCTTAATTTGTCCTTGATTTCCTAGACTAGAGCACAAAATGGCCTCACAAGCAGTTTTGATAGGCCACACTATGTCGGTATTGTCATCGCCTCCTTCATAGTACAAATCACATGGCCAGCGTCAATCCTAGAGGCGGTGAGGAATGCGGGAATGGTAGAGCCTTATCATACTTTAACAAACTCTTATTTAAGCAAACTGCACTTTGAAATCGTTGTTTTAAGATGTTGTACAATCACCAAATGTTTAAATGGCATTAAGAGAATGCGTGCTTAGCCAATGTGATATTTTGCCTGACACACCTGACAGAGTTGAACAAATTCGTGTTGTTTCAACATAAACGGCAAATGTGATGATTAGCTGAAGCAGTGCTCAACACGAAAAGAAGAGGTGGTAGCATTAAGTGATAAGTCGTATTGCTACGTTAAGGGTAGTTGTTGCTCAAGGTGTGTGCCTTATTACTAAGGAGCGGATTTTTATTGCAGTCGCCACCTCTTATTTTCAATAGCAGGGTGTGCCAGTAATTAAACTTCTCGTAATTACCTATTTTGGCTAATTTCTCCACAACACTTATGAGCATAAAATCGCTCATAAGGTCAATGTTTGACTCACTGAGAACCATTAATTATATATTATCTACGGTGAAACCGAAATATCGATGAGTTTGAAGGGACACAGGCTGGTAAAATAGGGCGATTATATTGTCTTCGGTATGTCCGGTGATCTGTCTTTTTAAAAATACCACTATGGCACAAAACATTTAACAGGTATAAACCAGCAAACACCGTTGTGAGACAAAGCTCAAGTGTAAAAAGTGTGTACAAATTTCGCCCATCAGTACTGACTCTGTCCATTGCCAATGGTGAAATTATAGTCCTCTAATGTGAAGTGTCTTACGCTACACTGTGTCTAAAGCGCACCTTGTCTAAGATTTCTAGGGAACTCTAATCACTATCTTACGTTGGCGAATTACAAAGGAAAATATTAATTGCATCTGAGCGTTCTATTATGTGGAGTGGCGAGAAATCTGCAGGGCTTCATTAATATTGCCACGCTACCTGTCGGTAGTTTTCGGAAAACTTAAGTGTTTTGCTCCTACGTTCCATTCTCCTCACAGAGTTGTGCTGCTATTAAGCAGCAGTCACTTCAAACTAAGAACATCTAGAACCTGTTTTAACATTTTAATACGGAGCATAACCTACCAATATGGGACACATGATTTGGTGCAATCTATTAGAATGTGGTAACCAAGTATAAATACTACATACATGTAGCACTGGTGTGCAACGCGCGATTACCACGCATAACATGAAAATTTAACCCTAGCATTTGTGAGTTAATTGTGGCGTTGTCAATTGCGCATTTGTGTCAATGAGCTGTGCCCTGGTCTACACCACCTTCGTGCTGCTGCTTTTGGATCCCTCAATTCCCAAAATTGTAAGTCATCGCCTCGGAATAGTTGTCCACATCCTCACCATCATCACTAGCCCCCTTACCAGTCTATACAACCTCACTAGTGAGTAGTTTCTGTCTTTTTGCTTACGTTTTACCAGTAGTCTGCGTCGCATTGTATAAGGTGATTGGAAGAGTCCCACGTCTGTTTGTTTAAATTCTGCAGTCTAAATGCACTGAGTAAAAGGATAATGCGAGACAGTGTTACGCAGTCGAATCATGTAATGACAATAAATTAAAGCTTTTTTCCGGTGTTCAAAACAATTTCCCAAATGCAGCTTCTATCTTACCCGATCGCTCAAATCGGTAGGGCATTCGTAAAAAGGAAAGGAAAGGAATGGGAACTGGGCTAGAATCATCTAGATTTTTTGACAATGTAACAAACTACTGAGCTCTAGGTTAAACCTAAGCGAAAATAATGCAATTTGTTCGGTTGAACGGAGGTCGGCACATGGTCACTGTAAAAGCATTGGAGAAGTGATAAACATCCTATTTACAATTTTGGTTGTCTAAATTACCTTAGTACCATTTGCATCACTCCACAACCCCTATGCATGAACGGAGTTTATGATTTTATATACCATGACGTTTTGAAAGTACTTAGAATTTGGGCGCAAGGATGTAAGTTTTCAGTTAAAAATAATGCGTAGATATATCTTAAGCAAAATCTTTGTGCTTTTTACGTACCTACTGGAGCACAAATTATTTTTTTTTGAATCTCTATGCAGTCAGTCTTGTTAAAGAGCTCATCAAAAGTCGTTACGCTGCAGAAAAAGGCATTCCGGGTTTAATGTTCGTCATCATTGCAAGCAATAGGATGCGTATTTCCTCAGTAAAACTTGCATGGGTGCTCTCTTCTCTTTGATAGTTTGTTTGATGGCTTTGGATGCTGTAGTTAAGGATGTCAGCGAGTCGACTATTGTATCAGTAGTCTTTATTTTAGTTGGCATCATGCAGGTAAGGGCGTGACGCAGAAGTTATAGTCTCATACTATGCATCATTACTAACACCATCCTCCTCATTTGAGCCTTCCTCATATTTATTGGGTTGAACTTGTCCTCCTAAACGCCAATTGGTATGTTCTCTTCTTGGCTGTTGATGTTATTTTTCCTCCTTTAACCGAGTGCAATTAGGTTACTTTAAACTATTTTATGCAAAATAGCGATCCGCGCAAATTTTTACGAGGCTACTAGTAACTGTACTGTATTAGTTTAGCAGCTTTTGCCATGATAGGGCACAGAGCATAGAGTCTCAAATACCTGAAACCAAAGCAAAAGTAGGACAAATTAAATAAAAGCCAATTGGACCAAAATTGTGCAGATTTTGTATTTGTTAACAAGGAAATTTTACCAGCTTTTGGGGGATAATAGTTTTGTTGGTGTGGTTAAGTTATTGCAAACATTGACTGCGTTTCGGGAGGCAGACAGAAATAAAGCCACCAAACAAATGCGTTAGCAGTGACAGCCTTGATAAATGATCAGGTGGACTTCAAGATAAAAGGCAAAGCACAGTGGTATAGACAATGCCAAGGGAAAAATTTTAACATTGAGGATGCTCATGCATACCAATTGTCGTTCACTTGTTAAACGTCACTTTTTGTGCAATTACCGGCAAATATTAGAATACCTTGGCTAGAGTGGTTTACGAGGTTACCAGTTATTTTAAATTCTACGTTTTTAGCTAAATATGGAGAGAATGCTTGAAATTGGCGCATAACAGTAGCATTAAATTTATGCACACTTGCTGTAAATGGGTTTTCATAACAAAATGCTGCTGACAGAAGACTTATTAATCTCAGTCATCATATGAAAATAATAAGCTTTGATATCCTCCATAACGCCTCAATGTTTTGGTACCTTTCATGTTGACTGCCTGAATGTCTGCGATTTTTCACACAGTGTATGCATGAGCAGGTTGGTTATTGTGTGCGCACAGTAGCAAAACAGTTCGACCCAGCCATCCTTAAAGGTAGACTTAATGATTACGAGGCACGAAGTGAATGAAGTCAAAATTGAGCCAGTTTTTTTAAGTAAAGCGCAATACCTTAGGAAAAATCGGTATCTCTAAATGCAATATCAGCTATCCTGAAGCATTACGAAGTCGGAAATAAACTTGATGTTGCTCAACCCAGCAGTCTTAAGAAAAGGGTGCCATTTTTGACTAGTATTAATTTTTATGAATAACATAGCGCTTTAATGTAGGTGGCGTGAACAGCTTTTACAGGATACTGATATGCTGCAAAATGTTTGATTATGGAACTAAGAAAACTATGATCGACGGATTCGCAAGCGACATCGTTAGTTACAGCTTAATTAGCTTAATTTGTAAATCTACGCATTTTTAACATCTATTGGTCCATTTTGCGCATTAGACGTGCTTTCTACTATTTATCTCTGAGCATTTTATGACGATAACTGAACTCAATGCTTTTCTCAAGGTCACCCAGTGCAAGTACCGCTTGACGAGACACAATGAGAGACTTCAATCAGCTAGCCGCCAAACTGTGGTGTACTTGGTCCTCTTTTAGTTAATGTCATGGTCTTTTGCATTCCCCTCACCCTCAGTGTTGTCTACGGTTTGGGTTTTCAAGCATTAGAATAATCCTTTTACTGAATTCTCCCAACGAAAAATAAAGTGCACACGGTAGACATTCAATTACTCCGGCTCATTAACTTCGACTTTCTGTACCATCAACAACTTACGGATTAATTTTTCTGCACAGAAATAATTGTGTGCAATAAATGGAATTTTATGAAAGCACTTGAGCACGCTGATCGTGATGAATATTTAGCATATCGCTGAATTACATGTTTCTTGTAGTCAAAGACCAACAGGAAGAAGTAGGGGTTTTAAGTTTCACTTTGGAGCCAAAAAGCCTTATAATTTTGGGCTTTACTTTTCAGGCGTGTAAGTCAAACAATCTGTCAATGGAGCCATTTTATCCAAATCCTGCTTTTGAAGGCGAAATTAACATCGGTTTAACACTTTTCTATTCAGTTTATTACATTTTATATCAGTTTGCTGGGTTAGATGACCAAAAGACATTTCTACGAATAGGACTTTTAGCTAGTAGAACAAAAATTTATCAGTAAATTAGTCTATAAATTATTGCAACTACAAATTGTGTTCTAAGAGAATAAACCATACTGACGATATGCAATTAGAATAAGTTGACTGACTGAGACTGACTGAATGCATGGTTGGTTGATTAGTCGCTTAGTGCATGTTGTACCGGTCATTTTGCATGTTGCGACTTTGATCTCGTTAAACATAATTTTGTACTCCGTATTCACCTTAGAACTCATGATATCGATGATATCTGAAATTAAGCGTCGAACTTGCTTCTGCACAGATAAAAAGAAGGTAAAAGGAATGTTACTATGATGTGGTAATACCCAGCGGTCACCTTGACCCTTTTAAATCGTACCAACTTATTGACTAGATTATATAGTAGTCTTTCCAATCGCTCGGGCTCTGTAGGTCTCATGCTATTTGGGACTCAGATACACCTGTTGAGTAAGAGCAGTAAATGGATCATTTCCGTTGTAATTCTCCTCCTCCTCGTGACTCCTTTCTTGATTAATATCATCGGCGCTTCATTAGTTCTGTAACACGATGTCCTTGCAACGCACATTTAAGTGAGTCCGGTCCACATGAAGTTTTTGGCACACTTACCTGTATTCTCTTTATCAGACACTCCTGCTGCGAAAGTTGCTTATCGTGACAGGTACCGATCAAAAGGTTTAACAACTATTTTATTTACAAATTCATTTAAAGGATACTATTTTTCAACCATTTGTTTTAAACTTGCACTTATGTTTGCGTATGATATAGGCAGATGAAAAATGAATTGTCATAGGCTTAGGAATTTTCAAACCAATAATGCGACTTTGAGCTTTGGATAGCAAGCCGAATGATGTACCATATAGTTGGCACGCTACAAAGGCCTATATCGTGCTGGTTTAATAAAGTAGACGCTACAATGTACTATTTTGAATGCAGGCATTAACAGGCGATGCCAGTGACTTTCCTTAAATGTAGGTAATACCGCAGCAGTAGTCACTTGGAGCATGTGTGGGGATTCACACGGCCACACAATCGTGTAAAACAAAAATATTCTAGGCCTAGTCTTTTTTTTCTGTAGATACTATTCCTTGAAATTGAGGTTAGTGGACGACTATTTTTTCATTGGCAAAATCCTAAGCCTGATCCAAGTTTTACGCTAGATTTTGTGCCTGGATTTCATTTTGTGGCAGAAATCTGCGCACCTTATTGACATTTTAAAAAAACTAAGCATTTCGCCATTAAATTTATAAAACTGTTTCTTCGCTTAAGCAACCCGCAGCTTGAGTTTAAAATTGGCACTAATGATGGATTGTGGCGCGCGATTCAATGAATTATGCGCTGTTGATGTTCTCTCTTCAGCCCTTTTAAAACCAGGTAGAGATAGGAAGGTGTCTACTATGTGGCAAATGAAGTGGTCACCTCGAAAGTCGACGCGACATCTGTTGCTGCCGCAGCATGCTCGAATGTGCGGCATGTCACATGGACACCTAATACGAATCAACGCGGCGGTTCGTAAACAATGTTAAATAAGGCCATTTAATATCAATTAATTAAGATTTTAGACCATCGCTTTGTTGAACAGAGCCCGTGATTGGTGATTTGCACAAAACAATGCTATCAAGTGTTAGTGTCTGCATGTACACATTTCTTTTGCATGCTCAAAAAAATAATAAGTCTGAAGGAGAGGGAAAAGTTATTGCTTGTCTAGGCGACTTGTTCCTTAAGTCTTTTACAGCGCTGAATAATTGTATTAAGAAGAAAATAGGTAAGAGCTTGTTTTTTTCTTCATATGATATTTCCACTTATTAGGTAACAAAAAATGAGGCCTGTGAGCTCCACATAATTTTAAACAGCTTGATCTGCCGCTTTCCATTACACGCTTAGGATCTGTTAGTCCCTACGCGCAGTCCAGCCAGGTTTAATTATTGAACAGAAATAAGAGGAATTCGTAAAAGAAATTTATGAGGGGTACTCCTTTCCCATTAAAAATGTGCACATCTCCTGTGTGACAGTTTGGTTGCAAACTGACACCACGTCATAGGACAGACTACACCTATCCAAAGGGGATACGTATATGAGTTGTCCTTAATGCGTGGAATTCATATTATTGACAAGTGTTTTCCGCTCGAAAGAAACGTGAAGCTTTTCTTTACCCTACTGAATCACAGGATGAAGGAAGAATGTAGGTCCACGGTAGCCACGATGCTGGTGCACAGCTGCTAGATGCACAGTGCATACCGCGCTTAGATGGATGAAATGTCAAAGAAGGTGCTCCAAATCGCTCTCACTGTGATGGTTGACCTGATACTAATCGTCAATATCTTCTCTGAAGTGGTAGTATTTTCTCATTTGAGTCATTAAGTCATATTGTTCAAAAAGCAGACGTACGTGTACCCAGTTAATGCAGCACAAAGTGGCAGCATTTCATCTGATTGCCGAGAGGGATTTTCAACATGGAATTCGCCCAAAGTTCGGTAAAAAGGGGTTTTGAGAGTGCTATCAAAAGGGTCGCATTTGAAGGCTTCTGCATTTTGGTAAAAATTTAACAAGAGCAATTTCTGGCACAAGGCACTAAAACACGTTAATATTGTGCACTGTTTGGTCTGAAAGCTCATTCGATTATGACGCTAGGATTGCCGACAGCTGGTTCTATTCAAAATACCAAGCTAGAGTGCATTTGTGCCACAAAATGGGACTGTATTCATCAGACTAGGAAAGGTTTTGGTTTGGGAAAAAAACTAGGACTTAACTTATCGAGTGTGCATTGCTATTTATTAGGTGAGAGGAAAGCATTCATACGCTTGTCAGTTTAGCTTGCATGAATGTCCTGCTGTAACTAACAAAGATCTATCACGTGTATGATCTACGTGCACTATGGAATGCTGATGAGCGCTGGGTCAGCCTCTTTTGCTACTAGTTTGTAATGCCGACCATCTTTCGCTTCCATTGATTTCATGCGTCTTAAAATGTCATGAACTAATGTTAGGATTGCATTAATTTGGGATTAGCGTGTTAAATACAACCTGCGATTGTGTTTGCTGTGAAAATTCTCCTTGTCAAGTGGTTATAGCACATACTAATAATAGAGGAGGATAAAGCCTGGCATGGCGTCAGGTTGTTCCTCTATTCTTTCCTTTTAAATAATAGGAACGCACAACCATAGAAGTGCTTGCTAGCTGATTGACTTACTGGTTATTCGACCTATCGGCCAGTTTAAATCTGTTTTGAAATGGGTTTTGTAAAATGAAAGCACACGGCTCCAGCTGTCTCCACTCCATGCATTTGAGACTGGCAACCCACCAAAAGAGAGTCTTATATCTACTCTTTTGGGGCAGGGTTTTAAAACGCTTAATTACGCAGCTTATCCGTTGCACAACTTACTGCAAAACCACCCTATTTTATGATTAAAACTTTTTTAATGGGAGCAATACAATATGGTGTTTTTGTGCCCGACCTCTTAACCCTCAGAATTCCAAGCTAGGTTGGCAATATACATTGACTCCGCTTCGACACCGACGCTTTTGCTTGCTAGGCCACAGAATGACAGTAGGAGCAACAGAATAAATCGCTTTCGTGCTCAATTGTTTAGTAGTTTGATAGACCCTAGCTCCATCATTATTTCTATTTTATGCAACACTAATCAGGAGAACAGAACAGTGGGGATAGTATTAAAGCAATACAGGATGTTCGTGGAATAGCCACATAAAAACTTTCAGGAACAACAATGTTCTCCAAAATTTTCGGTTTTTCACTAGGAATAGAAGGCGCTGGTTTTGTCACTTTGCCTATTTTCCTTACCACTCTGGTGGTAGTTCCTCAGGCAATTAATCTCATATAATTTCTCAATAGCATTCGACAATCTTACAATCGCGATCAGAAATGAATAGGATCAGTAAATGAAAGAAAATCTAACAGAATAGATGAGGGTTGATAACATTATTGGCTGTTTGGAGACGTGACTAAAAGCAAACAGAGGCAACAAACCCACTGGATTAGATCAGGTACTTTCCTTGAAAAGACGTTTTAGCAAAGTAGAGCTTGTTGCAAGTTCGTTAAAGCATGCTTTAGGAAGCTTATTGTAACTTAATACATTTCAGAGCCACAAAAAGTAGGAGCATAGCTAACTACGTCTTACGTTTTAGGTGGCGAACTACCTCTACTCCAGTATATGCACACCCTTTTTGGGATGTCTTTGTCTCAGCATTCTCTAAGTACGTCTCTCAAAAGCCGCACTCTTAATTGGCTACTTAATTAGCTTGGAAGCTTCACTCACCCTCTGGTTTGTGTCTGAAAATGCTTCCACATTGAGTGTGTTGCAGACTCTTTTTGCTTTATTTGTGCCTTGCGCTAAGGGTGGTTGCTTCCACGCAATTTAACTTGGTACATTTTTGTTAATTAACAGTATGGTAAGAAAGCAATTACAGCTACGGATGAGAGTGGATCTTAACGACTTCTCAGGCAGACAAACAGTCATTGCCTCAATTACGTGGGAGGGGTGGCTCCATTTAATGGTGCGCGCATTCTAAAATCAAATCCTATAAGTACAAAGAACTGGAGAGGGCTATATCAGCCTGGGTATTTGAGATTTGCACTTTAATGCTTCTACTTAAAAAACACTCTCTGAAGGTCTCACTGTTTCAATAATTACAAAACAGAAAGAAGGATTAGCACTTCATTGGTGTTTCATCATTCATGCAAATTTTCTTGTTTTTAACACTGTTTAAATTTGTCTCAACAACTGTAAAAGGTAATTAAGCACTGTCAGCATTTTCGGTGACTTTCTGCCACCTGCAGTAATCACTTTCCCATTCACAAAACCCTTTCCACCCGAGGTGGTACTTGGAGTAGAGGGTTGCGTGAAAGAAATCGAATAACCCCTCTTTCCCAGGCCTATGGCCTTTAACCAGTAGGTCAATCAAAGTAACTACTTTGCTTTCGCACCTTTCATTGTTTGACGGCGCCTATATGGGAAAAGGTTTTTAATGACACCTGCAAGCATTTGAAGAAAACAGTATTTCTCCTACACAAATAGAATGATCGAAATCGCGATGACGTTTCTTCTCCATTTAGTCATTAAATGCCTTCATCGTACTATCAGCGCCGGCCTATTAATCAGACAAACGTATCCGCGTTTTTCGACCCACGCCTAAGTGAGAAGAAGTCCGCCTTGTAGGAAATGCACAGAGCTCTGACGCTACTAAGTCGCCTGATCTGTGGCATTTTCATTTTCAGTTCCGTCATGTTTCTCGGTCCTTGGCAGATGTTCGGACATGCCATTTAAACACTCGACGTCAAACGGTTTTTTTATCGATGTACGCAACTTTTTGTAATTCGAGAAGTTCTACACACACCAATGAATAGCGGTTGCTCGGCGTCAACCATTTTTAATATGTTATCGAATTAGCACCTTTGAATGTATTAATTTTCAGCCTATTCTCACCCAATGGAGCACATGACAGATGTAAGAAATGTAAAATGACAAGTCATTTTCGGTTTGAGGTATTTGTTAATCTTAGTTACGAATGTGATTGTGTCTTCACTGCACCTACGGTGGGACTAATTGAGATCTGGATATATCTATTCACCATTTTTTCTCTCGTCTTTCCTATGGCTTTACTGATCTTTCATCAGCGGGCCTATTTGAGGAGCCAACTTCACAGGCTTGGGAAAGCAATGAGGTAGTGTTACGCTACAGCTACAAGCAAGTTCATTGTGTTCCATTTAACATGACAAGAAGGTTGAAGTGGTTGGCATCCCTCAAGCACTTATTCATGCATGTAACTCTCAAAATTAAAATTCCTTGTACTATGGTCTCTCTGCAATCTGCTTGCGTGCCACCTTCTTCCTAAGCGTTGCTTACGATTTGACAAGACACTGCAGGAATATGGTACCTTTTTATTTGAATTTAAGCATGCGTATTGTAGGTTGAAGCTGAGTGTTTAATTTCCTTTTAAACATTGGTGTTCCAGTCTTCACCATAAGGGGAGGCATTAATAATGGACATCAGCGCATGGATAGTGTAATCTTTATAGTGCTCCCTCCACCCCACCATTTAAAGTCTGCTTGATGCCGTGTAATTTAAGATTGCTTGACTTTTGTAAACGCTTCCAGGTGTAATACTTTGTTTGCTCGAACTACCGGTTTAGGTCACTTGGGTGGCCATATTGTACTGAGCCGGTTGGTTGGCCTTTGGGCCGTGCCAACAGCCCCCAAGCCCTCTGTTTCCAGAATACATGTATTCTACCCCCAGTACTTTGCCTTCTTTTACCTTAAGAGGAGTCTCGGGACGCTATACCTCTATAAGATGTGCGCAAAGGATGTGGAAGGAGTCATATTTGCCAGCAGAATGCGCCGTTAAGTAGAGACGCAAGCGCATTTTTCTTGCGTTTAAACTAAAATTTTTTGGAGAAGCAAAACCATATCTTTTCATCAGCAAGAGAATTATGTAATCGCGACATTAACGCATTAAAATTGCTTAATTCGAGTAGGTTTTGGATCAAAATATGCTACAAATAAGCTAAAATTGCAACCGTTACGAAATAATGATAACCTAGCAAAGGAACAGCACCTACTACCTCCTTTCGGTAAGGCGACTTCGTCGGAACACTAAGTGAGGACGTTTCGCCAAAAGTACCTAAAATTCAGGAGTGGGTTTTTCAGTGCAAATGGATCTGTAATTGCCATTTTAGTCTGTTTCATTTTAAATTGCTGCCTCTTAACTTTCGTGCAACCGCTGTTTACCATCATAAGGGACAAGTCAGTCGATCATCCTCCAAAATATCTTAAATTCGAAGTTGTTTATGGTCAGTGCATATTAATGCATGTGATTGCTTTTCATTCTCATAATTTTTTTGCCTTTACATTAAATAATTTCTCCGACTGCACATTAGTGGTTGGTTCCAAGTGTCATGATCCCATCTCAAATTAGCCTAAAATATCAATATCTTGCGCCTATTTTTTGAAAGCAAACAATATTTTCAACAAACTAAATTAAGAAGGATGAACTGATGATAAGCCAAAAGCCAAGGTCCTAACAAAATCCCATAGGATAAGCTTAAAACTTTTAGAATTCCCTGGATTCATCCCTTTAGCTTACAGCAATAACCCGTCGCAAATAGTAGAGTCTGTTGAAATGTGTGCTATTGCATGCATGAGTTGTAAAGTATCCGACTATGGCCTAAATACTACCAAAGATGCCCGATATCAACGGGGATAAGTCGCAACGACCGAGTCAGGTTAAGTTAATTTGCTACTTAGGTTAAAGCATAACTAAATCTGACATCATATTCATCAAATACTATCAATATTCCTATTTCTCTACCTCATTTACTGCCAAATTTCGCCTACCTCTAGTTTTTATCCAATTCTTAGTACATTTCGAAGTGCGATGCCCATCTGCGATCGCAGCTGCAAATGCACATAAATCGGCCGCATTCTATTTAAATCATTAGGTTTGCATATATGCATTCTTGGGCCAAAACATCGGCACGACAATGATTTAAAATCCATTACCAGCACCGTGAAGTTAGCTAAAATTAAGTCTGATGCGAATTAATTTGCTGCAATGCTAGACAATGTGATGAAAGTAAAGCGTTGAGCACAAATGAGTTGAAAAGATGGTAGAGAATTGAGTGGAGTAAAGTTGTATATAGTGTTGACAAGAAAACTGCGATAAGGTGGTCAGCGATCTTAGGCATTCTGAATCTGTAGCTTATGCGTCAGCTAACTCAGACCAATTAGGCATTGCACTAAAGTTAAGACGAAAACCCGAAGTTTCCACGTAATACGATTGCTCTTCTTTAGGAAGCTGATGTCTGTTATATCACTGTCATTGCCTTCAAAACTCCGCTATAGGTTTTTCGTCCTAAATTTCTTAATCTCTACCATGGTTCATTTATTTACCTACCCAAGTATTGCTTTGGTTGTCTGCGAGTCCGCAGAAAATCAAAGAGGTCACTGCCAGGTCGAAAAGCATCAGCGTAGCCTCCATTACCGATATCGCTTCCTCAATTAGTTCTAGCTTACTGCAAGGGAATAGAATGCAAAGTCATGAGTTGTTTTACGATGCAATGTGAATTTGGAGGACAGCTAAAATTAGAAAAGAGTGGAGTAGAGGTTTTGTAAATTGAAGCAAAATGAAATTAAATGCAAATGAGGTAAGTGCAATTAAGCTGGGCAGCAGCTCTTTGCATTCCGCGATCGTTACCCCAATGTTACAGCGAGAACCACAGGCTGGCGCTGATTATCGTTCACATTTCACTATCTATTTTTGTCTTTACTTTTAAATACATAAACAGTCATCATTACATGCTTCTAATTCCCCCTTCAGTTTTACATGCAAGCATAAATACATACTCTGCCTTGAGTGGTTATAAATAAGTTTGTCAACGTACTTTGCCTCATGATGCACCTTATTATCTGGAAGAATGTCTTAGCAGAAGAACTGAAGGCAGGAGTCCTGACTGGTTACGTCAGAAGCATTTGCTATTCTCATTGATGGATTCGCAATTATTGGATGGATAAGTGAAGGAGGCAAGTGTAACGTATAAACCTGTTCCCCTTCAAAAGAAAACAACTTCGAAACTACTGCAGTTGCCCAGCCGAGCGTCAAAATGCGTCGTACTGCTGTCTTCAAGTTAAGACCTAAGTGGTGTCGCGATCACACTGCTTTTCGTAAAAAGGGCTTCAAAGTAAACGATTGCAGAGCTAACAAAATACATCTAGTTAAAAGAGATCCGCTTTCTCAAGCAGCTCACAAGGAGATTTATTAAATCTCCGAAGCGGATGGTGGAATAATTTGCATCTGCATCAAAGTACAAAAGAGGGATACAAATAGGCCAAGTAAATGGCTTGAAATTCCAGCCTTTCACAGGTGTCAGACAATGGGCCTCAATCTGGCTCGTCACTTGGAAGACTCTCTCATTCTAATAATTCGATTTCAGTGTCTATACACAAGCCGTTAAGACATTTGTTCATGCCAAATGTCTAGGCTCACGAGCTTGAATTCCTTCTAACCTGCAACTTATTAGCCAATGAGGCATTTATAATTAACGGATACTATGATTGAGCAAGTGCCTAATGGTAATCTAGAGCAGATCACCCAACCCATTTATTCACTGACGGTTCTACAAATAAATTGATAGTGGGAGCACAAGATGCTAAATGAATACAGCACGAATCGCGTAATGAGAGGTTCATGGCTATAATTCAATGTCTTTTTCGGGGGTTAGAAAGAAAATATGAGATAGGGGAAATGGGGAGAAGAGATGCCAATAGAGACAGACGAGGAATTTTTAAGGATTTTTGTCATCTCACCCATCTAAGACACAAGTTCGCACGAATGATGCGCTTAGATCAGTTGGAACGAAGAATTTGGAAGTGCCTGCCGCTCTTTAGGTATGCTGCCCTGATTTTGACTGCATAAATATCTGCTTTAATAAGAATCTAGGTTTCCTTCTTTGACATATCACCTTTCTTACTTTGTTTGATTCTTGTGAATTGTCATTTTTCTAATCGGACTCTTAACTCACCTTGAGTTCAACGACATTTCTGCGACTGACTTCTACAGTTACTCGCGTGATTAGGCGTCATGATGGAATACCAAATCAATGGTTAGTTAGCTATGAAGAATTGAAACGACCTCCTCTCAGACATGTGGTTAAGTTCAAGAGATCGAAATTTTTCGTAATTTTAGCGTAACATTCAATGGTAAGGATTTCTAGCAATGTACATACCGTTCTAATGCGCGAAGGTAAGAATATTTGTTTGGTAGCGCCTAGTAGGTGAAATTGCGATCCAAAACATGGATTTTTGCCATGATATGGCCAAGTTCTGCCTCGAAATGGAAAAGATGTGCTCTTAACAAGCATAGTACCAATAACTTTAGCTGTTGATAGTGCTACAAATAAGGGATGCTCTCGTCCAATCAGTCTTTCATTCGAAGGGAATGCGAGTTGATTCAGAATTGAAGAATGCTCAAGTTTACACTTCCTACTACTTCGAGACTCCAGTCTTGCGATAGAACGATTTATCAAAGGACGACCAAGCAATTAACAAATGTGCTGAACAGTAGATGTAGTCATTAAACCCGCACTTACTAGTCGGGACTCGTGCAGACATGTAAACTGTGTAATTTCACCATCCAGATTCGCAGAAGAAAAGCTCATGTCTTCGAAATTTGATCGTCTAATTCGATACTAATATCAATGATCCACACAGAAGAAACCCAGTACCTGACAGAAAATGAGCTAGTAGACAAACAAGAACGCAATGACCGTGAAAAGCATTACTAGTGTTGTTTCAAAGTGCTACCCAAAAAGGAAAGCAATCGTGTGACGTTTGGAGCAGTAATGGTTGCCTTATTATTAGCCTTATTGCATTTTGGGTTTATTAGGTTGGAAAACTCCGATTATTTTTAAAATCAGGTACAGTCCCTTTTTTTTTACTTATTTTGTGTATTTTTACGCTACAGATACTGCATTATGTTATGATGTGCTTCAATTTATTCGTGCTGTTGGAAATAAGCCCTTCGAATTTATGTAGACTACTATAGTACGTCTAAATCTGGCATAGGTATGTATCTGAGTTTATCTGTGTGCAGCGCAAAATTGCTAGTGAATAAATCAACTAACACTTCCTTCCCTTAACACTAATGTTGACGTGCAGCCTGCGCAATCTGCTCAGTGCGCAGTCGAGATACGATGAGATGAGGTCAACCGATGCGGTTGCACGCGCAGGATTCCGCTCCGATCTGCTGTTCTCTGTACTGGCCCAAAAGAGTAGATGGCGCAATGAACTGAGGCGTAGAAGAATGTATTGCAAAGAGCCCTTGGTCCTCCTTACCCCTTTTTCCAGGCATGCTTGTATAAAAACGACCATCCTTGCCGCTGTCGCCATCTGTCATGCCATTCACTGACTTACCAATCCTCGAAGTACTGCAATATGAGACCAGCCTGTGAACGAAATTAAACATGCTCATAGCATCTGCCTTGGGCTGAAGAATACAGGTAATTTCATTAGCCCTAGATCAGGGGTCCCCACCTAAATTACTCCATAAAATATGGATACTACGTATGACCTTATGCAGAGAGCTGGAAAACTATAACTGCACGCAGCCGCCTAACGCACTAATTGGAGTGGTCCCAATTCGATCCCCATCCACCTGAAATTGCCACGCAGCAGTGTCTCTCGCAGCTCGCTATCAGACCGACCCTCCGTGCTATTTCTTTTTATCCCATTCTACTGCCCCGTTCACAACTCTGTTCGTGCCTTCTCTTGTCCATAAAATTCTATTCAGTCAACATTATCTCGACACTGGTATAATAAAAATTAATGGATTATGTGGTTACATTTCAGGTCAAATGGCACTTGTTTTCTAGGGTTGCCCAAAAATTGCAAAGATAGGTTCCTTTTGAAGTCACAACAAGAAACACAAATAACACAGTTTATTTTGCCGCAAATTACAATCGCAGAGGGTAAAAGACCACTCCACAGGACGTAAGCATATGCCAAGGAGATCGATGGATCTGTGAGGTTCATGGCGTTGTAAAACAAGTGTTAAGCCACTGCAGAGTTATTGTGGAGAAAATAGGCGCAAATTCGGAGAGTAGCTTAGTGTTATGCACAAAATACAAGAAAAATTAAAATAGCCAATACAAAGGCTGGGTTCTTGACTCCCCAGATTAACCATCGAATTCGAACGATTCTCAGGCCTTTATAAAGAACTTATCCTTCAATTCTGCAAAAAAGAAAATAAATACTGGGCTAAGATTGCCAAAAAATGTTGAATTTAAATGACTTTTACCAAGAAATTCCTTCTCGAACCTATTGTAGAACGCATCAATGGATTCTTTCTTAAACATTCTTATTTGGAGCCCCTAAAACTGTTATGGTTGAAAGACTTTTGCCTTATTTGACCAAAATCTTGCTAGAATTTTCGTCTACCCTTATTTAATAGTGTTAGAGAACAAAAACATTCCTTAATTCCTACAGCATTTAAAAGCATTTTAATCTTCTAATGCTGATCTTAAATCGCGGTTCCTATTCAAATACCACTCATTAATTTTTCAACTATTCTCGAATCATTCAAACTAGGTCCTGATTGCAATGCGAGACACCAATATGAGACCAATTTTAGTTATTCTTCGCTAAAGTGAGAGAACTTTTACGACGCTGGTTTGTGTTGCAACCACCAGGATCATTTTATGACCTCTAAGTGGAGCTGTCATCTGTCGTTGTCTTCGTAATCAAATGCTGCCTCTGAGTCGGTTATCAACTCAGAACAGCCACAATATTATTTTTAGGATCTGTATTAGCAAAGACATTTTCTAGGTAGTCGGTTGCACTTGAGAACTGACCCACATTTTAAAGCTTTTTCTGCCAAAATGAATTGCCGAGAAAACCTCTGACGTTCTCATTAGTCTCCTCCACTTTACGGTGGACGCATTGAATGAGACAACTCAGCAGCCAGTTGACAAGCATGACGGAGAGCTTGAAGTGTTGAAAAAAGGAGAAAGGAAAAATTACTGTGCAGAAGGCGAGCAATTCATAAATTATGTTAAAATCACTGGAAAAATGTTAGTTATTATTTGCCCTTCTAACCCATAATCCCGCTTCATTTCGAGTGCTACTATTGACTGTGTACTTAAGTTCTATTGTAAACCATCGTGTTGTGTAAAAGATTAAGACTTTTTTGAGGAAGATTTGGGCAACTTACAATGTAAACAAAAATGAAGGTAAATTTGGCCGCAAGTATGTGCCAGAACACTGAAGTGAGGCTGTAGGGCGATGGGCTGTCTGGTGGCTCTCGATAACCGAAGTACCTTTTTTGTACAAATTATTATTAGAATATTTTTCAGTTAATAAGCTGTACATATTTTTATTCCGTTTGTCCTCATGATTTATTATTCAAATTCTTGGTTTAATAGAGCACAAGTCTCTGTCCTGACCTGCAAAATCTTGATCCTTTCAACAGTGTTTTGTCCTCCTCAGATACTTCGAATTGACTGACGTCCATGTAGGAGAGAGAAAAATCAGTGTATCCCATCATACTCCCATCTGGTGAATAATAGAACTTGTATACAAGTTTGTTGATGAATTCACTGGCGAATGCGATGAGGCAGGCCTGTTTTAAAGAAGCATTGTAAAAATTCATAAGTCTTTGATGAGAACGAAATGGGTTTATCGTTGCCGTTTTGCTCTATAGATTGGTTTCTTATTCAGCCTAACCATTCCACATAGAGTTTCTACATTCCGCGACACAAATTGTCAGATTTTGAATGTGAATACTGCGAAACAAAGTGTAAACATTTGTAATGTCTGACTAGCTCATAGCTTGGCGGTGGCAACATTTACATGAACTCTGTATCTGCTTTACAAATTTTACGAGTATTTCCCATTCGAAAAGTTGGTGCACGCTGAAGGTTAGAACAGTAATCTACCATTCATTAGTGCAGGTATATGGAATGTTGCCCTAAAATAAGGAAGAGTGTAGATAAAGAAAGGAAGGATTTTCTGATCGGATTGGTATGAACTGCAAAAATTGGCCACAAAGTGGAACCAAAGTAGATGTAAGAAAATAAAAGTCAACATTTTGATGCTAACACCTCACTTTTGGCAGTGAAGGGCTGAGAAGCTGGTAAATAAATATAGTCGAAGACCAAGACAAGAAGAAGGTTGTACAGCTCATTAGTAGATCTTTTGTTTTAACTTTTAAAAATCAAAATGCACTTTAGATCAAAACGTTTTTAAGGATGGTTAGTAGCAAATCTGCGACTTACGTTGGTCAAAATTGCAAAGGAGTTGATGGTGAGAAGGAGCCAAATCCACATTCCTTATTTTATGATAAAAATAAGAATGCTTAAAAAATGTTTTCACCTTTCATAATTTAGCGATATATAAAATTTTATGCTCAATTGACGGGAAAAAAATTCAAAACTTGTTGAAGCACATAACTTAGAAGATTTTTAAGGCAAAGAATAATTTTTTAAGTTTCTGTAGGTTTACACTCTCTAAGGGTTACGGTCACATCCATTATTGTATTTGGAAAGTTGAAAACCTTAGATTGTCTAACATTTAATAAATACACGCTTATTGTTCCGTGATATGTTTGTATGAGTGAATGAAAAAGCTGCTAGTTTGACGATTGAATTTTTGAATTGCTGGGTGAACAGGTAGAAGATAAACGTAAGCGATGAATGAAGAGATGAGGTAGTGCTCAGTCCAATTCATAGAAAGAAGGAACAAACAAAGGGCGATGTAAAAATCAGCATTTGCCAAAAATTACGTGCATAGGCAAATAATTATCATTTTAATCAGTAGCTCCGCCTCACTTGATCTGTGCGTCTTAAGGTATGGAAATGTGACAAGCTGAAGGGAAGGGACACACCGATAGATCGAGCCCGTTTAGGTGAAATCCTTCGCATATGGCGAGTAAGTTGAATCGCCAATTTACGAACTGTCAATATGCTCAGAAGCAGGAGCGTAAGTATCCAAGTGAACGATGCAGGTAGAAACATTACTGCAAATCCGATGAATATACCTGTGGAGGCATTTTGATAAAGGAAGAAAAGTATAACATCAAGATCAGCTTGAAAATGATACAAATGCTCATCAGCCACCACCGCTTACACATATTGAACTGCCGTTGAAAGAGTAAATGTTCTCCAGATGTGTCCAGGTTGAAATTGTCAAGACAGTGCTTGTAGGTGGGACTCAAGCTCAGCGACTGAATTTCCACCCTCTGTGGAGAAGCACAGCGACCAAAGACTGACGAACGCACTCTCTCCATTACTGTCTTCTTCACTTGGCTCAACCTGATAAAAACAATAAAGGATAAGGGGATGCTGAATTATATTTTACGCAACAAATGTTTCTCATCTTCCTGCTACTCATGACTCGCTCGAAAGATTTTAGTTGACTTGTATCAGTGTTCATTATGCTTTTTAATAAGTGAGCAGTCTAAATAAAAGGCAATTTATTATCCTTAATGATATGTTACCAATATTTTTCTGAAATTTTTTAACCGGTACGGAAACAGTGAAAATCTGTGGATTAACGTAATTACTATGGGATGAGATGTGACCGCGAAGAGCAATTATCGTAGATCGTTTCAATCAAGTAGAGACCTTTGAAGTAACAGGTTTAAGTGGAGAATGCGATAGTGGCAGAGCTAGCATATGATGAACGCTGGGCCTGCCAAAGGCTGTCTAGCCCCTGCTAGCATCTGATGGCCTACAAATTGTTCGGCAAATGAAATCGTGGTGATGACCCTTTCAGTCGCCTGGCAACCAGGAGTCAAAAATGATGTAGGCATTTTAGGGACGGTCCGTCGTAGGTTTGTAGGTGAAGGTTCTAACTGCGGAAACTTTCATTTTACAGTACAATGGTAATTGACCCCTGCCGACTCCAAGAAAAGCCTGATTTTGGACAACAAATTTACGCGCAAACCCGTGTCTTGCGGTTACACACCGGACGGCGATCGCGATCTACCGCGAGAGCAAAAATGTCCGATTTAGAAAAACTTAGCATGATGTCATAGGATGCTTTCGTGGTTATTTTATGTGCAAATGTGGTAAATAATTCAGGCATGACAACGGGCTTTAGCTTTCATAATTTGCTCTTTTCTTCATGTGTTCAAAAGCCTCCCTCTCGTCCAAGCAGCCCACTTATGATTACACTGCCTTTTGTTGTCCATCTACAATTGCTCACAATCTGATATTTTTGGTCCGGCATTAGCTGCGGAGGTCATTTGACATCCATTGACTCTCTGGCAGCCTAGCATACCATGCAGTGGCTTTTAGACTACCACAAGGTGCTGTGCTGCTGGCAGCAGTATAAGAAACCCAACGAAGCCATATTATCCCTAGCTAGGTCTGCTGCGTGTGACTAGATCTTAGGAGAATTAGTTTAATGAGGTTGATAAGCTGCTGATGTTTTGTCAGTTTCAGTAATGGTCTCTAAGGAACCGAGATAATTAATTGGCTAAGTTAAACCGACATCAGTAAATACTCAAGCACAACATGTCTCTGTGTTTAAAAACTTGTGACACTGCTGTAGCGTCAAGCTTTGGGCACAATCTTTTATGCTGCCTATTCTCTGGTGCAATTTACCCTCCAAATTGCGTGATGTTTGGATGTCCTAACCTAACAAGCTCATTTATCCTGCTATCCTTAATGACCCTAGCATCTTCAACAATCAAAGAATGGAAATAAGTTTCACCAACAACTTGGCCTAATGGCCTGTGATAAATCATGTGTCATACTGTATGGTTTACTACGCCATTGAATATTTGCTAATGCAAAAAATTTGGACAACTCACGGAAGCCAATCGAAGGCGCTCTTTACGAAGACAATGACTGTGCATTTGATGTAGGCTTCGTAGAAAACTCCAAACATACCGGTCCAAACCGGCCACTGGAAATATGAGCGAAATGAGACATTACTAAGGGTAAGTAGGGGGAACTGATGCTAAGAATTCACAACTATAGACTATTCTGCAACACCGATAAGATTGTTAGAAAAACTATTTGGAAGACTCATATGTTCCATGGAATGGCATCAAGGCCACAGATTAAAGTTTTTGGTTTCAAGAAAAATTATAAGTCTTGGAAAGCGCTAGTGACGATTAAATATAAAAGGATTCTTGGAAACTAGATGATTACTTTATTTTAGATTTTAATTTATGGAGGCAGCATAGATTAGGCAAGCTTTCAAGTTCTTGCACTTGGCTTGAAAAATATTTATGAGATTTAATAAACGCATTTTAGCGTGCTTAAACCTGAGTCGAAGTGTCATGCGTTCAAGCTCATTTAACGGCATGAATATACGCAAATGCCTACTTCAAGAGGCTCAAACAGAGCTAAGTTTTGACCAGGGTAGCCGTAATTGAGTGCTCTGAAGAGGATGGACGTGAAAAGGGAAAGGAAGACGTTGATAAACTCCATTAGGCAACTTTTCATCAGAATGCATTGCACCTGTTGATCCTGAGTTCGATGGCACTCAAGGTTAGTTGACCATCGAATCCATGCTCGGTATATCTAAACAAGGATTATTTTGCATCAAAAACAATTTGATTTGTGGATTTTACTCCTAATTACTTGTTTTGGTATGAGAAAAAAATAACTGCGTAGGGTGCACGTTTATTTGCTCCAACTCTTGGTCCCAGTAGTTCTGGTCACCATCAAGATGCCACTCTGTTCCACTTGTGTATCATTAATGCTAGTAGCTTAATTTAAAGACTACATTTGAGGAATATTCTCAAGACAAGCATAAGGACCTTTTAGTACCAAGCCGAAAAGGTCAAATTGGCAGAAATAAGGCATCCTATGATATTTTAAGACGTTTCCATAAGGAGCTATGTTAATATGTAATATCCAAATTACGTATTCAGTTTTGGGCAAAAACCTTTTTGCGATTTTAAATGTACCGAGCTCAAAATGCAAACACAGCCAGCATTGAAGAAGGTCTTGAGGCCGAAGGCTAAGTATAAGGCGTATTCATTGCAAAATTGCGATTCAGATTGCATGAAGTAGAATTCGAGGCGAGAGGCGATGATATCCGTTACCAGTTCTAACCCAATCGAGAGGGAAATCTACAAGGCAAAGCACCTTTCTGTGAAAACAGGAATGTATACAATGGCACAGTGATTTGAAAAGATCTTAATTATCTTTGTTGCGGTTCAAAAAATATGTCTTTTTGTGTAGTAAGTGGCAGTAGAGAATTGAACAAATTAACAGACCTTCAAAAGGAAAGTTAATGTTTTTTTACAAACAACTATGAAGGTCACTCCACTCGATGCGAAACCCATGCATCAGTAGAAAAAATAGAAGGGTGCTTTTAGAGAACTGTTAACTAGTTACCTAACTACGCATTTACCAAGTGTTTCCAATGTTCAGATTTTGTTTCAAAATGAGCTTGATTTTCCTCGTTCCAGATGCAAAAATGCTTCTCGGGATGCACCGTGAGTCAATATTTGTTTTGTTCACCTAATCCACAAAAATAATCGCTTCCTACGCCATGCCATGAAGATAGGTTATGGCTATGATCAGTCGTTTTATGACCAAGCGTTTCGCGCATCAAAAATGCTTGTACACGGGACTGACAACCAAGGCTGGGGAGTGATAACAAAACACCGTTTTTGAGACCGATATCCAAATATTCTACCGCCAAGTAGATGAGCGTGCCATCATCAAATAACCTCTGTTTGGACGCCTCTGCAGATATGATCAGATTCCATGGGTTCAGGTTTTATACCCTTGTTGTTCACGAAAAACTTTATTTGTTGTCTCATTGTCAACGAAAATTTTATCAGCTGTTGGTGCGTAAAAGGACGAAATGGCCACCCTAGACTGTCCACGATGCTGCTTCTACAGTAATCCTTCATTTGCGCCTAAAGGGCCGAGTGCGCACGAAATAAATTTAGAAGACTTCATCTACGCTATAAATATTTTGCGTTTTCTACTACTGGGATCGCCAACTAATTGTCATAGGTGACTGAAGTCGGCTCGAGGTGAATTGTGGCTAACGGAATGCCTACCATTATAGTAGTCTGAGGCTTAGAAATAGGCTAAATTTAACACACTTTGAAACGCATTTGTTTACGTGCCATTTGTACATAAGTGGGACATTTACTGAAAAGAAGTCAACGCTAAAAGGCGCTGTAATAAGTATCACGTAAGCAAACTGATGTATGTGAAAAAACCACTGGAATTCGCCCACTCCTCTCTAATTAACAGAGTCACCGCGGCTAGTTGTATCAAAAAGTGGGACACAGTTGGAGAAACAAATCAACAGTGACCCCAATGCTCAGATTTAAAATAATCACTCACCAATACTGCCGTGGTGGACCAGGTAAAAGCGATAACTGGCACTCTAAATGACCAGAGAGGAAGACTTGCCTTCTGTGGATAAGAACAAAGGAGTTACATTTAAAAAGATGCGAATCATTTCAAAAATGAAGCCAAACAGACTTAAATGAGTGCATAAGCTGTGTAGTCATAGAGCAGCGAATAGTAATTTCAAATTTTTAATTAAAAATCTAACAGCGCTGGTCGCTTTATGTAGCCTGGAAATGATTATGTTTAAAAGTAAAAAAATTGTGACACATCTTAAAATCAGCTGTAAATTACGTTTGACAGTGAGTGGTTCTTCCGGTTAAGCCTCTCCATGAATTGCCATCTAGCAGGTTCCATAGCTGCCTTGTAATTCTGCATGTGCCAACGATGTGCCAGCTTGCTTTGCTGGTACGTCCACAATCGCAAGCACAGCGACCCTAAAAGTGACTCAACTAGTCAGCCAAATTTCTGGTATCCAAAGGCGTGAGCTAAAACATCATACTTTTAAAAGAATATTTTCATGATATCTTTCACAACCTACGGAGTTAACCTCCACAAGAAGGTGGAATTATGGGGCAAATATGAGATTTGAGAAGGAAAGTGTCAGGATCGTAATTTCTAAAGCTAGAAATGCAGAGGATGGTTCCAATGAGACATATTTTTCCAACAAAGAAAATTCAAAACCAACTTATTTCTCAACTACACAAACTTTTGGGAGACTAACCGAAAATAGGAGCAATGAACGCAAGAAAAACGGAGGCTGGACTGTCAAAAAAGTAGGACCAAACGATGTCACCACAGGATTTGTTCAGCCTTTTAAAACGACAACCCTTTGCCCTGCAGAGTGGACACATAATGAAGGTGGTGCTGTTGTGTAGACAGACCTCGTCACTAAAAAGGGGTTAAAGACCACACGCGAATAATTGTTTTTAAGGAGTCGTTGCAAAAGTTCGTGATTCTCGAGTTAAACCTATCTGAAAAATTTACATGTCAATAAGTCTTGTTAAATTCTTTACTACACTAAGTCTGTTTTGTTTCAACTTCTAAACGTTTCATACACATAAGAAAATGAACGGAATTTTAAATTAGTATCTACCTTTAAACGCTTAAGCTAAGGAAAGCAAGATGAAACTCCTTATTTGGAAGTAAAGGTGGTGTGAATGTTAAGGGGGAAAATCCTAGCAATCGTGCAACATTGAAAGATATATTATTGGTGTTCCAGCTGCACTGGCAGCTGGAGCGTGTTTCAAGGATCAGCTCTGCTACAACTGACCAAGGTTGCGGGTAACAGAGGAGGCATGCCCACGTACGGGGAAGAGGGTAAGATGCTTAACAAAACCGTAATCCATGGACGACTATTTAAATTCTAATCCTTGTCACCTACTCACATCGGCTCTAGAATTGGAGAGCATTTAGAATGGTAATGGATCACTCAGTTGCAATGGTGAGCCACATGAATGAAGCAAATGTTCAAGGGCAGTTGACCACTCATTAGCACCTTGATAGTGATTTTGACATTGATTATTCCTGATTTAAAGAATTATTTTTGCCTATTACTGCGTATTTGCACCCATCTTGTAGAACGCTTAGCCTAAGTCACCTCTCGTCAAGACAAAAAGTAACAAATTCTTACAAAACACAATCATTCTAGAAAGTTGAAATTTCTGAAAGCCTATCACAAAGCGAACATAAAGCCAGCTTGACGATATTTGTCTCAACTGTTGATACGTGTTTCTACGCTAACTACAAAAAGTAGCATGTATGTAAACTTAGTGGATGACAACCTTTGGAGTAGCTATACTTTTCAAATCCAGAAACCACTTCACTTCTATCCTTCATTCTCGTAATTATACACATTACAGCATATCTTACCTTATCGAAAGTGGACGATTTCGCAGGAAGACAGGAATCAAAGAGCTGACTAGAGCCAAAACAAATATGCAGAGAAAGCTCCAAATGTAGAATTGGATCCACGCAAAGCTGAATGCTACCTTCTCACCGAAGTAGTCTCTACAACAAAGGTGATTATCAATCTTGGCGAACCCAGTAGGCAGCGTTGAACAAAGATTTTAATGTAGCTTTAGAATGCCTTTGAAGGAATTTAAAAAGTGCAAATTTTTAAATAAAAAAATGAAGAGATGAATAGGTACCTTATTGAATCAAATTTTTGGAGTGTAAGGATTTTTCTTTCCGAGGCCCATTTTTTCATCAGTTCCGAACGATGTGAATCCACCTTTGGCTTTTGAAAATGAGTGATATAAGTTAATGGATTTGATGACAACCGTTAAAAAATCTTGTTTCGTCAGTCAGTCCATTAACAAAAGACAGACATCAGTGAAACTTAAGTGCTCCATAAATAATGGACTGCCACAGCTCCGCGAACTCACTTCATGCACTGGAAATGTCGCGAGAATAACCTTCTTCCTAAGGAGCTCCTCGATGCTGCACGATTTGGAGAGAAGCGGTGTCTCCTTTGGCGAGTTGAACTTCTTAAGCAATCAGAAGGGATATAGGTTTACTCGCTTAAAGGTGCAAACCAAAACATTTTTGAATCGTGCTGTAAATTGGATGGTTGCTTGCCTCGAGTGTATCGACAAGTATCACAAAATGACCCACCAACTTTGCATCTTTAGGTTTCTATGTGGAATGAGTACGTCACGCTCTCCACATGTGTACACCTTCAGCCCATAAAACTTTAGCAGCGTTGGGATGACAATTCACTGCTTTGGATAAAAATGTAGTAGGTATTTTGCAGCCACCTTTATTCGAGTAAATTGTAAATTGCATTTTATTAACCTTACAAGATTGCTCGATTTATCATTTGTCACTTCATACTTTAAGTGAAAATGAAGAACTCAATAATGCTTAGAAGCAGCAACATACGCGATCTTTAAGGCTTGGATGGGAAGCTTGGCTGAGAATGTATTCCGCAGCCAATATCCTCTCCAAAGGAGTAAAGAAATCCCTATTACTTTCTGAAAATCCTTCGAAGCTAAATGTAAAAGTAAAATAGAGCACGTAAGAGCAGGTTACACTACCTCTTTGAATATAGGATTGCCAAAGAAATTCATGTTTACAGGTGGATTAAATTAATGAAGATACTTTCTTACAATTTGATTAGATGTGGCTTGTAACCTATCCAACAATGCATTCTACCTCATCCTCAACGGAGATACGATTACTAATGGCTCAGTTTCATCATCTGTCATAAGGTACGTCCCAAATGAGTGGGAGCCTCATTCCTTTTACCTATTAGCCCAATGCCTCCATTTAGTATCCTTCAGGTTCATCCACATCCCATGAACAAGAGATTTTCGGAAACAAGGCGGTGCAATTTAAATACAAGCTCAATGGCACAGCAAATGCTTAAAAGCATAACCATTTTTACAACAAGCAAGTGGACAAGTAGTTCAGACGGTCCCTCAGCCGATCAGTCAGACGGCCGGATATTCATAGTACATGGCGTGTCTTTACTATTCAAAAGCAATAGAAATAAAATGATCGTTTATGAAATCTACCTGCATTTTCTTGAATGGGGTTTAACGAATCTCGTTCTCTTACCCACTTGACTACACCACTTCACTACAGATGGTGTAAGCATCGACGATCTACTTAATCACTTAGGCTATAGTGCGCATAAGTGAAGGCTCTAAGAGCTTGACACCAGGCTTCGAAGCAAGGTCTTCTATCGTCCATCGTGCTCTCTCTTAATGCCATTCCACAATGTCTTCGAAAATATTGCTTCATTCGAGGATCAAATTGGATTTGGCTTATAAAGTAGATGACCTCATATCACATCTGCCATTTTTGTACAACCAACATTTGATCAGGCGTGGAAATAGTTAAAGAGATTAGTAATGATAACCGAACCTATGAACCGAAGCATTCAGCAAGTCACATCAACTCGCTTAAAGACATTCGAACAAACACTTGGATCATCAGGCATGTAACAAGGCATTGATATAATAGAATTTGTCGGAAATAAAATTATTTTTAAAATGATGGCTTACGTTGATTTTTGAGAAATTGAAAAGGGAACATACGCCGTCGTATTTCCAGAATTCTAAATTTAAAGAAATTTAGGATAAACAACCTAAGCTACTCAACTGCTGATTCAGTAGTCCTTTTGGGAAGGATAAACAGTGAAGTTCAAGCGGTTTCGACTTCAGTTGCATTTTGCAGTAATTCTCTCTCTGCTAAATTGGCACATCCATTCTAACCCCCAAACAACAGTGATCTCGATATTCGCCTTGCTGTTGTATCCTTCCGTTTATCAGCCATCCTAACACCACATCAGTTACCCAGTGAAATTGATGACAAAGATTGTCTAACCCAGTTGAAGTAAACATAACTATCAGTTTCGTTTCGTGGCTATCAAACGCTAACGTTGCGGAAGGAAGGCGTTAGCTTCAGTTGGCTGAAGCGGTGAAAACTGTGGAGAAGAATTAACCAATCCGTGTCAGCAATTTACAAACTGGGAATTTTGACTTGCATGTAGTGAGCCCTGATGGTGACATAGACTATGTTCTGATAAATCTAAATGGATCTTTGGGAAATGCTTGCAGTAGCTCCGTTGATATCATATGATATGCCCGCTGGAATATGTTTGAGATTACAAATCGCTCTTTGTTGAGTTTCGCCAAGCCTCTAATTCCAATTCTTAAAAGAGGTAAATAGAAACCTCAGACAGCCTTATAAATGTCATCTCTATTCCGAGTTTCGCAGTTAGTCACAATTTGCAGAAATCTTACAGCTAAATAAGGTATGATAGTGGGGAAGGCTGTAGACGAAGCTTAAAAGTGGAAAGAATAATCAAAAGTTCAAAATGTGCTTCGGTGGACTACTTGTTGCATGTGATTTGATCAAAAATAGTTTAGCACCTCCTGATGTCATTTCACAATTAAAGCAATGTATCATGGAATCGGTCGTCGACTAATGGTGACAGAGCCTACCGGGACTTGCATAATAAAGGTCGATAAGATCGTCTTTCCTTTTGGCAGCCATAGCAATTTAAATCACTGTATCTCGATTAATAGTGACGTGAGGCCAGATTCGAATAAATAAAAAACGTATGTGAAGGATTTGCCTACAAATTTTACAGGCTTTTAGAAGAGTCTCTACAGAAACGGTTGACATGCGAATTGCTCCAACTGGGGAAGTTTATTAGCAAAGAATAATGAGGCAGGCTTTTCACGCAAAAATTATGAGAGATGTCGCCATTATTAGATCTAATCGCCTCTTTGTCATGAGAAAACTACCTTGTGCAATTTTGGTTATCCTTTAGGGACCAAATCAAGAAAGTGATCATAAAAAGCGCTGTGAGCAATGCAGAAGGGATGCCTAGTGGAATTACAAGTTCCTAAGTGAAAACAACGAAATTCACAAAAGACAAGAGATTAAAGAAGTTCGATTATATATGAGATTCAGCCCGAATTTTGGCAGTTTTTCAAAATAATGAATCAGATAAAAATATTCCCCAATAGCAAAATTTGCAACTTTTAGAAGACTAAAAGGATTTTACCGGATTTAAATGCACGATGTGTGATAATAATTTGCTTAATCTTCCCATATAAGTTAATTGCTGTCCGGAAAATTCATCTAATTGTGCTTATCTGCTCATTTACAAGTAGTACAGCACCCTCAGTCCGCTCTGAGTTCGTAAGAAGTCACATATTAGTAATGCACGGAAGGACTGAGAAGGCACCTGCGTAACCTGGCTTTGCATTAAACAAACCACCAGAGTACCACATTGGTGGTCAGTCACTCACTTTAAGGATACTTAGGGGAATTTGCTTTTATTTGCAAATGCATCCGAAATTTTAATGTTTTATGCACTAAAAGAGCAGTCATATTTTATTATTTGAGTTAGACTTTATTGCCTTCCTTTTCAACGGATATAATAGGTCACTCTTTTATAAAAAACACATATGTCGAGTTTCTATGCATCAAGATGGCCGACATGATTTAGCTCCTTTGCTTGAAGGAAGGTCACACTTACCATAGCCTTCTGAAATGTCAAAATTTCAGCAATCTGAAGCAGATGATTCCATTCGACATGCAGTTTCGCAAAGATCAACTTATTTTTTCCAAAAGCGTGCACATTTGAGTCGACACTGAATTCCCTTGCTGGTTCATCATCGCCCTTCTCAATCTATGATAGAAAAAATTCCTTTTCGTATAATAGTAAAATGCAAACAAGCAATTCCTCCTAGAAGACCAAATTTTTCAACAAACCATTGAAAAATTTCATTTTCAGTTAAGTTAGTCTTTTGCTACAAAATACATTGGAGCCAAATAAAGTCCTTTGTTTTTACAGATCTTCATAGAACAGCCACGATACCGTCGAATGGTCCTATTGCGAAACAGCGGTAGCTGGCGCATTATCCGTGGATCGCCACATCCACGGCTAACGAAAACGGCTTCCACTGTTCATGATGTATGCACGTGGATGTGAAAGCGCATGGTAATGAAGGTATTTTCTCGTAAGCGTAGATGTTAAAGATGGGAATATGTGACCTCAAGAAAGACCTCAATTAATGAAACGTTACATTCTTGTAGAAAGGACCAAACTTTTGCAAGTTAATGCAAAACTTATTGTTTTATCTAGCCAGGGCAATACATAAGAAAAGGGAAATAGTCGTTTCACTTGTTGAAAACGTTTTTGAACAACAGTTTGCGCAAAATAAAAATGCTTCGGTTACCAAAAGGAGCCAGACAGTGCATATCCCTACAGCCCAACTTCAATGTTTTGGCATACTTGCAGCAGAATTCATCTTTTTTACGTCATATTACACTAAGGTCCACATTCACAGTAAAACACAAAGTCAATTGTACCGCTTTAAATGACCGAAGCCGATGATTTGGAAGAGCATATAGTAATTAGCTTCTATACGAGCTTATGCTGCTCTCAGCGGAGCAACGACTTGGGTTTTCTTTTTTCACTTTCACCATCTCAATGTATTCGGAATGCTAATCAATTGGATGGAGGATAGTCTCAACCCACGTGCACCTCATCAAGTAGAGAAGACTAATGCGGATATAGTAGATTTCTCAAACGCTCTGCGTTGGTAACAAATCTTCGAAAATGGGTGAGTTTACAAGTATGTATGGTTATCTAAAAAAGGTAAACATTTTCTCGAAAACATATTTGCGAAGAAGATTTTATAAGCAGTGCTATGTTGGGGCTAAGACGGGAAATTATTGCTGCAAGGTTGGAATCATTCAGCGATGGTAATGGATTTTCGGTCTACTTTTACCTCCTACTTCCACAATACAGCCATTTCTAGAGAGATTCAACTTACAGGTGACTCATGAGCAGTATTAGGTTACAATGGGTTCTTGTCGATGCCCTAAAAACGGCAGACAGCAGACACTAGATCCACTTAGGGGACATTAAATGTACCTAGTAGTAACAATGTGAACCAACTTTGTAGAAGTTCTTCAATTTCAGCAACTGGGTTGACAAACACTCCGATTTCACCCTTTTTTCCATCACGATAATTATATATTGGTGTGTCATTTGTTTTAAAATGTGATGAACCTTGCAAACTCTTCAATTTCCGTGATAGGTGCTTCCGTTTTTCGACGTGATCTATCAGCCTTCTTAATTTTGTGCCTTATTGTGGCTCAAATGGGAACCATCTCTACGATTTTTAACATTTGATGGAATAAATACCGCCTGCCTAACCGCATTTTCTGTTGATTTTTGAATAAGTCAGAGTCAACATAATGCTGACTATACATCTTGGCCTCACAAGAAGTGGCATGTGCTAGATATTTTGCTGTTTAAAAACGCGTAATTCGGGAAGAGCCAAATCCTAACAGTGGAGTTTATGCAGAAGAACTACGAATTTGGAGGGTCAATACCCTTTATATACTTGGTTTTAGCGTTCGGCTTCTTCCAAGGGGGGTGCTAGACAGTGTCTGGATAAGAGTCTATTTGAAGTTGTATAGCTAGACTAATGGGTCAGAACGCCACTAAGACTGAGAAGCCTGTGTGAACTGTTAGATGGATTGAGTAGCATAGCTTTCCTGCACATAAGTGTTGGAGAAATGGAATGAGTACCTGATTTCTCACTTGTAGGTACCTATCTTAGGGAAAACTGACGAAAGAGGTTCTTGAGTTTCCAAATCCTTCCCAACTACTTCCTCATTGGCTTACATTTTGCAACCGGTTAAAAAGAAACTGCATTTTAGGATAACCGCTTTTAAGGTGTGAAGAAGTAATGCAATAAAATCAACCGATACAATGGGATGCACGAATGGAATTAGCTTGGTCGAACAGGACTAAACAGTAGAAATATTTCCAAAGCAGTCTTGCACAAAAATTAAGTGCATGTATCCGTTATATTATAAGTTTCATTTAGTTATTTTAATTGCAGAGTAACTTTAATTAGCTTCCAAATTAAAAAGACGAAATGGGATTCAGTATCAAGAAAGCAGGACGTGGTGGACAATTTAGTCTACTAAAAGCTCTTTAAGTAGCAACACACAAAACCCATGACTTTTGCCTCATTCACGAATCGCGTTTCAATGGTTGCTTTGCCGTCATAAGTGCTGCATGAAAATGCAGGGCAACAAGACATTTTCAGATCGTCAGTGGTAAGATGGAATGTAAAGGACACTTCTCATTACATTGGTCGACCATTAAGTAAGTTAGTGGATAGCGCCATCTAAGCATATGGTATTACTTGGATGAGACTCTTCCTCTTTAAGTTGGTTAGGATTTTTGCTCTCTCTAAGTAATGCACGATTAACTACTTACTCAACCACTCCTGTTAAGTTTGACACCACAAAAAGCTCCAAAATGTTTGTCGGTTCAGCCTGGAATTGTTCTCATCACTACTGACGATACTGAATTCTTTCTTAGGGAATCTGCTCTTTTAGCGTATGAGTCAAAGTATCCACTAAAACCATACTTCGTGCAAACCTTTTTGATTCAATCCTCCTTTTCAAATTGTTGGTGAACCTCCGTCCGAGTGGTATCCCAAAATACTTGTCTTGGCTGATTTATAGGGAGCTTTCCTTTATACTCTCAAATGCTGGTTCTTAGCTAGGAATTTGCAGTGCAACAAGCATTCACAAGACCATCTCACAAAAATGGAGAGGTACTTTGAGAAATGTGGGCAATTGAGTAGATTGTTTGGGAATGCTCACTGATGTATTCGTTCGCTTGAAGGGCGTTGGAATAAAAAAAATACGCTCGATCATGGATCAGTGAGAAAGCGGTCTGAGTGAGTTTTGACGGGACTAAAGGAGTGAAGAACACGATGAAGGTCTTAGAAGCGATTTTGCATTTGTCGGTGCGTGTCAATTGGACTCTTTTCTTCGGCCCTTGAGGCTCCAAATCTTGGTTGATTTAGGTGGCATTAAGTAGATTAGCCATCGTATCTGCTCAAAATTATGGAGAGCTTTAAGTTTCTGCCACTTTGCTCATCATGTGATAAGCTCTGTCTGGAAGGGGAACCATTGATCCTTGCATCCTCGGCAAAAACTATGTATTTATTCGTCTTCGCTCGGAGTGCGACTGTGCAGGAGGATCGCGGTCAATATGGTGGTGAACATTGCAGTTAAATTCTTTATAAGCAGCTTGGACCTTTTGAATCACAAATAAATTTCCTTAAGTGGACATTAGTGCTCTCGAGCCTCCTTGTAATGCAAAGAAACAAACTTCAGGGAAACCTCCCTTATGAGAAAATGTTGATTTTTGCTGCTTGATTAACTTTTCTAGGCTCCAATTCACTTTTATAGCTATAGGTCTGGAGCTATTTCTCACATATGTACCAATTTTTCACAATCTAGCCTTCATCCTTTGAAGAAAATACCATTAGATTGGTTGCTCTTTGCAAAGGTAGCGTTGTAATAAATGCCTAAATTATAAGGAAGTTGGGTACGGTGCACACCTTTCTCCCATTTAGCATGACTTCAGGTTGCCCCAAAAATCAGTATTGGGTGCTGCATAGATCGCTTCACACTCTTTACCTGCGACATCCACAGCCTTCACCAGATGCATCTCATGGGTGTATCTGTTCAATCGTTGTAGATGGCAATTTTTTTACTCTGTGGTGCCAGCAAAGTTATTGAACCAAAAATAATCAAGTTCTATTTTCCACTCTACGGTATGTGGAAAAGTCATATTAGCTCTATTTTAAGATTCAAGACCGCAATAATTAGCATCCCTTTCATTCGTAAAATTCCTTCCTTCTTAAATTTTTGCTAGGCTAAAAGCAGATTCGTTAATAAAGAATATCACTTTTGATGATTTGCCTTTGGTGAATAAGGTGGTGTAGTCACTCCTATTCCCAAACCACTCGCTTACCTCAATATTGACGCCATGTTGGAGGAGGTTGGTTAAGAAGTCTTTAAGTGGTCTCTCGTCGGATGGAGAGGAAAAGTGGAAGGCGACTATGTAATCAACTTGACGGATACCATCGGAAAAGTACATCAGTTTTGCCTTGAAAAGGAAGTGACTAAGATAAAGCGAATAATTACGTGATCCAGCACATTCATCAATGAAGACAAAGAATTTGCGAGAAACATATGAACCAAATAAATTAAGGATTGTCAGTGAGGGTGGAGGTCTGAGTCGAAGAACTGAATAAAAAGAGAGATTGATCGATGAACGAACGAATGGATAAATAAATCAAGCAAAAAATGAGGGATTCAAGACAGAACGTTGCATGGAATGGATATAGCTTCTCACAAAGGAATAGATCGGCAGATTTGAAGTGAAAGCTTGGGATGCAGTAGGGATGAATGTGCGAAAGAAGTAAGATAACTTTATAGTCTCTGATAAAAATATAAGGTCATGGAAGAGTTGCCGTCTGAACAGATAGGGCTTAAGTGGATGCAAAGATGGATAGATGTTGAACGGTCCAGCACCAAGCGGATGATACATCTTATCAAGGTAGTATTTTCACAGAGTCAATATTTATTTCTTAATAAATAATAAGCAAACTTGACGTGCCCTAGGTAGACGAGAGATACACTCATTCCTTCAAATCTAATGCTTAAATACTTTTGAAATTTTGCTATAAAATCTACTTAGCATTCAACAAAACATGCGCAGACTACAACGCCTACCATTGCTCCACGCCTACAAAGTGAGCAAACCCAACGTAGCTATGCAAATCTCGTCAAGGCCGTTGCTGTGATTGGACGCTCAGTGAACGGCCTTGCGGATGAGGAGCCAATAAGGAAATGAGTAAAAGCTGGGTATATCGGGCCGGAACGTATGTTGCGCACCAGCCTTCGCTGCCTACGCACGTATGAGCCTTGTTTGCTCTTATCAGACGGACACACGCTGTTTTATGTCAGCGTCCGTATCTTCTGTGCTTATAGATGAAGTTACACGAAAAAACCATGGTAAGGTGCTTTGTGATTATCATATTCGTTATGATTAGCTAAATTTGTAGAAAGTAACATGAGAAAAAATACTAAAACAACGTTAATGTTTGGCAGTCATTTACTTTAAATCGCAATAATTGACATGCTTGGGTGAAATATTCCTCTCCAATCCGGAATTTCACTTGTATACCGATGACTATGAGGCACTTAATTGGCAATGTGTTTGAATAGTGGAATGCAGCCAACATGATCTCTTACGCGTGATGCCGAGTAAAATCTCAAGAACTGAGTCTGAATACTTTCTTAAAACTTCAGTAAAGGCAATCTCAGCCTCTTGTTGACAAGACGTGTGAAAGTTATAAGGATTTCAGAGGCGACCCTCATTTTATCAAAATAGCAGACATTTGTGTGAACAAATAATTACCGTAGGGGACGTCTGTCACACAGTGAGAAGAGACAAAGCTTTCTGTGAAATTAATAAAAGTAGGACAATCACTTAAGGAAGTTGGTAATTTTGAACACTTTTGATTGACGAATCCAGGTACCTGCATAATAATCGAAAATGGGAGAAACTGAGCTGTCCACAATGCCATGTGTGAGAACTATTTATGACCGTGAATTTGAGAAATGGCAAGAATGCTTTCAGTAGCCGAATAAACCGCACAAATTTTAAAACCTTAAGTGATTAGTCCCAAATCTAGCTATTGCATGTACTCGTTTAACAAGTCCGAATTTTTTAGTAAATAAAGTCCCTTTCAGTGAAAAGTTAAATGTAGACTGGCCCTCTTTATAACACAAACTGATGTTAAACAACTTAAAACACACAGACAACCAAGAAGATCCGCACGCTGATGTGTGTATATGCACACCCAAGCCTTGGCAAGTGCCCATCTAACTGAGGAGTCACATACAAGGTTACTGTCATACTAGTTGCTATCATCGCTATCACTCAACATGTCAAAGGTGCTTGAAGCGACAGTCCTATTAAAAAAAGACGTATAGAACAGGCAAGAATTTTGACAATCGATCAGAAGCAACAATTTTGCGAAACCACATCTACTCGCTTGAATTGGTATTGTTCACTTCCAACTGACCAGGTTCATACACAGAGAGTGAACTCTTGAATTACAGTCCGAGGGACCTATTGTGAATATGCTGAATTCTCTGCGATGTAAGATTTTACGAGATGATGAACGGAGCGGTCATAGTAAGTTCTGAAGTTAAAGGCTTCAAATCGTTCTGTTGAAATTTCCGTGTCACTTTTAATGAGCATCGTGGATTGGGAAGGTAAAATTGGGCAACTTCAAGAACTTCGTTGTCCTCAAATCAACTTGATGAGGTGATTAAACTAAACATCACCACTTCAAAGTTTCGAATGTATGAATAAGAATGCGTTTATTACGCCAGGAACTGCATTTCCATTGTTTATGGTTCCACGCAGGCCTTTTTTGCCTTTCAAGTCGTAAGGGTAAAATGAACTGTGCAAAGCTTAATCGAAAAGGCCTAAATAGTGAAAATATTTTCAAAGTAGCCTTGCGCGAAAATAGGGCGCATGAACCATTCCCTTGCAATTTTTTGTGTCCGCCAAATTTTAGAAGACATGATGCACAAAATCTGTTGAGAGAAATAAGACATTTAGTTACAATAACTGCAGAGTGACCTTATTTAGCTTCCATATGACAAACATGAGTTGAGATTCAGTAGGACTCTTTAATAGTCATCTTCTGTAATGTTTTTTTCCTTTCTTTGGCAAGAAAGCAGCGCATGTTGTGGACAATTTAGTCTACTAAAAGCTCTTAGAGTAGCAAAACACAAGACCTATGACTTTTCCTCACTCGCGAATCCCGTTTTAATGGGATGCTTTGCCGTCATAAGTGTTGCAGGTGAGCAAGTCATTCGCGGATTGTTAATGGTAACATGGAATATAAAGGCTACTTCCTATCACACGTTGATTAGCCTTCTAAGTACACATTATTGCTTGTCAATGCAGTCACAATTTTCACTCCCCCAGGTAGTGCGAGGTCAACTACTTACTTAGCCACTCCCGTTTTGCTAGATGCCACAAAAGGTTCTAAATTGTCCGCCAAGTTAACATGGAATTGTTCTCATCACTGATGATGGTACACAATTTTTTCTTAGAGTCATAGTACCTACTAAAACCACACTTAGAGCCAGCAAATCGTTACCTTAGCCTCATTCTTAAGTTACAGTGGAAAAGTACATTACATTTCTTGTCTGCAGCAGCCTATAAACTTGCATCAATGCTTGATGTTAAAAAGAAATGATAAATGCTTAGATCTTGGTTAATGATTAGAGAACGGCAGAGAACGGTGGTGTACATAGTGCGATGAGGCCTTTACACGGGTAAGTTTTGTTGCTGTATGGAGGGCAGATTTATCCCTATGGGGCCTTCTACCGACTGTTGCACTGATGGACATGTCCTGACTGGTTTTTACGCAATTTCACTTGTACATATCACTATTTATTTTTAGCTGAAATTCTGTGGTAAATGATTTTGTCTGCAGTGCCCCATACATTTCCAAAACCATCTTGTATGGAAGAATCGGTGCCTTTGAAGCATGATATACAGAGTAGATCACTTATGGGTAAGCAGCGATATTTTCTTTTGCCTAAGAATAGTTGATTTTAAAACGCTATGTCACCTTACATGCATAGCATTGAAGGATGCATTTTTACGATACAAAAGAGGCGAAGAACAAAGTGAAATCTTGGGAGCTAATTGTAACTCATCAATGCGTGTATTTGAGACCCTTTTGGTCTCCTTCCAATTGTATGGAGTAAATTTGCCCGATTATGTTAATTATGCTAATTTTAGGCAAGTGATCGTCAAACAATCATGGTTTCAATAGATCTCCTCTTGTTAATTTCCGCAAATGTACCAGTGCATGACAAATACAGTAATCCCCAATCGTTTCATCATATTCTTCACTCGTGTCACCTCATTCACAAGCACATAAGATGCGGTTGCTAACATGAAACAGGATGTGGTGGTCTACTGGGCGCTAACAGGCTCATACGTGCTTATACAAGGAAGGTTGATGTAAAGGGCACCTTCCAGTCTTGCATACCCACTTTTGGCTGTTCATCCACAATGTCGCTTACTGAGCGTCCAATCACAGCAACGGCCTTGACTGCATTTGCATAATAACGTTGGGTTTGACTACTTTGGAAACGTAAAGCAGTGGTTAGTGTTGTAGCTTGCATATTTTTTCTTGAATACATAAGACACGTTATCTTTACTCATTATTTGTTAGGGAGTGATAATTGATTGCAAAAATTCTATGTGCAAATAGCACTTAGTAAGCAATTTTTCACCAGGCCCAAAATGAAGCTGGAGATCTGTCTGATAGGAAAAGTTTGGAGGAGAAGATGAGATGAACTAGAGTGCACATCGTTTTACAAATACACACGCGCAGTGTATCTTGATCAAGGCCTAAAAAATACGAGAAATAAGCGCGTTCCTACTCATCGCTATGATGTGCCACTCGCGGTGATTGTCTATAGGAACGAAATATGAGTCTGGACTATGTGATGGGTAAAGTGAGGAAGGGTTTTCAGTGCACATTTCTTCAGAGCTATGTGCTAACATGGCCACACAAGGTAGACGGAAAGATGCGTTATTTTACTAACTTTTGCAATGGAATAGCCACATAGACACCTAAAAGGATTAAGAATGTATGCGGACAATGAAACAGAAATTCGACTACAGTGCGAATCGCAAGCTTGGAACTAATAGACGTGTTCATTTTAAATAACGAGTGTACAAAGGGCTCATGATTAGCTAGGATAGCAGAAAGGACTAACGGACACAAGTACTAGGATAAAAAGAGACAATAAGTATAAAGAAATAATACAAGCCATTGACGAAGTACAGTGCATTCAAATCTACATTTATGACTCTTCTCCGGTGTCTTTGAACAAAATGTCGATTCGATTTAAGGTGAAGTATCAATGATAGAGCAGATAACCCAATCTGGCTAAGTCTAGTCAAGCCTGGCCAGACCTAACCTACCTTAGCCTAGCTTAGTTTACTACACTGCTTCAGAAATGGACTAATGGTACTGAGGAAATGTTTTTAGCTCAGCGTGTGTAAAATGAACTGTAAAGAAAAAAAAAGAATCCGCAACTAACCTCTAAATATTTTTGTTAAAATTGCCAAAGATGAGCTTTTAAAAGTTGATTTTTTATGTATGCACAAGTTCCCACTCCTCACTATCTCGAAGATTAAGGGCGGCTTGACTTTGATGGTGGAGGCGAAAATAATAGTTAAGTAACGACAGTTTGAAATTTTTCTGGTAAAGTGGTACATCTACCCTAAGTTTTGCATCCATTCTACCTCTGCTTGTGCAAATGCTTTAAACATAAGTTGAGAAATTACTTGGAGCGAGCATGAACTTGACGCACTTGGAATGGATTTATAATTCCCGCTTGATAACGCTGCTACTTATCTTGAAGTCTAGAATGATGCGTGCAAATGAAGAATAGGAGCAGAAGCTACACCATTCTCTTCAGCAAATCGAGTAAAGATTAGGTGACACTAGAATGGATGCATTTAGTGATTGTACAGGTAAAAATTTCGAAAGCAAAAATAGTAATGTTGAAGAAACAACCAATCACTAGGCAGAGGATACATTCTGAAAAGGGCCATTAAGGCCTGCATACGTCTTCTATTCATTGCGTGCACCTTTTTCGTCACTTGTGAATTCATACGTGTACGTGTAAATGATACATACCTGAAAGTCAAGTACATAAATATAAGCGGAATTTGTTAAGAATTGTTACCCAGATCCATCTAGAGTCCTTTTCATTTGCAATCCAGGTCATAAAATCATAGAGAGATGAGCGTGCTAAGCAGTACAGATAGCGCCCATGAAGAAAATTGCTTAAATAATCCTTAATGAGGTGGTGGTATCATAAATTGCATAATTCTTGTTGGTGAATTGAGAAAATGAGGTAAGTAAGAGATCAGAACTAAATAAGAAAAAAGCCTTTTGTCCATTTAGCTCATGATTCACGTCCACATCTCAAGGATTGGGATTGCTTACATTTATACTGATTTGTCCAAGGAGTAGAGCAGAACAATCTGTCGCATGGCGAGTTCACCCCCAAATAACTTACAAAAACACCATATTTATGACTTAATTTCCCATTCGACAATCTATACACACATGCATGGACAGTGAGTGTTGGTTGCAAACAAGCTCTTTTAAATGCCCAGCATAATCACTTCGAATCACAGTCATGTACATCGCACTGATAGCACATCTCGCAGCACTCGCCTTGCACAAACACAGCCCTGAACCCACAATTTCGATCAGGCGATAGTCGCAATGCTGATAATGGGATTTTATGTATAGTAATTGTGCCCAACCGAGATAAAATGAAGTATCACTGAGAGGGCATCCGTGCATACACGCACACCTGATTGCTGTCTGTAGGCATCGTCGTTTCAAAGCGCCTCACCTGTCTCACCTTCCTGACAAAGTCGCAAAGGACAAACATTGGACCTTTGTCACTCCATCACCAAATCCACGATAACTGAGAAGAAACTGCATAAGTCTCGAAAAGTAGCGTTGTTTAATTTCTATGATCTCAAAGGAGGCATGGTGAGAAGCATTACTACAAAAGGAGTAATTCGAAAGTGGTTTTTTAGCTATCTCATTAAGGGCCCTCATCTGGGTTTATGCACTTATCTTTGACTTCATTGTGCTTTTTAGACCGTTTTGGCAAACATATTCACTATTTTCTAAGAAGAGAAATCTACTAAAGCGTAACTGTTAAAGGTACTTACATTGCTTTCAACCAACCGAGATAAAATGCTTTAAAAGACGGTGAGCTTTTCACAAGCGATTAGGTGGACCTCGAAGAGCGCTGAGGGTTGAGTTCACATTCATCTCTGTACACTTCGATAAATTAATGTTGTAGACACTTGGAGGTGATGTGCAAGTACTCTGGTGGGTAGCCAGATGTCAGATCTTGGCTAAACGGTTTAAAAATACTCTCCTCTACTACTACCACTGTAATACTTTGTTTGTTCGAACTGCCAGTTTCGGTTGCTTGGGTGGCCATATTGTACTGAGCCGGTTGGTCGGCCTTTGGGCCCTGCCAACAGCCCCCAAGCCCTCTGTGTCCAGAATACATGTATTCTACCCCCAATACTATGCCTTCTTTTACCTTAAAGGGAGTTTCGGGACGCTACAACCACTACTGTAATATCGTACCGAAATGTCTGCGATCAAATGTGAATAACCTCTGCCAAATGTCGTGGTTAAAACATATTGCTAGTACTTAAGAATATCAGATCACTTCCAAGATTTTATATTCTCATTTAACTGCAGTGAGTTCGTGCTCGCTGATGTTGGTGACACCGTAGCAGTTGTCCATGGTTAAAAAATAACTCAGAATCAAATCCATCTACCCGGAAGATGGACCTACTTCCGGTCCGCGAGGAAGATCAGCTATCAGCTTCCAATCCTTTTATTCAGGATCCTTCAAAACCAAGCTCTGAAGTGATGACAAAAGTGAATGTTTTGATACCCACATTTGATTCATTTCTTTGCTGGTCAACAGGCTAGCGAAGCTTGTCGTCCTGGATCTTTGTTTCCTTGTTAAAACTTTACAATCTTTAGTAATAATTTCTTCAAAGCAATACAGTGCATAATTTAACAAAATTGGCCTACGTTTGCCCATTTATAAGAAAGTCATACGCATTTTTTATAAAGTCACTAAAGATCTAGTGTCGAATATTTCTTGGCTGCACAGCTTTTGTAATAAAATGAGCTATTATATCAAGCACAGACATAAGTTTCGAGCTATTTAATGCAAAATTTACAATCAGTGTGGCAATCTGTACATTTTTTATCGCAAACGTTAAAATATTAGCAACTACGAGGTGTTGCATGCATTAAGTTCCTTCTCCTGTCTTCCTACTAACCCATTCTATCGCATGTCGCAAAATATTGCGTGCCATCTGTATCTCAGGTGAATTAATAGGCACTAAAATAAATTATTTTCTTAACGAATTATCTATTTACCATCACTTCGCCACTTGTGTGGGTCTGCTAAACGATGTTGCTATGAATCTTCTAGAGCTAGCTTTCAAGCGAGACTCGAATGTGTTTTTTGCACCTGGACCAATACTCAGGGAGTCATACAATCTGATGTAGGGCCCAATGAAGTCGCCTCGTAGAAAAACAACAGAGAAGAACCGAAGGGGCAATCTTTAACAATAGTGGTGACTCAGGCTGCTTACTTCAAAGCCGCCTTAAGTTTTATATTGCCGACTATAACTTTCTCATAACGCCATCCTTTTCGTCCCATCAAATGCTTTAACTCCATGAGTTTCAATAAAGCCGGTGTGGGCTGTTTGAGGTCGCTTCCGCCAGAACCGTAAATTTGTTCCATAATGGTGTAAAATCAAGAATAGCTATATCTAAAACGATCGAAAACTGAATCCCTCTTCCCTTTCACTACAATTGTAAACACTAACCAACCCCTATGGAAGCCACAACAATGAGCTGTGACTTGCGAAGCGTAAAGCAGGTTTGGCAGATAATACTGTAATACTCTGTTTGTTTGAACTGCCAGTTTCGGTCACTTGGGTGGCCATATTGTTCTAGCCGGTTGGCCGTGCCAACAGCCCCCAAGCCCTCTATTTCCAGAATACATGTATTCTACCCCCAGTACTATGCCTTCTCTTACCTTAAAGGGAGCCTCGGGACGCTACAATACGTTTAATGCGTGCGTGCGTATTTGCGCCATGTTGCCTTAATGGAGTGGTGAGGAGCTTTTGAAAACACGCGGAGGAATGAGATTTATTAGAGCATGCAGCACTTAAAAGCTGACACAACCAAAGTGAGGTCACCTTAACAAGGAGTAAACCTGTCGGTAGTAATTTAGCCTGAATACCAACTGCCAGCTCAAAATGGAGCAGTTGACGTCCTCTTTCATCAGGTAGCAAATTTTGAGCAAAAACAAAGGAATGAAGTTTGTCTAGAGCCGGTCAACACAGCCAATTCCAGGTAGCGATGAAATTTTTCAACTATATCAGTGGCGTTACCGTTGCTGTGGTCCATTTAGGTAGCATTCATTTTCATCTCCACTGGTATACTTCAATAAGGCGGTCTTAAACACAGAATACCAGCAAGAAATACGACCCCTCTTTAAGTCATAGAAGGACTGAAGAATGGTTAGTTATTTAATTTAATCTACTTCTTTGCCTCGTAACATCCCACTAACCCAATAACCCCGTATTCTACCATGCGCGGCACGTGCAGGACTCGCATTTGACATTTATTTTTTCTGCCATTTCAGTTGGTGCCACACCACTCCGACGTAGCTCAAATTCCCCCTGTTCTGCCATTCACTTACTCAAAAGAGAAGGCGAACTAATTGCTTTAAGTCTCCGTTTCGCTGTCCAAGCCTGCGCAACGTCTTGTGTTAGAGTAAAACCGACCCTTGTTTATAGCGCTAGCATCAATTTTAGGGGTTGCAATTCAGCAATTATTGTCATTAGATGGTACACATCTTAGGGATTGCCACCCCCACTTACCCTTACTTTCGACGGTAGATCCAAGTGACCTGTCAGTAGTAATGAGCATTTCACGGATTCGGTTTGCATTGGCGATAGCCCAAACATTTTTCACACCAGCACCACAAGTAGCAGGCAAAATGTGACAAGTAAGACGCCAAATCAAAGGAATAGAAAAGTGCAGAAAGTGAGGAAAGGAAGCAACAGACACAGAGCGGAAGTTAATGGGGAAGGCGAAATTGGAAGTTCACGATAACTTGACCAATAGATATTCACTAAGATCCACACTGCACTACTATTACTACGTAGACTACCGCTCTCTACCCACCTATTTTAATAGAAGCGTTTCGTGCTAGCTGTCATCCCTAACTGCGTCTTTCTGGAAGATGATTAACTTCTAAGCCCTCAGTCTCCTACTACCGAAGCAATAGCGCAGCGCAATTATTTCGTGGGATCACACTCAACACGGCTGATGCATCAGATTTTGGCTGTGAGACAGAATTCAGCCAGCTCCTTAGGATGCCCATCTTGCATTTTCCTTATTTCCTCAATCTTATTCCCATCATTACTTTGCAGGGTGCCAATTCCCTACATCCAAAAAAAGTACTGGAATGATAAATGCTGCATGACGCATTGAGCTAATCAGTGGTGTAGAGTGGATGCTGAAATACGAAATAAGTAGGATGCATTTACATCAACAATAAGGAATTGTTCTCCTACTTGCCTACTTTACAGCAGTAAAATGAACTATGCTGCTAATTCCACAGTTATGTACGACAGGTCTGAACTATTTATGCACAAATGAAAAGCCTAGCAATCTACTGGCATATTCGGAAGGACGTATGGCGAAGCAGTGGCGGGACTATAAGTTCAGCACCTCTCGACAAATAATACCACTCTATACTTCAGGGCCTTATAAAACAGAACCATCTCTCACTGTTTTCAATATGGGAGAGGTGGCGACGGTCACCCATATTGCCATTCGTAAGTTTAACACCAACATTAGAGAATCAAAGCCAACCACAACCAACTCGACCTCCTTGCGTTTACTCAATGGCCAATTTAGAGGCAAGCAGTAGTGAGCTAGTATAGTGATAATCCAGAATTTTATTTGCACAAGTTGGAAAGTTTTATTTACATTTCTTCTTATTAATGGAGCAGACAGTGCTGTAGAAGCTACCAGGTAAGGAAAACAACGACTTATTTACAAACAGAACATAAGGATCTACACAACATCCGTTGCACGAGAAAGCAATGTTTCTTCAATCGAATAATTCTTAACCCTCTCCCATGGCTTGCCTTTGCACTCATCCTCCGTCAGCGTGCTAACTTCTGCAATAATTAACATCTAAAATGCAAAGGAAAGCAAACCAGTACACAAAGTACGGCCTTCTTTCACATTGAGATGCCTGTTAAAATGATTTACAACCTTGGCAACAGATGATACGACACGTAGATGTGCAGCAACGTCACGTGCAGACCGAGTGGCAGATGATGGCACCACAATAACTGCGTAAGCAGCATGCCGCAGACAAGGCAACTCAGCATAGAGGAGAAAATCGACACCGCCCAAGGTCAAGGCGGGCCGCACAATCCATCCCCTCGAGCGGTAATACAAATAAGCCGCGTAGCGAAGATGGAATGGTGTCAAGGCAGGCTCCGAACTCGGCTTACTCGGCGAGGAGAGAAAGTCCCAAAGATGATGGGTGGGTGTCTAAACAGTCCAAAAGGTCAAAACCGAAATTGGAAAAAATCGGAAGATTGATCAGTGACCACAGTCACTGTGTGAAAAAGAATTCATCCAATTCCTCAACTGAAGGATCCATGATGTTAATCTATCGTCGCCGATGACGAGGGACACTGAAGCCGTAGATGCGCAATGTGTTGATGAAATCGGAACATGAGGGGAGTGAGTGGATAGAGCAAACGTGAATGGAGTATTGCATCCAGGGAAGAACGCATAGCTGCATAGATTCAGGGTGAATTGATGGAAGGAATTCAACTCAAACAGCTGGCTATTAGAAATATTAATGAATGTTTCATGGATTCATGGGCAGTGAGATGAATACAGGGTGAATGTATGAGGCATAAAGGTACACATGCTATTAAACTAAAAAATTCCGTAAAAATGATCTGAGACAATTGAATTGACGAAGAGATGTAATGTAAATAGGTGTTGAGTTAATTTGCCGATGAGTTAGTAACCGAAAAGTGTATCAGAGAAGGATAGACAGTTCAGCGATGGGGGGAATTGTATTCAACAAAAAAGTTATCATTTCATCCACCTTGTCAAGCTTCTCCGCACCACCCTCAACCAAAGCCGTCTTTTCGATGAATTCCCGCGGGATCCTCACCCTTAACACACCCAATCCATGCAACAGAAAGAACATCTATACAATCAACTGAAAACGGTCAAAATTGGTTACCTCTGTGTCGAACAAGAACAACTTCGAAGGCTTTCCACAGCCCTTCCTTCTTGCCTCATCTTCTGGTGCATAACCATAGCATCCCTAGAACAAGGAACCGTCACTGAGACCATAAAAGGCAACCACTCACCATATTTTGCAGAATTTCAATCTCCGCTTGGCAATTTGGACCATCAATAACAGCCACTTTGGACGAGTTGAAGGGATCCACCAAAGTTGCTGTGAATGTGTAGAAGCTATCGCTGCCATTTTGGCGAACAAGGGGATAAATTGAAAAACGTCGGAATGGTACATCCTTGCCAAAATCAACCTTCCTCCGACCCAAAAATGGTACTCTCTGTCTCTCCTCTTTATCCTCTCCCGACTTCTCTACGATAAACTTGCTGCAGGAAGACGGTCTATTCGCCTACAAAAGTAACGCAAGTGGTCAACATCAACTTTGCTTTAGAAAAAAAAATAGCCGACAGGAGAAGTGAACTCGTCCGATCACTCAGAGGGGTAACTTCAAACAAATCCTTTAGTGCTTATTTGCGAGATTTTTCCGTACCAAAAGTATTGACGCCCGACACAACCTTTAATGAAGATGCATTGGGACCTGAAATTTCACTCAGTCAAATTACCTGCGTCTGTCAATCATGAAGGAATGACTCAATAGCATCAGTGATCGCTACTCGAAAAATCAATGTGACAGGCAATTCAAACCATTAGGTCATATTTAAGACTAAAGATCCCCATTAACCTTGAAAGACATATTCAGTCCTATGTATGATTAATTGCCTTGAAAAAGAAACCCAATAGTGCCAATAAAATCAATGCTGTCCACTTCCTCACCACTCTTGACTAAGGATGGTTACAACCAACCTAATTCACTGTTTTTTAATGTGCTACAACTTAGACCAAGCATTCGATCCGTAGTCATGACAATGATCCAAATAACACTGTAAAATAGATATCCCAAATCAATTTGTTATGTGAAGAGTGTGCTTGACCTCCCAACCACGTCAGTGACATTCACCCATACAAAAATAAGTCTGTTCTAGTCTGAGCCACCCATCAGATGGGTGGTTGGCCCAGAAGAGCAGTTAATAAGTTGCGAAACCCACACCACAAAGATGAACGTGTAGAACTCCCATCCATATTAGCTCAGATTTAAACACTTTCATCAACTGTGGCCACTACAGAGTAATGGGGTGAAACTGCTAAGGAAATTACACATCCACGTGCATGATGAATTAAAAGGACAAAAAATGACAAAACGCACAGAAGTTAGAACCTTTATTTCAAATAAAATTAGTCTACCAGTCATGTAACTAAAAAACTAACAGGTTTAGATGGATCAAAAAGATCAAAACGCAAGACCCTAGTCGATTTGAAACATCACAGGCACAATTCACCAACACTGGCGGCGGTAGTGATGAAGGGAGAGTGTGCCGAACATTGCCATATTCAGCATCTTCAGGTCGTCTCGACGGTGGTGAGGGTGGAGCACATCACAATAATTGGTCAGGTTCCGTTGGGATCCCGAACAGCCCATCACGCTCTTAAATAAGCCTGAAGTTAGGATTCTGATAGGACTTAACAAATGCCGCCAGAACCAGGTATCGCAGGACCAGAACTGACTGTTCCCGCAGTCTGAAAGGTTGGCAGATTTTCAAAACGCGTTCCGAGTGGATGAACCCCATTGACCTCCAAGTGTTGCGTCACATTGCCTCCCAGAAGGCGACTTACGAACTCAATAGGGACATCCGATTAGTTCTGCTCGAATTCTGTACGAGTGCCTACATGGGTGCAAAGAAAATACGCAATTATTTTCAGCCGCCACAATTGTCAAATCAAAACACCACACGAAACGCCTTTATAATCTGTTCCTCATTTTACTTTTTTTGATGTAATGAGATTTGGGTGCCTCATCAATCACGCGCCCACCTCGGTCACAAGCCGACGGGATGCAAATGCTGCTAAAACCACGTCGACTAATGCCAGTGATATCAGAAATAAAATCACACTGGAAAACACGCCTTGAAGGTATGCTTACATCGCTGTTATCGCTGCAATGGTTAATAACACGACTCAATTGCACGCGCTTTCCTCCCCCAATTCACTTTTAAACAATTCTATCCGCTGAACGCGATTGGAAGATTACAGATGTTCACTTTGGAACAGTCTTGAACGATTCACACTCTCACTGTATCACCACGCATTGCCAACATTACCAGTGCATTGCACAAGTTGCTTTCCCTTCCCGTGGTTGATCAAATGTCAGACGAAGACTTGAGACAACAATTAAGCAAAGACCAAATTAGTAAGGAGCACTATTACTAGACTCCAAGCCCTTCAGTGCGCCGATCATAAGGCGTGAGAATATCTTCGGGAAGTGGAACGCCTGTACCCCCTGACCGATGTCAGTGCTACTCACCAGTACATCAGCAGGCAAGAGGCTAGAAAACTCAAGACAATGAAACGGCTTCCACCTGTACTCTTCTACAGAACATTAATGAACCTATTTCCAGTCACATTCTCTCCTACGTTTCCAAGGATGACTCGAGGGAATTATCAATGTAAAGACTTGCTTACTTACCTATCTGTCGTTTCTCCATCAGACTAGCCAGCACAACTAGTGTCTGATTCCTTAGCTCCAATACGAATGAAAAATCGGATACACCACATTTGTCAACAGAGTCACATAGAAGTGACGTTTCGATTTCCTCGCCTCTATCCACGCACTAAATGCGTGCTTTAATAGCACACAATAACTGCAGTTAAATCAAACCTCAACCCCACCCATATTGTACCCAACCAACCCACCATCACCTGTCCATCCATTTATCCACCCGCCTATCCTCCTCATACTGCGCACCTGTTGCCAAGTTTGTTGCAATAGCTAGGCCACCAATATCAACCCTCTTGCGATATCCATCCACATTTCAAACGAACCAGTAGCGAGTAACTTATCTTCAAAAGGATGCTGGATGACGGAGCGCCTGACACTCTTACAGAGTAATGGGAAGGGTGTGAAGTTGGCAGCCAGCTAAAACCTCCACCTGGTGTCCGGTTTTCTTTAATGCAGACTGCCAATTGTTTTGATGTTGAGAACAGCGAAAGTTGCTACTTGCGTTAAAAGCGCAAGTCGGACTGCCTCAGCAGACAATTTCCGTTTATTGTACTCCCACTTCCTTTCGAACAAGAAATAGCAAACGTGGAACGACAGAATCTGTTTTATTCTGATTTACTGCTATTCACACAAAGAATGCATTTCTAGGGCCCTCAAAGGAACCGACAGGGTAACCAATACAGTCATACATGTACTTGAAGCGAGAATGACGATGAAGTGCCTAGAAAGTGGTGTCTCGAACCCAAACCATACTTGGAGGCCACCTCATCTGCTCTTTCGTAGCAAGCCTTCCCACACTCCTTGATACTTGACCATTCACTTCACACGATTGCTTGGATGGTACCTTAACATAAGGACACATTTTTACTTACTTGCTCAAATTTGAAGGATCCACTGATTCAATCCCCCTTTTAACGGAGCGTAAGTGATTAAAACTAGGGGTGAGGTCAGTAGACATGGCCAACTTATTGCGACCAGCGTTGCAAGGACAACGCCAAGTGGGCAATGCTCCATTATTCAGCATGTACCAGACACGAATTGCCTTTATTCGTAAACATAGGCCCCTGGATTTAGACCACAAGGCCACTTATGAATCAAAAAAAAAATTTCCTAACAGTTTGAGTAATTTTAACCATTCACACCCTGATTTAAACATTAAAACCACTCATAAAAGAAATCAGTGTCTACAGAGACTACGACTTTCGACCGAAAAGGAGACGTCACAGATAAATAAAGTTGTGCCTAAGAAAAAGCCTTCAAATAAACTTCTAAAAAATCCTCAAAATACAGCTCCTGAATTCAGCAGGCGTTGGAGAGCCTGTGAAAACTAATCTCACGTTGAATATCTAATCTAATCAGGGACTGAGCACTAACTTTCCTCCTCTTCCTCCTCCAAATAAACATCTCCATTCGTGCTTCGACTGCAAAACCAAACTATAGGCGACAACGCGATCTAGTCTAGTGATACAGTTGTACTAACCTATTTGCATGATGAAACCCAAAGAGACGTTTCAAGGAGGTATTCAAGAAGACAGCCTATTAGCAAAAGAGGCCCATACAAATCACCCTGATGGCATCCCTACAGTCATCTTACTTCAGACCCCATAAATAAAGAGTGCTTGTAAATGCTGTGGAAGCAGTAAAGAATTGCTGATTTTTTCGTTGATGTTGAAGACGTGTTCCAAGAACAGCTCATAGAAGCCCATTTAGCAAATAGCATGGCAACATCTTCACTGGAGTACCTAGATCTGCTCCCCATTCGCACTTAGGTTAAAGCGTTCTCTTACAACATTTTGAAGATGGATTTCATGGGACGAGGTAAAACAGCCTCTTGTAAAGAATCGGTGACCACCCAAGCCTGTTCTCGGATAGCGAAGCAGGTAATAATTTAAAGCAACCCCAAGCATAGCAGCCAAAGACCAAGTACCTAAATTGGCCTGCAAAACGATGCACAGCTAAGTAGTCGCAAAGTCGAAGATTTGTATGCAACTGAGAAGGACCCAGCACTTTCCATTGAACAAATTTAACATTATACACATGTGCATATTCGCCTGTCCATCTATGGTCATGAGGCCAAATAAAAGACCACAGCAGCACACAGAACTCTAATTATGGTAAAAACCTCCCAAGGGAAGCCTAAGGCGACACTTAAGACAGCAGCTGCAGAAGCATCGTTTAAGACGTTCGCAGCTAAGGTCCGCCTGTGTGACAGAAAAATCAGTCATGCCACTCTGTCTCTTCTCAAAAGCCAAAAAATGCAATCACCCTTCATCAGTTCTGATGTTTTGAATGTAAACGATCTTTCCAAGACACATGATTGCGTGCAACTCCATATCACACATGTGTGGCGTGGCACTCAAATAGCTATAAAGAGGAGCGTGACACTTGCTTCTAAGGTGCAAAACTCTAGTCAGAAAGTCGAAGTCAAGAAAGCAAAAACACTCACCCAAGTAAAACGCAACCTTCATTGCGCAGTTGAACCAACACAAAAGTGGATTCAGGAACCAGACAAGCATTTTCAGCCTCCTAAGCAGTAGCAACACACGTGTGCTCTGCCGCGAGAACGACTGGACCGCAACAATGAATACAACTGATAAGAGACACGGCGTTGGTAGCAAGCCCCTAACCATTCAGGTGTGACCCGTCGGCACTCACACAGTTCCTCGAAGGAGAAGCAGTATCGAGTAATTGATCTAAAGGGGAACAAGATAGACATCGCCGCTCACCAAAAGATGTGTTGGTGCCAGGATAGTCCAAAGCTATCTGAAAGAGTGATTGTCAGTTTGTTAAGCTACGCGGGTTCAACTACTCTTTTATGATGCGAACAAATTGACAAACACCATAACCTTTGCACACGATTAAATTTGATGTCCGAAACGTACAAAAGAGTCATAAAACACCAAGAAACGCACATAGAAAAAGGCGGAATCCAAACTTACCGTCCATCTTAAATGCTTATCAGTACTACACTGTAAAAATACAGGGTTCCCGGTATTTCCTATGCAGATATTTATAAAATTTGGATTAACTAGTAGGAACATGTGCAGACATAAGAACAACCCATTTCCAATGTCATTCAAAGGCGCTCACCCTTCATAAACCAATTGAACCTCTTCGACCGTGGCATAAACAAACTGATGTCAAGGCAGCCCATTATGGCAAGAGGCATTGGGTCAGCGGGCCAGTTGGCCACAAAAACGTGCGATGACCTTGGCATACAACATTACACAGTTCAGGAAGATGAAACAGACAAGAAGGAAAGTCATTGCAAGATGAACAGCTCGAAATCGTTAAGTTACAAATTTTTAAAAGGTTTTCAATAAAATTTTGAACAATTCTTGACAGAAAGTGCCAATTTTGAAGAGTGCAATGGGAAAAATATTTTGCGATATAGGATTCCAATAAATAACAATGCAAGCATCCAAATTAAAGAGCCTTCAATATTATACTTGTCTTGCGTACAACTGAGCACAGTTCATGTGATATTTCTTAAAGATGGCGCTTTAGCTGTAGTTTATGTTCATACACACCACCGAGCCATTCTGCAAACTATTTGACCCAATTTGACCCTTGGTCAGAGTTGCTGTGCATTGATTGCGGTGTTTAAATGTGTTTTATAGGTCAGAAGTGGGAGGACAATTTTAACTTGGTCGCGGACACGCGTGCTTTCTCTCAGGGGTCAGGGACTCCCTCGTCGTAGATAAGCCTACCGCTATTGCCCAACAGCCCTACGACAAAGAATGTCTCGTAATATTCCGCCTTCTAATAGCAGGGTGAGAAAGAAGGAAAAGGAGAAACGGGAAGATCCCGCTACATGCTGGCTCCTGTATTACCTTTGCCTACTGCTTTGGGGAATACATCGTTAGTTTTATTTATGGTCCAACTTCGACTGATGCGGCTCTTTTGATCAGAACGGGAAAAACTTTCCAACAATACACGACACCTGGTGCTGAGGACACGGCTTACGCAGTCACAACGCCAGGAAAAACCGATATGACGGAAACTCACCAGACACGAAGGATGAGCTCAGAAGTAATCAACGAATAAGACACAGAAAGCCGCCCAAAACAGACAAGACAATGTGGTGGTGCGCCTTGAGAAAACGAAAGGAGCTGCGAGAAAGACAGGCTTCGTCATTTGCAGCAGCAGGCCAGGGGTAGAGGACCCAGTGATAAAACACATGGGAACAGCGATAGCCACCATCTACGCAGATGAGTGCATCACTCTCAAAGGGACGGTGAGGAGGATCGCCTAATAGTAACGTGTGCGCAACGTTGTCGAAGATGGCGATGAGAGCGGCTGCAGACACCAACTGAGAGTTTAACTCAAGCAAACAAGCCGAATCTTCCACGTCTGCAATTATTTTTCACCGTTTCAACAGAGTACGATTCACAGAGATTTTGATGTCCTAAATACTTTGCTTGCTTAAAAGCATAATGCGAAAGCGCAAGAGAGACAAAATAATGGGGGTGAATTAGAAGCCTGTTAGACTTCAATGACGCCAGGCAATGCGCTACCACTCATTGTAATAACATAAGCATCTAATTCGCACAAAAACAAAGTTAGCATACCTAAAAGGCAGTGCAATGAAACGTCAAACGAACTTACGACTTGACGCTAGTCACAACATCTACTCAACCAAACTTCTCCTCGGCCAAACCCTCCTTAAAATTATTACTTCAGAGAGTCTGTACGAAATGATTTCTCATAAGCCAGTCAACATGCTGGGCCATGCCCAGGTCGCATAATATTCCATTAACGAAAACCTAAAACTAAAAGTCATTGAGCAGCAGAATCCCATAGTACCTTAATACGTCCAGGGAAGACCAATAATCTCAACTAGTCATTTCAATTTAAAAAACTAATAGATCAAGCTCCTTCGCTTTTATCTTCGCCAAAGTACTTCCTTGATTTTCAAATCTCAGTCCGCCTAGTTTCAATACCTAACTGACTCAAAGGCTCATTCATCCACCGGAGTTGAATGTGGGTTCCACTTCCAACGGACCCATGCCATGGAACCTCCACGAAATCGACGACTTCACCGATCGCCTTTGTCACATGCCGCTTACTAATCACAGGAACACGACCTTCAAACATTCGCCCGTATGCGCCAATGTTATTAACCAAATTGCGCAGATTTTGTAGCCATCTTATCCTAAATACTGCTTACTTAAAGGAAACAAAACAGGGTCAAAGTCAGCGATAAATCGCAGTTTTGATTTGTGAAGAAACTCGCCAATCTTCACTAAATCTTTCATGCGGGACAAGTTGAATTTCACTGTATTATATTATAAGCAAATCCATTGAATGTTTTATTACTTTCTATTGTTTTACTGCAATCTTTATATATTACGTGTTAAAAGGTACAGTTTTTAATTATTACGTACCAGTAAAATAAATTAGCTGAAACTATAGTAAAGTGAATTCATACAGTCAATTCGAATTGAGGCCCCCTACAAAATCACTAGTTGGTACCTCATTTTTAGTGCTTCATAATTCGTGATTTATGGTACAGTTAATGTGAACAACTTTTTAAAAACTTGTTGTGATCTAAGTCGTCACAACTATGTGCATTCGATTACTCACCAAACATGCTTTTTCTTTCCCACCTTGCTATTAGAAAGCGGAATATTGCGAGACATTCCCTTATTATAGGTAAAGGGCGATTGTGGTAAGCCTGTCTACAACGATGGAGTCCCCGACCCCAGTGATGAAGTACGCTCCTTCGTAACCAGATTGAAAGTGTCTTCCCACCTCTCACCTACAAAACACATTTAAACACCATAATTATTACAGTAGAGCCCATTTTTATTTTGGTAGCTTATGCCAACCCTATGTTTTGAAATGCGTTACGCGAATTGATACACTCACTCCCTTCCTCAATCACAACACTTGTCTTGGAAACATCCACTAGAGTAAACGTAAACCCATGCTTGCAGATTTCGCTGAACGGGATAAAAGTTACAACAGCAGATACATATTACAGTCTCCTAACATGCAAATGTCTGCTCTTAAAGCACATGGCCTACAATATACCCATAGAAAATGAAAAAAGGTTATCGTTTTGGCAAACTCAATGTGCGAGATATTGCAAACTCCAATGTAGCGTTTGCGCCTTACAGTGAAATTTAGTTAAAACGAAGTGACGGTCCACGAAACCACACCAAAATGTCGGTTCTGCAGCAGAAATATCAGTGTCTCTATTAAAGGGATAGAAAAAAGCAAAGTAATACAATATGGCGCAATTATTGCTCTATCTCATCAACCCTGCAAAGCCTAGCTTCGGTGTAAATGCGATTTTTCATAATGAAATTACTAGCTGTACACTGTTAGTGCTTTTACACTGCTAGGCCATCGATTCCAACAAAAAGAGATCGAGGTGGCCTACAGCCCACTCGAAGGCATAAGCCACTTAAAGCCAGGTGCGTCACACTGAGCAAGGCCCCATCCTCTTCTCTTCGCAATGCACCATTCACGACTAGCCTCAAATGGTGGGAACATCGCCTATTTGGATGGTATGATCAATCCCAGTCATGCGCAACCTCATTGACAGAGAACGCTTGCCTCAACTCACGTCAACTGGATCACCAACCAAACGAAATCACTCAGGACTGTTGCGATACCTCAAACGGACATCGAGGAGCACGAAGTCCATCCGCTCCTCACTTCAACCACCTTCGTCATGCCAGTCTACGTGTATCTTGGACCATTTAATCGCTGATGTGGAATGCAATTCTCACGCAAGCTTCACACAGTTGAGTAAATTCAAGGCATCTTTCAAATTTCAGGCAAGGACAATAGTTTTAATGTGTGAGTTAAAATCAACGACAATGGAGCCGCTTCACCCCACCTGAGCAATCATTTCATAAGCAAAGTCATATGGTGCCATTGCACGTGCCGCAAAGGCAGTGTGTTGGAAGAGGTCAAGCATACCAAGATTGGGAATTTCAATGTGTTGTCTACACAGGTGGTTCCGATAATATGGGTGCAATCACATAAACTCACCAGCCAACTTTGGCTTACTCACGCTTTACCTAATGACCCCCATGGTTTCACAATCGCCGCTGTTATTTCTCCACTTCATCCAACGTCTTACTTTCTCATCCAATACAAATCAGATGCAAGCGCAGCGTCTAGCTTAAGCTCCAAATGCATCACCCAATGCTCATTTGGATGAGACATTGGAGGTTCATTTGTTGTTGGTCGTCAGGACACTCCTCCAACAGTAGGGTCTAACACGTTGTTGGAAGCGGTTCACGGGCGTAGTGCTCTGAGTCCTCGTTGGTGTCGTAGCAGGCTGAAGTCGTATCGCAGAACATGGTGATTGCTGCCGTGGGGAAGGCCTGAGAGGCTATTGGCATGGCGCATAGTCAAATTAAGCGGTACTTCATCACTGGAAATGCAGTCCTTCCACCTCACTTCTGATCGAGATGGCTTTCATATAGATTTGCAATTCGCTCCTTTTAATGCATTATTTAATGCGCTTTGGAGGAGTAGATGAATTTGATGTGTTAATGAAGAGCACTCCGCGGCATCAGCTGTCCACCTCACTGCTGATGTACAAGAGCATTAAGCATAGATAAAGAATCAATAGGGACACACATTGTACCGGACTGTTTGACCCATTCGTATTAACAGCAATACATCAGAGTCTACCTCCTTTCCATACACACATCGGCTTTTCCCATTTTAAAAAACAGAAAATTTAGCATGCCAACTGCAAAAGACAGTCACACATGCCACATTACTGACAGTGAGGAGCTAGCCGATGTGCAAGCTTCCACGATGTCATGAAGGACATGTCATATTTGGGATGCAGGAGAAGGGAGTACCTGTGGAGGGGGCCTGTCACTAATCCTGCAAGGAACGCGTCGAAGACTCTGCATCAAGCCCTCCCATCACCACTATCGGTGGATCTACGTTCACCTAGTCGACTAGCGCAACCCTCTGTGCATTCGTGGTCCTAGAGCCAGCTTGCAAGTTCTCGTGAGTCCGTGCAAGTTGCATGCCCACCATACCTGAGCCCATCACAGAAACACAAACTCCCAAACAGTTGGAGGTGGACGCCATTTTGGACAGCAGACGAGGCTATTGGAGAAGCCCAAAACAATCACTCGAAGGACCCAATGATGTGTGATTGCACGGTGTGTGTGTGTGTGTGTGTGTGTGTGTGTGTGTGTGTGTGTGAATGTTCCATTTGCTTCTCGGTGAGGAGGCAGGCATCGCATTGGCTCACACTTCTTCACAACATGCTTATAAGCATACGTGTGTGGGTTGTGAATCCACCTCATCACCGGACGAGAGATGCCTCTTAAACTCTGCCTCATTTGCTTGGCAGCTCTACTCATACATGGTAATTTGGCACTGGAAACAAGTAAGATGCATTCTCGTGCTTTACTCTTATTGACACGCTTGTGTAAGCCTCAAGTGAATGCGACATAACTTTGAGGGTGGTGCGGGACGGATAGGTGGTTTTGAGGGCTTGTTGAAGTTCACCCATCCTAAGTCACATAACTGTATGGACAGTATGCATTCGTATAGCCTGATAGCCTCAGCGTGTCGACTGATCCGCCAGCATGCGCAGCAGTGGACACAGGTCTTCTCAACCACCCACAGCTATCCTTTGTGTACCTGGAAACTAACGTTCGTGCATTCATCCTGATGCTTGACCACTTCGCATTCAGCTCAATTCATATGGGGCATGTGTATGAACAGTGGGACACCATCCCACCAGTGATAACTGACTTCTACTCCTTTATTTTGTAGATCCTAGTGTTCCTCAAAATTTGCAACTGAAACCTGTCAGTCCTTCCAAAGCGGTGTTGAGTTGGAGTCCGCCCCTCAATGTCGACGGACTTCTGATTGGCTATCATATCAAATATACATTCGACAAAAGGTGGTGGATAGAGAATAATGTGAAAATAGTCACTGAGTATGCCTTCGAAAATTTGAGGCCAAACAATACGATTACTGCCACTCTTTGTGCACGCATTGAAAAGGATAGAAAGTATTACTATGGCAACTACAGTGGTGAAGTGAACTTAACTATGCCAACACAGGGAGAATGTGAGTCCTCTATGCTCGTTTTGTGGAAAGCTGAAACACTGTTCTAATAGCCAGATTTAATCGCAACGAGCACACAATGGCACCCAGTTACTGCTGCTCAAGTGCTTGGGTAGATTCATTCACAGTGTTCTCTGGCATGAAACGCACATTAGGGAGTGAAATAGGCGCGTCTACTTAGGCAGTCCAAAATGTCTTGATGTGCGCAGCTAACGGTTGATTGTCGTCTTGTTGTTTCCAATTAAAGGGGAAAGAATGTCTGCTACAACTGGAGTCCCCCCAACGACTGCCGCAATCACGACAGGCAGGGTACCAAGTGCGACTCCTGCAATGGCCACTCCGATTGGTTCCACGTTGATGCCCACAACCGCCATGACCGGTGCTCCTTCTCCCACTGCTTTGGCCACTGCAACTCCCACTGCCTTAGTCACTGCTGTCCTGGTCACTTCCATGGCTTTATTGCTTGCGTGAACTTTCCCTTTAGCCTCCGCAAATCACCGACTGCTCCATCTACCTGAATGCTACACCTCAATGAATGCCTTCATCAAATGCGCACTTTCTTCCATCGCATGCCTCTGTTAGTTAGGAGACTGGTCACTTGGGCCATTATCCGCCAATTCATTTAATAAATAGACCGACTGCGTTCAGCAATAGTTCAATGACAGCGACAATTCTTCACGTCTCCGTTCACTCTCATCGGTTAATAGATGCGTTCACTCCTGTGAGGTGCATCAAGCAAAACACCGCCAATTGTAAAAGCAGCGTTTTAATGGTATGCTGATATTTATCGAGCATAGGTAACTGAAGACTGCACTGTGACGTTGGTGTTGTCTTCAAGTTCAGATGGACGATGCTGTGCATAGGTACATGAGTTCTCTACTTCCTAGCTGTTTTGACGAACGTATTGGAAGTCATCACTCATTCCACTTTGCGTTCCCCATTAGGCCAACCATTCTGGTGCCAAAGCTGTCCATTGATGCACTGGCTTAGGGGCTCGATGGTCACTCACCTACGAGGAAAATGCAGGCAGATTTCTCCAAATACTCAACATTGTATCGCTTCATTCATCTCCGTGTTGGAGCATAAGCCTGCTCCTCCTGACCATGTAGCCAGTGAGGCTAGCGTATGTACGCGAAGCTCATTGGAAAGTGAGAGGGCAGTAGGGAAAGTGTGGGTGGTTGGAGGCAAGTGGAGGCGTTGAATGCGATGTTTGGAGGGACGCGCTAGGATTCAAGCGTTGCGGGAGGGTCAGCAATTGCACTCAGTGAACGTGGCGCAAAGATGTGTGGCTTGGTTCCTTAAAATTCCCAAAGGAGGTTCTTGGCAGTAGGAGGCAATATAAGAGCCAATAGAGATAATTATGGAAACATTGATAGGCCTTGCAACAAAGGCGACATAGGCGACATTTCTTAGTAGCTATTTTTTGCTTGTTATTTTCAAGCAAACTGATTCTTTTATATGTAGCGGTGCTTTAATGAATGGACACTGTGGAAGTGACAAATGATATGCTTGACCTTCTAGTGAATGTTGCAATTGGTGGGCGGTATTGCATCGTCATTCAACAAACAAACGTTCTTAAATGTCGGCAACTTCCGTGATTGACGCGCAGGAAAGGATTTGTAAGAAGAGCTCGAAGTCCTGAAACCCATTGCTGCATCTTAACATAGGCGAACCATTTCATTTGAGCAAAGAACTAGTTGACGTTGGCTTAAGCACACCTGCTGCATCAAAGTGGTTACACTTGGGTGAAATTTGTCACGTCATTTGCATCTCCAATCGTCCCGACAGTAACTGCACGCCTCTTAGTTCCCATAACCAGGATGGCTGAGACAGCACCTGATCCAGCTTGATGCGCCTATCTTCACTGAATTATGGTTGCGGTTAAACACTGACATGAAGTTGGCTGACACTTCCCGCTTCCAATCTTACTGCTCATGCTACTAGCAGGTGTTGCGTGAGGCCGCACCGTCAGTGGGAGTCAGTGGAATTTAGTCCAAGCACCAGACATACTAAACTGCGTTCGTCACGTCTAACCAACAGTCTGTGAACAGGATTGTGGGGAAAGTGGGCAGCACTGGCAAACATCAGGAGAAGATCTAATTGATGAAAGGGTGAGCATCTATGTGTGTGAGCGGATGGATGCGATCATTTAACCCTTCCAAGTTGCAGTTTGACAGTGGTATAGGTGAATGGAGATCGTGCCAGCCCTATGTAAAAACCTAGTGCATTCAAATGATTAGCAACCTTGTGACTGTGTGATTCCAAATTAGACAACTACAAAGCAGGGGGCGAAAAATGCCTTTTTCATCAAACATTATTCTAGCAGTTAGCGAGTAACGGCTCCGCATTAGTAAATCATTGGTAAATGCGTAAAATTCTGTGTGGTATGTAGGGTGGACTGAAGGGCTGCACTTTCTGTGGTAACATGGTGCTTAGTCTAGCTGCAACTTCAACTACGTCAACGATGCAGTCTTTAACGATTGTGCTTCACTGCACGGCATGGATCTGCACCAAGCCAATAGCCTCTCAGGCCTTCCCCACGGCAGCAATCACCATGTTCTGCGATACGACTTCAGCCTGCTACGACACCAACGAGGACTCAGAGCACTACGCCCGTGAACCGCTTCCAACAACGTGTTAGACCCTACTGTTGGAGGAGTGTCCTGACGACCAACAACAAATGAACCTCCAATGTCTCATCCAAATGAGCATTGGGTGATGCATTTGGAGCTTAAGCTAGACGCTGCGCTTGCATCTGATTTGTATTGGATGAGAAAGTAAGACGTTGGATGAAGTGGAGAAATAACAGCAGCGATTGTGAAACCATGGGGGTCATTAGGTAAAGCGTGAGTAAGCCAAAGTTGGCTGGTGAGTTTATGTGATTGCACCCATATTATCGGAACCACCTGTGTAGACAACACATTGAAATTCCCAATCTTGGCATGCTTGACCTCTTCCAACACACTGCCTTTGCGGCACGTGCAATGGCACCATATGACTTTGCTTATGAAATGATTGCTCAGGTGGGGTGAAGCGGCTCCATTGTCGTTGATTTTAACTCACACATTAAAACTATTGTCCTTGCCTGAAATTTGAAAGATGCCTTGAATTTACTCAACTGTGTGAAGCTTGCGTGAGAATTGCATTCCACATCAGCGATTAAATGGTCCAAGATACACGTAGACTGGCATGACGAAGGTGGTTGAAGTGAGGAGCGGATGGACTTCGTGCTCCTCGATGTCCGTTTGAGGTATCGCAACAGTCCTGAGTGATTTCGTTTGGTTGGTGATCCAGTTGACGTGAGTTGAGGCAAGCGTTCTCTGTCAATGAGGTTGCGCATGACTGGGATTGATCATACCATCCAAATAGGCGATGTCCCCACTAGTAGAGACAAATCATTAATGGAGCATTAGGAAGAGGGGAGGGAAAAGCCTTGGTCAGTGTGCCGCAACTGTCTTTAAGCTAATTATCTTTGTAGTCAAGTAGTGACACGTGCCGAGCGAGACCTCCTCACTGCCGCAATTCAGTCCATTGCCTGTCGATTAACAGATTTGATGCGAAGCATCGTTGGCAGTTAAATGGTGCGCAAGTGGGTTTAGGATCACACAAGCTCAATGCGCATTACCATATATTGTGTTTTCAGGGGTGCTGTGCACTAAGGCAATGTCAAAGGGGAAAGGGGATGACCACACATAAGCATCTGTTTAGTGGGTAACCGCATGCAAGTGAGAGTAAGGATTGGGGTAAAAGCATTACGTTGCATTAAATATTGAACTTTTTCCTATAATGCATTATATTTTGGTGAACTACTTTTGAGGGACAACACCATGGGACCAAATCTGATTTAGCATTGGTTGTGGGTGCGCATGATAATGAGCACATCGTGCAGTCGACGAATGCAGATACCATAAGAAATGAACCTCCACATCCAGTGTATATGCCACGGGTGATAAGCGATATTGCCTTCAAGTATCCCATCAGGCTCGTAAGAAGTCAATAACTGGCACAATCGCGAAGTTTTCTCCACAGCACTGTGTACGTGGTGATGGCTAGATCCGAGGATGACAGCAAAGAGAGGAGTGAGGCCATCAAAATGGGTTGGCTGCTTCACTTGTGGCATAGGCTAGGGAGCCAATCGGATGCCTCGTCATCACAACAGCACCAGGTGGGTTGACCTCCGGGTCATGCTACTGCAATTCTTTGTCGTTTGTTTGACTCTCACTCTCGGTTTCGGCTCTTCGTTGGCCATATTTACTTCGTTGGGTGGACTGACCATTGGGTCCAGCCAGTAACCCTAAGCCTCCTTTACATGCTGACCAGGCGTCTTTCGCTCAAGTCCTTTGTCTCCTTCAGTCTTTGGGGAGGCCTCCAGTCGCTACACCAGTGGCACCAAACGCTTTGGACTTCATGGAAGACACAGATCGCAACAAGTTCCCAAAAAATCATTTGCATAAATTGTGCCATAAATCATAAAATATGATGTAATACTTTGTTTGTTCGAATTGCCGGTTTTGGTCACTAGGGTGTCCATATGGTACTGAGCCGGTTGGTCGACCTTTGGGCCGTGCCAACAGCCCCCAAGCTCTCTGCTTCCAGAATATATATATTCTGCCCCAGTACTGCGCCTTCCTTTACCTTAAAGGGAGCCTCAGGACGCCACATTGGTGGCAGCGGAAAGCGGATCCGACTTTGATGAATTTTATCCTGCTCCATGCCACTTCTGGCAAACTTGGGCGGTACGAAAGATGTGCGTGTACTACGGATGGGAGAATCCCTCACATCCCGTTACAGAAGGGTCGAGATCGACGTTCATCTTCGGCACCTCCCTCGCCCTCGTGCTCGACAGGGAAGCTATTAACAAATGAAGCGACACTAGCCGTGAATTCCAAGTCCAGTACAACTGCCAAGGAGGATCAGCGACGTTGTGGTCAAGCATCCTCCGTAAGCTCTCTCCCCTATTCTCAGATGTAGAATGTGCAGGACGCCATTCGATAACATCGTTTCATGCTTTGTACACTTTGACCACGTGCACTGCGTTCCTATGAGGCCCGATTGTCGCATTCGCTCAGGGTTCTATGATACCCTCACCTTTCTCCCACGGCATCAAAAAAGCCTGCAATCAAAATGTGTTGCGTGTGTCTTCATTCGTCTCGGGACGCTACATATGAGGCATTAAGTTAGGGTACCTAGCGTCCCGAGGCTCCCTTTAAGGTAAAAGAAGGCGCAGTACTAGGGCAAAATATATACTCTGGAAACAGAGGGCTTGGAGGCTGTTGACAAAGCCCCAAGGCTGGCCAACCGGCTAGTGCAATATGGCCGCCCAAGTGACCGAAACCGGCACTTCGAACAAACAAAGTATTACACAGTCCCTCTCTTCTTTCGAGCGTCGTCCCCAACGCCCCCCTTGGTCAGCCTCCCGTGTCAGCCATAACAACCTAATCAGTGCTGCAAGAAGCACCCACGAGCTAACCGTGCCAGTTATCCAGATTCGAGCGCATGCGTCCTTGTAGCGCCACCAATGCCGCTTAGCACTCAGTGCAGCAAAGGCGTATTCCTTAGTGCTCCCCTCCCACGATAATGCAGCACAATGGAAGGTGGAGGTGCGAATCCAGGTTTTTGGACGAATGGAGATACACACAACACAAGTTGTGATTCCAGGCTTCTCTGATGAGAGGATGCTTGACCACAACGTCGCTGATCCTCCTTGGCAGTTGTACTGGACTTGGAATTCACGGCTAGTGTCGCTTCATTTGTTAATAGCTTCCCTGTCGAGCACGAGGGCGAGGGAGGTGCCGAAGATGAACGTCGATCTCGACCCTTCTGTAACGGGATGTGAGGGATTCTCCCATCCGTAGTACACGCACATCTTTCGTACCGCCCAAGTTTGCCAGAAGTGGCATGGAGCAGGATAAAATTCATCAAAGTCGGATCCGCTTTCCGCTGCCACCAATGTGGCGTCCTGAGGCTCCCTTTAAGGTAAAGGAAGGCGCAGTACTGGGGCAGAATATATATATTCTGGAAGCAGAGAGCTTGGGGGCTGTTGGCACGGCCCAAAGGTCGACCAACCGGCTCAGTACCATATGGACACCCTAGTGACCAAAACCGGCAATTCGAACAAACAAAGTATTACAGTACAAATAGCCAAATTGAAGAGGGAGCCTTAATCATAACCGAGTGTATGCATTCACTCTATTAGAGTTTTGCTATTTTTTTTTACTGATACGTGATGCTTAAAACTATAACTGTCAGCACGTAGCGTAAAAGGACTGCCATTTGGTAACAAAAAGTAATAAAACATTTAATGGTTCTGTTTATAATGTAATGCAATGAAATCCAACTATGCTATTAATAATTGAACAAAGATCGGCAACGTTACTCACAAATTGAAGTCGCAGCCCATTACCATTTTTCAGTCAATTATGGTTTGTTTCAAAAATGAGCAGTATTTAGAATATGAAGGCTGCAAAAGCTGCACAATTTGGCTAATATCTTTGGCGCATACTGGCGGTCCTTCAAAGGTCGTGTTCTTATGAGTACAAAGCAGTGTGTGACGGGAGCAGTGGATCAAGTTGTCGATTCCGTGGAAGTTGCATGGCATGGGCTCATTGGGAGTGGGACTCATATTCAACTTTGATGGATGAATGAGCCATTAGGCCGGTGAAGTAATGAACCTAGGCAGACTGAGATTTGAAAATCAAAGAAGTGCATTGGCGAAGATAGAACCGGAAGAACCTAAGCTGTTTGTTTTCTTTAAATCAGAACGACTAGTTGAGCAGATTGGTCTTCTGTGGACTTACCAAGGTATTGTGAGACTGCTGTACAGTGACTTTTAAGTCTACGTTTTTGTTAATGCAAAGTCAGATGAACTGGACATGGCTTAGTGTGTTGATTGGTTTACAGGTAAGCACTCTCATAGAGACTGCTTAAAGCTGTCATTTTAAGGAGAGCTTGGCCTCGTGAAAGAAGTGGTTTTAGCGAATTTAGAGGCCAGGAGAAGTTTGGCTGAGTGGATGTGGTGAATAAGGTGAAGTGGTGAGTTGGGTTAACGTTTCGTTGCAGTGCCTTTTGTTCATGTTAGCTTTGTCCTTATGTAAATGGGGCATTTACGTGATTGCAGTGGATGGTTGAGCGTTGCTTGGCACCACCGAAATCTGGCAGACTTTCTTCCCTTTTATTGCCGAGCCTTTCTTTACTTGCGCTTTTGCATTAGGCCCTCAAATGAGCGAAATGTTCAGGACATCAAAATTTTGGAAATCATGTTTTGCTGAAACAACGGAAGTTATTTGCAGACGTATGGGAATCGGTCTGCCTGCTTGAGTTAAAGCATGTTTTGGTATCTGCAGCCGCCTCTCGTCGCCATCCTCGACAACGTTACACCCACGTTACTTGTGGACAAGCTTCTCCACCGTCCCTTTGATAGTGCAGCACTCATCTGCGTCGATGGCGGCTGCCACTGCTTCCATGTGGTTTATCACTGGATCCTCTAGTCCTGCTCCACCTCTGCTGGAATTGGAGTACGCACTGCGTCCTTCTCCATCGTAGGAAAGCGCCGAAGTGCGAACCGTGAGTGTGTTGGTGTGCCGAGTTATGGAGTACTTCGATGGAGACGTTTGACAAGAAGACGTGGTTGGTGGACCCATGCTTTCTCTCCGACCATGGACCCTTCACTGGGGATGTGATCCATTGCAACCTGATCCCCAGCATCATGGTTCTTGGTTGTTCACTCTCCACCATGGTGGGTGCCTCTTTGTGATTGACCTCATGCTCACGTAGTCTGCGTTGCCCTTTCCTACAATCTGGAATCTATTTGTTCAATTTGTAAGCAGTAAATTTGTTAGTCCACAGTCGACTCTGGTGCTTGACATTCACACGCGCACCGTGAAACCACTGATTATTGGATCCTTTGAGGGATTGTGTTGGTCTTCACCAATAGCGTCGTCTGCTGTCCAAAATGGCACTCACCTCCAACTGTTTGGAGGTGTGTGTTTCTGTGATGGGCTCAGATGGTGGGCATGCAACTTACACGGACTCACGAGAACTTGCAATTTGGCACTAGGACCACGAATGCACAGAGGGTGGCGCTAGTCGAATAAGTGAACGTAGATCCACCGATAGTGGTGATGGGAGGGCTTGATGCGGAATCTTTGACGTGTTCCTTGCAGGATTGGTGGCAGATCCCTCCACAGATACTCTCTCTTTCATCCCAAACATGGCATGTTCTTCATGACATCTTGAAACCCTGCAGGTCGGCTAGCTCGTCACTGTTGGTAATGTAGCATATGCGGCTGCGTTTCGCAGTTGACATGCTTCATTTTCCGTGGTGAATTGCATAGCAGGAGGCAATGAGGATGAACCTACGCGAGTTCCATGTTGGTGACGAGCGGGTATCGTTCAAAGACCACTTTAAAATCATTAATTGATTGGAGATCACGGGCCAGCTTTTGAATAAATGAGTAGAATTGATTGCTCTCCATTCCAAGGAGCTGGAGGGAATGCTACCGCAGCACCTTAGGAGCAAGTGCAACCGGAATTAATCAAAATTCCCACTTGAGTGCATTCATTAACAACCGGGGAAGCTATGAATGCTATTAAGTGAAGGTATAGAAGTGGCTTGGAAATGGAGGTTTGATGTTTCGTCATCAACCATGGACATTCCTTTCCACGGCGTTGTGGGTAGTAATGGGTTCTTATTCTAAGCTGGTGGATTCAGTGACATGCACACCATATGAGGGTCGACTGCTCCGTCTTTGGCATTCCGGAAAACTTGAGGATCTGCTATGCTTGTCATGAAGCTGCAATAGAGCCCAACTCCTACTGAGTCGGCGACTTGATCGTTTGTTCGTCACATACCGCTTCGTACTCACCGTCAGAATCTATTTGAGCCCGAACGCGACCTTTGAAGGGCGGACAGTATGCGCCAAAGTTATTGGCAGAAAGGTGCAGCTTTTGCAGCCCACACAGCCTCTTTGCTGTTCATTGGAAGCACAAAACATAACTAATTGAAAAGCAATAATTTGTACTTACACAGTGCTAGTTGCTTTTGAAATCCGATAAAATAATTCATGACTGAGAAGTTGGTATAATTCATACAATGTTACAAGAGAAACGATTATGTGGACCTTTATTTTGAGTGATTATGCTGGAAGCTTTTTGCCCTATATGCTTCCAGTAGCAATTTTTAATCACGTAGTAGCTGTTAAGTAAAATGATGCTAATTCTAGAGAAGTGTGCTCATGCGCTAAGTTTTAAAGTGGACTTTCTCCACTATGCCTAATAGGTATCCTGTTTTAATGTGTCATATTTTATGATTTATGGCACAATTTATGCAAATGATTTTTTGAGAACTTGTTGCGACCTGTGTCTTCCATGAAGTCCAAAGCGTTTGGTGCCACTGGTGTAGCGACTGGAGGCCTCCCCAAAGACTGAAGGAGACAAAGGACTTGAGCGAAAGACGCCTGGTCAGCATGTAAAGGAGGCTTAGGGTTACTGGCTGGACCCAATGGTCAGTCCACCCAACGAAGTCAATATGGCCAACGAAGAGCCGAAACCGAGAGTGAGAGTCAAACAAACGACAAAGAATTGCAGTAGCATGACCCGGAGGTCAACCCACCTGGTGCTGTTGTGATGACGAGGCATCCGATTGGCTCCCTAGCCTATGCCACAAGTGAAGCAGCCAACCCATTTTGATGGCCTCACTCCTCTCTTTGCTGTCATCCTCGGATCTAGCCATCACCACGTACACAGTGCTGTGGAGAAAACTTCGCGATTGTGCCAGTTATTGACTTCTTACGAGCCTGATGGGATACTTGAAGGCAATATCGCTTATCACCCGTGGCATATACACTGGATGTGGAGGTTCATTTCTTATGGTATCTGCATTCGTCGACTGCACGATGTGCTCATTATCATGCGCACCCACAACCAATGCTAAATCAGATTTGGTCCCATGGTGTTGTCCCTCAAAAGTAGTTCACCAAAATATAATGCATTATAGGAAAAAGTTCAATATTTAATGCAACGTAATGCTTTTACCCCAATCCTTACTCTCACTTGCATGCGGTTACCCACTAAACAGATGCTTATGTGTGGTCATCCCCTTTCCCCTTTGACATTGCCTTAGTGCACAGCACCCCTGAAAACCCAATGCAGAATACTGCCTCTATTGACTTGGTGCTCAGTAGTAATTTGTCGGCGGAACTATACAACTGTGTTTTGGGGAAAGGATTTGACGGATAACGCTAAAGATAGCATGTAGCGCGGTAGGCTGTGTAATGAACAGTGTATTTGCGATGCAACTTCTTGATATTTTGGGTGCTCGTCTCCACTGCTCCATTTTATTCGAATTGGGCTATCATGGTTACAAACACGTCCATGTTTATTATTGTATACAATCAAATGTGAAGCGTGATTGCATAACCTCTATCGGATTTGCACACATGATATCCGTTACCTATCACTAGAGCTGCGGTGTGTCCTTCCGCATTTAGGGAGCTGGCAATTCGATGTGATTGCATGCGCACACGCGCGCAATTTAGTAGGTGTTGTTTCTATGGTCGAGGTGATCAACTTTGACTGTGCGTAAAAGTTGACGTGGGGTATCTTTTACACCTGTTACTTTTTCCCGCCCTGTGGCTTATAATTTCCAGCAGTGATGCTTCATGTGGTTTTATATGTCGTTTGCAATTCAGTCTTTTCCTCCTTCACAGAATACACCGAGATTTTGCATTAAGTGTAAGCCAATGCGATGCCTGCCTCCTGATCCACGAAACAAATGGAGTAGTCACACGCACACCGTGCAATCACACATCGTTAGGTCCTTCGTGTAATTCCTTTGGGCTTCTCCAATAGCCTTGTTTGCTGTCCAAAATGGCGTTCACCTTTAGCTGTTTAATTTTTTCTGTTTCTATGATGGGCTCAAATATGGTGGGCATGCAATTTGCACGGACTCACGCGAAATTGCAAGCTGGCACTAGGACCACGAATGCACGTAGGGTCGCGCTAGTCGAATAGGTGAACGTAGATCCACCGATAGTGGTGATGGGAGGGGTTGATGCAGAGTCTTTGATGTGTTCCTTGCAGGATTGGTGGCAGACCCTCTCCACAGATACTCCCCTCTCTTGCACACCAAATATGGCATTTCCTTTATTTATTTGAAAGCATTTTTTGTGATTGATGTGCGACGATGTTGCCGTGAGTGTTTTATCAAATCAGTGCTGATAGGGATGCAGCTATGGGTGATGTTTGTCGCAATAAGTGGTGGTTTTGTGTAAACGTGGCAACGCTGGGTGGTGTTAAGCGCCTTCATGCCAGTCCTCGTATGCTCTTCTCGCCATTCGCTACAGTGAACCAGAATGTATTTTAGTTCGTGGAGATATTTTGTAGGCACTTGGTGACCACGTCATTGCACTTTAATGGGATGATGAGACTACTGAAGGAGTGACAAGTATGTATGCATCAGGTGGCATGTAGGTTGAGAAGGGGACTTGAGAGAGGCGTTGCTTGCATTTTGCACATCGCTTCCATGACCGACGCCGTGATGCACTTAGAGGTGAGTCTTGGATGGCAATGCCACGGAGGCGGATGTGATGGGGCAGAATTGGAAGGTCGATGATGTTCAAAGTAGGCTCTATAACCCAATGGCCTCAAAAGCCAATGGGAGGTTGAGACACGAGTTGGTTGATTGGCGACGCAGCGCGCCTTAATTTGCTAATCTCGCACAGCTCCGGTGTGAGGGTGGCGTCGCTGTTGGTGGTTTGAGAGTCCCTTGATGGAAGAGGTGCCAGCCCTGATGGGGACTGTGTGAGGAGCAGCAGGAATTAGCTGATTTCCTTGCCACGTCAGGGGGGTAGGCGTGCTTGCAAAACACATAGCCCATCGAAGGCACTGGTAGATGATATTGGTGTCAGTGGATGATAAGGGATTCATAATGTTGTGGGTCCTTCACCATTGAGGAGGTGTTTGCAGATCGCGGTCGGTGGGAATGCGATGGACGAGGGCAAGGCGATAGCGGGCCATGATACTGCTGTGCTGAAGTGGGTTGGTATGACGGTGGTGGTATGGATGCAATCGAGTAAGGTTACCTTAAGTATAATCGCGTGTTGTAGTTGGCGTGCGTGAGAAGTCGGAGTGGTAATGGAGGTGTTGATGTTGTGATGTGGGCGTGAGAGTGTACAGCCAATGGGGCTGGAGGTGGTGTGAAGCAGTCGATTTGTGAGTGGAGAGAAGGGTGCTGTTGGAGGGAAGGAGGTTGAGAGTTGGGAGGATTGCATTGGTGGCGTGCTTCAGCAATAGCCACTGACGGGCGACGGAGGATGTAGGGGCAGTAGCGGTGCTGAAGTGGATGCGAATCAGAGGTTCAATGGTACAGCAGATGTGGATTGAATGTTGGCGAGTGTGCGATGCAATTCAACAGAATGTAGTCGATCGCTGATGCTGCCGACGAGGAGGCGAGTCCTCAGGCATCTAGAAGGGGTGTGTGAAGAGATGAAGGTGGGGCTGAGGTGAAGTGCACAGGCGATTGGCGGTGCAAGCTCCGCTGAGGGGTGCCGACATCCATGCGTTGTTCGTGTGCACCCACTTGATGGGATTGTGCTGGAACCTCTTTCATTGGAGGCTTGATTTGGTGGAGAAGGTGGTGTGTGATATGAGGTTGAGCAGGAGTGCTGTTCGCGAGATGGTGTTTGTGGGTGAATGAGAGCGTGAAGGATGTGTAACCTCAGCTTTGGTGGTGAGTTGACTGCGCAGAGGTCTTGGAAAGGGGTGGTGACTTGTACTTTGACGGCAATGAGGAGTGGAATTTTGGGATGGTTTTGGGGGATTAGATCAAGTGGCATCATCGCATCAAGAGTGATATCTGTGAGGAGAGCCCTACGAATAATGAACAGAGTAAGTGTAAGCTACGAAGGCCGATCGCATTCATTCCTAATTGTTCCAAAGCGCACCATCTTATTCCACATAGGCTTTGTCGTGAATGTACAGCTAACAGCAGTTGATATAGTCCCTACCACCACCACCACCACTTCTCTTTGCTAAGCCTGATGCCAGCACCTATGAGTCGGTTATCTATTCGAATAGAGAGCGAGAAATGAGAGCTCTTCGAAAATGCTGACGGATTGGTGCGTAGCCGTCGTCATGCATTGAATATCGAGCGTGGCACGGTAACAGCAACTGTTACTACATCTAAATCCCCAGATCTTAATGTTGTCCTGCTAAAAGCAAGGCAACTACTTTCCCACTAACATGGGTAAGAGAGTAGACCACAGCTGGAGGTGTACCTAATCCAAAACCGTAAGCCGAAATGCATCTGCTGCGAACGATCTGCGATCTGCAAACACCTCCTCAATGGTGATACATCCACCACATTGTTAATCTTTTATCATCAGCTCATCGTTGTTACGCTTGGCGACAACGCCCATCCTGTCAGCATCAAAATAGGCCTACGCATACATTTCACCACTTCAGTAGTCTCATCGTCCCATTCGAGTCAGATGACGTGGTCACGAAATGCCTACAGAATGTCTGCACAAACTAAAATGCATTCTGGCCAACTGTGGCGAATGACGAGGAGCGCATACGAGGACTGGCATGAAAGCGCCTAACACCACCCAGCGTTGCCCCCTTCACATAAAACCACTACTCATTTCGACTAGCACAACCCATAGCTGCATCCCTATCTACTTCTACAAACACCACACTACAAGTCATACTGCTCTGATAAAACACTCACGGCAACGTCGCCGCACATCAATCACCCAAGTGCTTTCCAAACACTACACTACAGCGTCAAACGCCACGCACAAAGGGAAGAAGGCTGTGTAACCAATGTAACTCTGGCACAACTGTATTTGGCATTCAACATGTCATCCAATCCTTCGCTCCACTATTTCTTTCCGCTCCAAGTCTGCCAATGCATTGCAAAAATCTGCGATCCCACCGATAACTACCCAAGACATTGACACGACAAATGGAAGAGGTCGAGCAAGCGCCTCATGAATCCATCGAGACGGACAAAGAGCATAACTCGCCGCTGATACGTCCGAGGACAACACCTGCAATTTAACGGTTATGAAGATAACTCTTGCATACATTCCACACTTCCACCTCGCGAATGACCATTAAGACTACAGGCTTGCCGCTAGTTGTTAGTGCAACGTACTCATTGCAATAACAACATCAAGTTGACTAACTAACTAACTAAATGCAACAAAGTTATCATCGAAATTGGGGAGAGAGTGGAAATAAAGAAGAGTGGAAGTGAAAGCAAACTCGCTTGCAATGCCAATCCAAACTGCAGACAACGTTTACCATGCCAATGACGATCGTGGGTGCCATCGCTCTTCGCGCCCATCTGGCACACTCCATACCCACCGTCTCGATCACAGCTATTCGCTTTCACCCACCAACTGCACCTGTCGAACTATCAAATCGATTTAATCGACGCAACACACGGGAGGTCATTGGGGGTAGTGATAACACCCAAGGATGCACATCAGTCTTTCCAAGTTAGGTGCCGATCCCCACTGTCGTACCGACCATCCAAGAGATCTGCTAAAGAAGAAAACAATGGAAGACTCTACTCTACTCTATTGCCAATCCCATCTTCGCCTACAACAGGCTGAAAGTGTGGGAGACCGAGCCAACCCACTCATCACACGCCTATTGTGGAGTGCAGTTGGCAGTTCAATACCTCTGATACCCTCATCAATTCCCCATTCTGTCGACAGTGCTACAACACCCTTGGAGGAACTTCCAAGACTGTGCCTGGAATCCTCCCCTTCAACGCATATGCTACTTTGAGCATTTTCAAGGAACCGACTTCACAAAGTCGCAAGCAGAGCCCATTGACTGACAAGTGGATCAGCTAGCAACAACAACCAAACATGAGCCACTTCTCCGATCAGCACAAGGAAGTCACTTTACCCACAACGTTTCACGTTCGGTTTTGTTCGATGATGAGCTAATTTGGACGAACTACAGAATGCATGCAGCGGAAAACAACATGACACACACATCGCGGACTAAAATAACACTTGAACACTAGAACCGTCATCTTGACACCATTATGAATCGTGCACGAGGTGGTTTATGAGTACTCGTCTAAGAGCACACAAGGGACGCAAATGTGTTGACAAGGAAACAAATTACTCACAGATATGGACGCTGACTTAGTCGAGCCCACACCACTGCAAGCGCATCCTCAGCGAATAAACGCTGAACGCTCCTAGTAGAAGACGCTTCAGCTTGAGACCCATTGCAAATCAGGTTGCAGGTTACCGCACACACTCCACCGCTTCTTGCACGCGCCGCCACCTCCCTCTTCGACTCTGCACACGATGAAGTTGTGACCAACACACCCTCCGTCTATCGCCTGTGAAGACAACACGATAGGCAATACCACATCAAGCATCCGTATTCAATGGACCATCAAGTCGACAGCATTCTCCTCTCAACCTCTGAATGCAATATGCACACCAGTCCCGCACCACTCCCTCGAACGGAAATCCCCATTTGCGGTGACCGCACGTCACCCAAGCGAAGATTATCTCCTTGACAAATCGATGAATCGTTGTTCGGTTTAAGTCCCAATGATAGGCTCAGCACGTGAGCACGAACAAAGACAACAAAGGGTTGCGCAGGCACATCATTTCAGACAAGTGCTGAAAAAACACCCCGACTTGGAGGTCTGAGGTGCCGGGAGAGACTCGGAGTGAAGGCAGCAGCAAAATGTACAACAACAGCAGCAGCAGCAGTCTCACGATATTGCTACTCCCCAAACATTGTATCCCTCAGAAGAAATCAAGGTCGACAAGGAAAAAGTGGGAATAAAACAACCAACTAGTACAAGCGACAACGTCCCCAAACCCACTCTGCTCTTTAGCACCACCTCCACCAACGTCTTTCACACTTCTCCATCTTACGCAGGCGAAGCAAGTACCCCAGACAAGTCCACAAACGTCTTCAAGAATTGCCTTGCCCCAAGGCAACAACTCAATGAAACAAAACTGCATTAAGCATCACTGCTAGAAGTTACAGGCTACAGGGTGGGAAAGTATAACAAGCGCAAAAGATATCCCACGTCAACTTTCACGCCCAGTCTAATCACTGTGCTCAATACACGTTTCTTCCCAATGTCAACTAGTCTTTCGAGTTAACCGAAGAACTTCTACCTAATACACAAGGTGTTCAAAGCCAAGCACAAGGGTCTACCTTAAATTATTAAACCCACTGCTTACAAATTAGACAAATGAATTCCAGGTTCTAGAACAGGCTAACGCAACCTACGTGAGCGTGAGGTCAGCTGCAGCGAAACACCCACCACGGTGGGGAGCGAACCATCGACAGCCCTGACATTGGCGGTGAGGTGGCAATGGACCACATTCCCAGCGAAAGGTCCATGCTCGAGGAGAAAGCACAGATCCGCACAACCGCGTCTCCCTATCAAACGTCTCCGTCAAAGCACTCCATAACTCGCCAAACCAACGCACTCACGGTTCGCACTTGTGCGCTTCCCTAAGATGGAGAATGACGCAGTACGCACTACGCACTACGCACTACGCACTCCAACTCCTTCCTCCTTTACCAGTCTCAAATAGAAATGACCACCACTACACATTATCTATTTCCCTCACGACGCTAACACCCTCACCACAAATGCAACAGATTCAACCGCTGTCCAAGAACTAACAGACGTAACAACCTTATCTTAAAAAGCACTATCCACCTATTCTTGTTTAAACCTCGCCAAGCTCTTTTCGCTACGGTCCAATGCAACCCACCTTAGCAAGACGGTGCACAACACCACACGTGCTTATGACGACAAACTCTGACAAGGCAAATGGACATGGTAAAACAATGAAAGCAGTGTAGAACAAACCAATATGACGAATGCGCACCAGACATGAGACATCAGCTCCCGACTGATCAACAACTAAGACACAGGAGGACGGCTGCAGATACCAACACAGCTTAGTTCAAGCATGCAGGCTTGTTCTTCTACGTCTGCAAATAAGTGTCAGTGTTTTAACAGAAAACGATTTTCAGAGATTCTGGTGTCCTACCACCTATTGCAATCACACAAATCTCTAATTCACACAAAGACAACGTTGCATGAATAAAAGGCACTGCCATAAAACGATGAACCAACTTACGACATGACGCTAGCCACAACATCCATTCAATCAAACTTCTCCTCGGCTTTGAGTTCACCGAAACCACTGCTTTTACAAGGCCAAGCACTTCTCCAAATGACTACTTTCAGGAGGCTCTACGGAAATGTTTACCTGTAAATCAGTCCACATACTAAGCCATGTCCAGTTCACGTGATTCTGTGTTCACGAAGATTTAGCTCCACAAAGTCGTTGAGCAGCGGAATTTCAGAGTGCCTCAATAAGTCCAAAGAAGACCAATCATCTCAGCAAGTCGTTCGATTGCTCTTGTCACACACTGCTCCCAACTCGTAGGAACACGGCCTTTGAACGACCGCCAGTATGCGCCAAAGCTATTAGCCACATTGTGCCGATTTGCGGTCTCAACATCCTAAATCCTACTTTTTAAGCAATGAACTATACCAGTCAAACAAATTGCAAAGGAGCCGTGGCTTCAGTTGGTAATTTGCTATGCCAATCGTTGTATTGCATCATAAATGAAAGCATGAGACGTATTGTTACTTTCAATTGTTTTGTTTAATATCTTTGTGTTGCATGCTGGCGGCTTCATATTTTAATTTTTTCGTATCTACAAAATGAAGTTGCCTCAACTGCATTAGAATGGATTCACGCGGACATTTTTATTTAGACCCTTCACTATGGCTTATGGTGCCACATTCTATTGCCTCCTTCTGGATTCGTGATACGGTTTGTGCGAAAAATTGCTTAATGAGGGCATAGAGGATTGAGACTACTGGAGTAGCGAGTTGAGACCTGCCCCGAGACTGAAGCCGACAGAGTACTCAAACGACTCATGTTTGGCTAACATGCAAAAGGGACTTGGGACTAGTGGCTAGACCGATGATCAGCTCATCCGCCGCAGCCAACGCAACCAACCAAGTGCAGAAACCGAGGGCACAGCCCAGAGGCCAGCTCACCTGGTGCAAATGAAACCACCAAGCCCCACTTTGGCTCCACTCCCCGCCTCCCCGTAATACTCGGTTTCAGCTACCACGAGGGACCTAGTGCTGTGAAGAAAACCCACGACTAAGCCAGTCATCGAATTCATGCGCACCCAATGAGATACCTGGTGGCAATACCACTTATCACAATTGGCGGTTGCACTGGGTGTGGATTTTCGTCTCCTATGGTCTCTGCATTCGCACACTGGACAAGGAGCTCATTATTAGCCCTGTCCGCAATAACTTCGAAATCTTAATTGGCCTCATAGTTTTTACACACTGGAAAAGAGCCACTTTCCATAAACTATAACAATCAATTCATAAGCAAAGTGAAGTGGTGCCATTGCACGTGCAACCACCACAGTGTGATGGAGGAGGTCAAGCATGCCATGTTGAATCGCACACACAGTTGGTTGCTATCATATGCGTACACTCACATACGCCCACAGTCCACTTTGTCTTACTCATGCGCTCACCTAACGACCCCTTCGCTTTCACAATCCCTGCCATTATTTCTCCACTTCATCCAACTCCTTACTTTCTCATCCAATTTAAAATGGATGCAGGTGCAGCGTCTAACTTGAGCTCCAAACGCATCGCCGAATACCGTGTAGTGAAGTCGCCCAGTGCTCATTTTAATGAGGCGTTGGAGATTCATTTGGTGTTGGTCGTCAGGGCACTCATCCAGCAAAGTGGGTCTAACACTTTGGTGCAGGCTGCTAACAGGCGCAGTGCTCTGACTCCACATTGGTGTCGGAGCATGCAGAAGTCGTATCGCAGAGCACGGTGATTGTCGCCGTAGGGAAGGCTGGGAGGCTATTGGCATGGTGCAAAGGCCATGCTGCGAAGCGAAAGCACGACCGTCAGAGAATGCATGGTTGGTGTAGTTGGCGTAGTTGAAGCCACAGTCAAACTAAGCACCATGCCACCACGAAAGGCGCACACACACTAAAAACGACACAGAATTTTACGCATTTACCAATGATTTACCAATGCAGAGCGGTCACTCGCTAACTACTTGAATAGTGTGCGATGAAAAAGGCATTTTTCCGTGTCTTGCTCTGCAACAGTCCCATTTCCAATCACACAATCATGCGATTGGTAATCATCTGAATGCAAACGGATCTGGTTGCTTGCTGGAGACCAGCAAGCAATAGCGTCTGAGACATGTCGCCTATGTCGTTAATGTGGTAGGACCTATCCACGTCTCCCTGATACACACACTCCAAGGCATGATTTCCACCCTTTCCACCGCATTAGATAACCCCATTCAGAAGATCATTCGTCGTGAAATAAAGTCTGAAGTAGAGCCGGGATTCCTGCCGTCACTGGGAGCAGAACAATCCAAATGGCTAGATTTTTCCTATTTCCCTCCCTACTCGCTTCTTCCCATGTCTTCCTATTTGACAACCACAGTCAATTCACTTTCTTCTTCACACTCACTATGCATCGTGTGGGAGAGGGAGAAAAGTGGAGATCACGCGGTAACGAATGAGGATAAAGTAGTGCAAGGTAGTCTAAAACAAAGCAGTCGGTGAAGCACTTTGGGACAGCAAACACGTCAGGCATTTGACTTTATTGAGCCGTGGAATCGTCATTTTCACGTGCATTAACAGTTAGTTTCATTCATAGCCAGGCACTTGATGTTATGGGCTTCGTGAAGACAGTGAATGTGGGGCAGGCAAGCACGTCGAGAATTGCAATTTCAGCATGATGCCTGCACAGGTCACATGACTACTATGCATACGCCTACGTGTTAGCCAATGGCGCGCCAATCCAAAGTGGTTCCCAAATGCACGCTCACCAGATGACCTCTGTGTTCACACAATCATCTCCACTGCTTCTTACTACGCCACTCACTCTCAAAAGCCGCCTTTGGGGATGTTGAGCACCCAAGCCCCACGTCTATGCGCCACATTCACTAAGTGCAATTGCTGACTCGCCTGCAACGCTTGAATCGTAGCGCGCCCCTCCAAACATCGCATCCAACGCCTCCACTTGCCTCCAATCACCCACACTTTCTCTACTACCCTCTCACTTTCCAATGAGCTTCGCGTACATGCGCTAGCTTCATTGGCTACATGGTCAGGAGGAGCAGGCTCATACTCCAACACGGAGATGAATGAAGCGATGCAATGTGGAGTAATGGGGGAAACTGCCTGCATTTCCCTCGTAGGTTAGTGGCCATCGAGCCCCTAAGCCAGTGCATCAATGGGCAGCTTTGGCGCCAGAACGGTTGGCCTAATGAGGAGCGGGAAATCGAGTAAGCGGTTATTTCCAATGCGTTCCACAAAGCAGTTAGGATGGTGGAAACGCCTGCACCTATGCACAGCATTGTCCCTCTGGATTGGAGGACAACACCAACGTCACAGTGCAGTCTTCAGTTGCCTATGCACGATAAAATCAGCACACCACTAAATCACCACATTTGCAGTTGACAGTGTTTTGCACAATGCACCTCACAGGAGTGAACCCATTTCTCCACCGATGAGAGTGAACGAAGACGTGAGGAATTGCCGCTACCATTCAACCATGGCTGAATGTAATCGGTCTATTTATTGAATGAAATGGCGGATAATGGCCAAAGTGACCATTCTCCGGACTAACAGAAAGAAGCAATAGAAAGAAAAGGTGCATTTGATGAAGGCATGCATTGAGGTGTAGCATTCAGGGTGGTTGAAGCAGTCGGTGAATTGCGGAGGCCAAAGGGGAAGTTCACGCAAGCACGAGAGTCATGGAAGTGAAGACGAGAGCAGTGACTAAGGCGGTAAGAGTTGCAGTGGCCAAAGCGGAGTGGCTGAGACGGAGGCGTTTACAGTGGCTTGATCAGTAGAGTTAGGTACAATAAATATAATGGTTGTGTCCATCAAAGTGTAACCAACCGAAGTGGTCATTGCAGGGATTGAAATCGTTTAGATGCCTGTCGTGATTGCAGCAGTGGTTGGGGGGTTTGTGGTTGTAGCAGTCATTCTCTCCCCTTCAATTAAAAACAACAAACATCAACCAACTTCTGCACGATAATCAACCGCTAGCCGCGCACATCGATGCATTTTGGACTGCCTAATCAGGTGCGTCCATTTCACTCTCTGAGGTGCGCTTCATGCCAGAGAACACTGTGAATGAATCTACCCAAGCACTTAAGCAGCAGTAACTGGGTGCCATTGTGTGCTCGTTGCGACTCAATCTGCCTACTTCAGAACAGTGTTTCAGCTTTCCACAAAACGAGCATAGAGGACTCACATTCTTCCTGTGTTGGCATGGTTAAGTTCACTTCATTGGTGTAGTTGCTACAGCGTTCCTTTCCATCCTTTACAGTTCGTGCACAAACAGCAGCAGTAACGACCGCATTCGGCTTCAATCCAACGAAGGCACACGCACCGGTTATTCCAAAACTTTGCTCCGTCCATTTGTCTCCGCCGTAACTGTATCTGGCACGATAGCCAACCAGACGACCGTCGGGTTTAGGTGGCGGATTCCATCTCAACACGGCTTTCACAGTACTGACTGGTATCAGATGCAATATTTGAGGAACACTGGGGTCTGCAAAGTAAAAGTGTAGCAGTCTGTTATCACTGGTGGGAGGGTGTGCCAGTGTTCATCCACATGCTCCATATGAATTGAGCTGAATGCGAAGTAATCAAGCATCAGGATGTATGTACGAACGTAGCTGTGAGTGATTGAGAGGACCTGTGTCTACTGCCGCGCATGCTGGCGGATCAGTCGACACGCTGAGGCTATCAGGCCATACGTGTCCATACAATCCATACATTTATGTGACTTAGGATGGGTGAGATTCAACAAGCCCTCGAAACCACCTATTCGTCCCGCCCCACCCTCAAAGCTATGTTGCATTCACTTAAGGCTTACACAAGCGTGTCAATAAGAGTAAAGCACAGGAAGGTATCTTACCCACTTCCATTGCAGGAGCCGCAGTTGTTTCGATGTCTGTCGTGATTGCGGCAGTGGTTGGGGGGTTTGTGGTTGTAGCAGTCATTCTCTCCCCTTCAATTAAAAACAACAAACATCAACCAACTTCTGCACGATAATCAACCGCTAGCCGCGCACATCGATGCATTTTGGACTGCCTAATCAGGTGCGTCCATTTCACTCTCTGAGGTGCGCTTCATGCCAGAGAACACTGTGAATGAATCTACCCAAGCACTTAAGCAGCAGTAACTGGGTGCCATTGTGTGCTCGTTGCGACTCAATCTGCCTACTTCAGAACAGTGTTTCAGCTTTCCACAAAACGAGCATAGAGGACTCACATTCTTCCTGTGTTGGCATGGTTAAGTTCACTTCATTGGTGTAGTTGCTACAGCGTTCCTTTCCATCCTTTACAGTTCGTGCACAAACAGCAGCAGTAACGACCGCATTCGGCTTCAATCCAACGAAGGCACACGCACCGGTTATTCCAAAACTTTGCTCCGTCCATTTGTCTCCGCCGTAACTGTATCTGGCACGATAGCCAACCAGACGACCGTCGGGTTTAGGTGGCGGATTCCATCTCAACACGGCTTTCACAGTACTGACTGGTATCAGATGCAATATTTGAGGAACACTGGGGTCTGCAAAGTAAAAGTGTAGCAGTCTGTTATCACTGGTGGGAGGGTGTGCCAGTGTTCATCCACATGCTCCATATGAATTGAGCTGAATGCGAAGTAATCAAGCATCAGGATGTATGTACGAACGTAGCTGTGAGTGATTGAGAGGACCTGTGTCTACTGCCGCGCATGCTGGCGGATCAGTCGACACGCTGAGGCTATCAGGCCATACGTGTCCATACAATCCATACATTTATGTGACTTAGGATGGGTGAGATTCAACAAGCCCTCGAAACCACCTATTCGTCCCGCCCCACCCTCAAAGCTATGTTGCATTCACTTAAGGCTTACACAAGCGTGTCAATAAGAGTAAAGCACAGGAAGGTATCTTACCCACTTCCATTGCAGGAGCCGCAGTTGTTTCAATGTCTGTCGTGATTGCGGCAGTGGTTGGGGGGTTTGTGGTTGTAGCAGTCATTCTCTCCCCTTCAATTAAAAACAACAAACATCAACCAACTTCTGCACGATAATCAACCGCTAGCCGCGCACATCGATGCATTTTGGACTGCCTAATCAGGTGCGTCCATTTCACTCTCTGAGGTGCGCTTCATGCCAGAGAACACTGTGAATGAATCTACCCAAGCACTTAAGCAGCAGTAACTGGGTGCCATTGTGTGCTCGTTGCGACTCAATCTGCCTACTTCAGAACAGTGTTTCAGCTTTCCACAAAACGAGCATAGAGGACTCACATTCTTCCTGTGTTGGCATGGTTAAGTTCACTTCATTGGTGTAGTTGCTACAGCGTTCCTTTCCATCCTTTACAGTTCGTGCACAAACAGCAGCAGTAACGACCGCATTCGGCTTCAATCCAACGAAGGCACACGCACCGGTTATTCCAAAACTTTGCTCCGTCCATTTGTCTCCGCCGTAACTGTATCTGGCACGATAGCCAACCAGACGACCGTCGGGTTTAGGTGGCGGATTCCATCTCAACACGGCTTTCACAGTACTGACTGGTATCAGATGCAATATTTGAGGAACACTGGGGTCTGCAAAGTAAAAGTGTAGCAGTCTGTTATCACTGGTGGGAGGGTGTGCCAGTGTTCATCCACATGCTCCATATGAATTGAGCTGAATGCGAAGTAATCAAGCATCAGGATGTATGTACGAACGTAGCTGTGAGTGATTGAGAGGACCTGTGTCTACTGCCGCGCATGCTGGCGGATCAGTCGACACGCTGAGGCTATCAGGCCATACGTGTCCATACAATCCATACATTTATGTGACTTAGGATGGGTGAGATTCAACAAGCCCTCGAAACCACCTATTCGTCCCGCCCCACCCTCAAAGCTATGTTGCATTCACTTAAGGCTTACACAAGCGTGTCAATAAGAGTAAAGCACAGGAAGGTATCTTACCCACTTCCATTGCAGGAGCCGCAGTTGTTTCGATGTCTGTCGTGATTGCGGCAGTGGTTGGGGGGTTTGTGGTTGTAGCAGTCATTCTCTCCCCTTCAATTAAAAACAACAAACATCAACCAACTTCTGCACGATAATCAACCGCTAGCCGCGCACATCGATGCATTTTGGACTGCCTAATCAGGTGCGTCCATTTCACTCTCTGAGGTGCGCTTCATGCCAGAGAACACTGTGAATGAATCTACCCAAGCACTTAAGCAGCAGTAACTGGGTGCCATTGTGTGCTCGTTGCGACTCAATCTGCCTACTTCAGAACAGTGTTTCAGCTTTCCACAAAACGAGCATAGAGGACTCACATTCTTCCTGTGTTGGCATGGTTAAGTTCACTTCATTGGTGTAGTTGCTACAGCGTTCCTTTCCATCCTTTACAGTTCGTGCACAAACAGCAGCAGTAACGACCGCATTCGGCTTCAATCCAACGAAGGCACACGCACCGGTTATTCCAAAACTTTGCTCCGTCCATTTGTCTCCGCCGTAACTGTATCTGGCACGATAGCCAACCAGACGACCGTCGGGTTTAGGTGGCGGATTCCATCTCAACACGGCTTTCACAGTACTGACTGGTATCAGATGCAATATTTGAGGAACACTGGGGTCTGCAAAGTAAAAGTGTAGCAGTCTGTTATCACTGGTGGGAGGGTGTGCCAGTGTTCATCCACATGCTCCATATGAATTGAGCTGAATGCGAAGTAATCAAGCATCAGGATGTATGTACGAACGTAGCTGTGAGTGATTGAGAGGACCTGTGTCTACTGCCGCGCATGCTGGCGGATCAGTCGACACGCTGAGGCTATCAGGCCATACGTGTCCATACAATCCATACATTTATGTGACTTAGGATGGGTGAGATTCAACAAGCCCTCGAAACCACCTATTCGTCCCGCCCCACCCTCAAAGCTATGTTGCATTCACTTAAGGCTTACACAAGCGTGTCAATAAGAGTAAAGCACAGGAAGGTATCTTACCCACTTCCATTGCAGGAGCCGCAGTTGTTTCGATGTCTGTCGTGATTGCGGCAGTGGTTGGGGGGTTTGTGGTTGTAGCAGTCATTCTCTCCCCTTCAATTAAAAACAACAAACATCAACCAACTTCTGCACGATAATCAACCGCTAGCCGCGCACATCGATGCATTTTGGACTGCCTAATCAGGTGCGTCCATTTCACTCTCTGAGGTGCGCTTCATGCCAGAGAACACTGTGAATGAATCTACCCAAGCACTTAAGCAGCAGTAACTGGGTGCCATTGTGTGCTCGTTGCGACTCAATCTGCCTACTTCAGAACAGTGTTTCAGCTTTCCACAAAACGAGCATAGAGGACTCACATTCTTCCTGTGTTGGCATGGTTAAGTTCACTTCATTGGTGTAGTTGCTACAGCGTTCCTTTCCATCCTTTACAGTTCGTGCACAAACAGCAGCAGTAACGACCGCATTCGGCTTCAATCCAACGAAGGCACACGCACCGGTTATTCCAAAACTTTGCTCCGTCCATTTGTCTCCGCCGTAACTGTATCTGGCACGATAGCCAACCAGACGACCGTCGGGTTTAGGTGGCGGATTCCATCTCAACACGGCTTTCACAGTACTGACTGGTATCAGATGCAATATTTGAGGAACACTGGGGTCTGCAAAGTAAAAGTGTAGCAGTCTGTTATCACTGGTGGGAGGGTGTGCCAGTGTTCATCCACATGCTCCATATGAATTGAGCTGAATGCGAAGTAATCAAGCATCAGGATGTATGTACGAACGTAGCTGTGAGTGATTGAGAGGACCTGTGTCTACTGCCGCGCATGCTGGCGGATCAGTCGACACGCTGAGGCTATCAGGCTATACGAATGCATTTAATATGACTACCGGTTACCTACTCTTCCACACTCTCCACTCGGTATTACTGTGTTCCATTATTGGGGACTAGTATTGAATGCTGCATATAATGTGTCTTTGGCTGGGTAAATTTGATCAGTTTTTTAAAGCACCTGCTTATTTCTTACCATTTTGAAATTTATTACGCATTATCTTAAGGTTTACACAAGCATGTTAATAAGGGCATATCTCGAGAAGGCATCTTACCTTCTTGCAGTGCTAAATGGCCATGTATTAGTAGAACTGCCAAGGAAATGATGCAAAGTTGAAGATGCATCTCTCGTCCAGTGAAAAGGTGTTTTCATTACCCACACTCGTGTGCTTATATGTATGTTGTTTAGAAAAGTGAGCCAATATGATGCCTGCCTCTTGACCTACGAAGCAAATGGAGCATTCACACACACACCGTGCAATTACACATCATTGGATCCTTCGCACGATTGTCTTGGGCTTCTCCAATAGCCTCGTCTGCTGTTCAATTGGCACTAATCTTCAACTTTTTGGGGGCTTGTGTTTCTGTGATGGACTTGGGTATGATGAGCATGCAACTTGCGCAAACTCACGAGAACTTGCAAGCTGGCACTGGCACCACGAATGCAAATAGTTTCGCGCTAGTCGATTAAGTGGGCTAGATCCACTGATTGTGGTGTTTGATGTGTTGGATGCAGCAATAATTACTTGGTGCAGCTGAGTCGAACATCTGTGAGAGGTCAGTGAATTGCCCCTACCCTTCTACACTCATGACTTTTGCGTGTTTGTGTGTCTTGGTCCACATGGAATAAGTCGTTGTGCCTATATGGATGTGACTGAAGATTAAAATGAGGAAGGGCATAAAACGAAATCATTTTAAACGTACCTAAATCTTCACAGATATTAGGACAAAAAACATGATTTCTGAGGGCATCCTTTTAGACTACTTTTCATTAATTCATCCTCATTCGTTACCGACTGATCTTCACATTTCACCTCCTTCACACAATGCATGGCGGGTTTGCAAAAAAAAGTGAATTGACTGTAGATGTCAAATAGGGAGACATGGGAAGAAGCGAGCATAAATGAAAATGTGAAAAATCTAGACTTTTGAACTAGTTTGCTCCCAGTGACGGCAGGAATCCCGGCTCTACTTTCTATTTTATTTTACGAGGAATAGTCTTTTGCATGGAGTTATCTAATGCAGTGAAAAGGGTGGAAATCATGCCTTGGAGTAATTGTATCAGGGAGACGTGGATAGGTCTTGCCACATGGGCGACATAGGGGACATGCCTGTGTCTTAGCACTCATAATTAGGAGGAGTGAGACGGCGCCTAATGCAGCGTAGTGTGCCTATCTTCAACAAATTATGGCTGTGGTTACACGCTGACACGCAGTTAGCTGGCACTTCTCCCTACCAAACTTACTACTCATGCTACAGGTAGGTGTTGCGCGAGGCCGCACCGTCAGTGGAAGTGAGTGGAATTTGGTCCAAGCACCAGACACACTAAATCGCATTCGTCACGTCAAACCAACAATCTGTCATTGGGATTGTGGGAAGAGTGAGCAGCACTGGTAAACATCAGGCGAAGACGTAATTGATGAAAGTGTGCACAGCTATGTGTGTGAGCCGTTAGATACGATCATTCAACACTTCCGAGGTACAGTCTGACAGTACGTATAGGTAAAATCGAGATCCTGCCAGCCCTCTGTGAAAAACTAGTGCATTCAAATTATTAGCAATCTTGTGACTGTGTGATTCCGAATTAGACAACTGCATAGCAGGGGACGAAGAATGCCTTTTTCATCAAAAATTATTCAAGCAGTTAGCGAGTGACCGCTCTGCATTGGTAAATCATTGGTAAATGCGTAAAATTCTGTGTCGTTTTTAGTGTGTGTGCGCCTTTCGTGGTGGCATGGTGCTTAGTTTGACTGTGGCTTCAACTACGCCAACTACACCAACCATGCATTCTCTGACGGTCGTGCTTTCGCTTCGCAGCATGGCCTTTGCACCATGCCAATAGCCTCCCAGCCTTCCCTACGGCAACAATCACCGTGCTCTGCGATACGACTTCTGCATGCTCCGACACCAATGTGGAGTCAGAGCACTGCGCCTGTTAGCAGCCTGCACCAAAGTGTTAGACCCACTTTGCTGGATGAGTGCCCTGACGACCAACACCAAATGAATCTCCAACGCCTCATTAAAATGAGCACTGGGCGACTTCACTACACGGTATTCGGCGATGCGTTTGGAGCTCAAGTTAGACGCTGCACCTGCATACATTTTAAATTGGATGAGAAAGTAAGGAGTTGGATGAAGTGGAGAAATAATGGCAGGGATTGTGAAAGCGAAGGGGTCGTTAGGTGAGCGCATGAGTAAGACAAAGTGGACTGTGGGCGTATGTGAGTGTGCGCATATGATTGAAACCAACTGTGTGGGCGACACAGCATGGCATGCTTGACCTCCTCCATCACACTGTGGTGGTTGCACGTGCAATGGCACCACATCACTTTGCCTAGAACTTGATTGTTATACGTGAAAAGAAGCGGCTCTTTTGATGTTGAATTTAACTTCTATGCCTAACTTTGCCAACGCTTTTTACATCTGCCAGGATTTTAGCCATATATGTGAAGCTCGTGTGGAAATTCCAATCCACATCTGCAATTAAGTGGTTGGAACCGAAAGAAGGCTCGCATGGCGTAGGTGGGTGAAGTGAAGAGCAGGTCGACTTCGTCCTCCCCGACGTCCATTTGAGGTCTCTCAGCATTGCTAAGTGGTTGCATTTGGCTGGTGATCCGGTTGACGTGGGTTGAAGCAATCGTTCTCTGTCAATGATGTTGTGCATGAGTGGAATTGATCATACCATCTAATTGAGCAATAGTTCTACCAGTACAGACAAGTCATGAATAGAGCATTGCGAAGAGGGGAGGATGGAGCAACGCAAGACCATGAAGAGTGCACAGCAAATAATTGCATTATGAAAGGTCGCATGAGCACCGAGGTTAGTCTTCGCGTGTTTGGTAGGATAAAGCGAACATTGCGCAGCACTGCATTGCATCGCATTACGTCGGATTCTTTCTATCACTTCAACGGAGACGATGACAGTTATGCTACAGAAGCGACATTTTGGGTGCAGTTTCGTAGACCACACTAACGCAATGCACCTTTCCTTCCCAACTACGTGCAAAGAATTGTCTAGTTGAATCGGTTCGCAACTAATAACAAGGGACTTGTCCTCCGTGTCCTTACTGCATGGACAAGGGTAAAGGAGCCACCACATTAAGAATCCCTTATCCATCGCTTATCACTGTTACGCTTGGCGACAACTCCCATCCTGGATGCACCAAAGTAGGCCTACGCACATACCAAAGCCCAACCCTCCCATCCCACTGACACCAACAGCATCTTCCAATGCCTTCGATGGGCTTTGTGTTTTGCAAGCACGCCTACCTCCCTGACATGGCAAGCAAATCAGCCAATTACTGCTGCTCCCCACCCAGTCCCCAACAGGGCTGGCACCTCTTCCGTCAATTGACTCTCAAACCACCAACTGCGACGCCACCTTAGCAACATAGCTGTGTGAGATTAGCAATGTAATGCGCGCTGCATCACCGATCAACCGACTCGTGCCCCACCCTCCATTGGCTCTCGAAGCCCCATCACGTCCTCCTCCGTGGCATTGTCATCCAAGACTGACCTCAAATGCAACACGGCGTCGGTCATGGAAGCGATGTGCAAAATGCAAGTAACGCCTCACTCAATTCCACTTCCTAACCTATATGCCACTTGATGCATACGTACTTGTCACTCCTTAAGTAGTCTCATCGTCTCATCAAATTGGGATGACGTGGTCACGAATTGCCTACAAAATGCCTGCACAAACTAAAATGCATTCTGGCCAACTGTGGCGAATGACGAGAAGCGCATACGTGGACCGGCGTGAAAGCGCCTAAATATGACAATAAATCTAGTTAAATGAGTTCATGTTCTCAACTTATATTTTGCCTCCTAACCTTGGCCAATTTTTATTCTGCTTTATTCATTAAAATTTTTGATTTGTGATGTGGTTTAGCAAGGCGATACTTTGATAACGTTTTGCTCCTTGAGCTTTCTATGAAGGCGAAACCGGTGATGGCCACGAATTTTGCGCCTCGTGATTTTTCCGAAGACTGAAGTAGTCGAAGAATTTAAGTGACACATGCTCAGACAACAACTAACTCCATCTACCTGCGTTTTAAGTCTACTCTCCTTGCACTGAGCACTTTCAACCTGTCCGCATTAACACTTCTTTGCTTAATGAAGATGCAGCATGCTTGCGGAGGAGCATGCGGATGTAAGACGAATCTTAACTACCAAACCACTCGTTAGTGAGAAAGCGCACTCTCCAATAGGCCCTACGCATGATAACGTCAAGTGAAACAGCCAGTAAAGCAACATGAATTGGGTGCAGTGCGTGGAAGGAGTGGAGGACTGGTAGTGTAAGTGGCTCAATCACAGCTTCCATTCTTAAGGTGCATCACTTGACGCATTCTGCCCGACCTCGTTTGTGATGACGCAGATGAGCGCAGCACTATCGAAGGAACGGTGAAGAAGCCCGTCCAAAAGTGTCGTGTGAGCAACGGCGTTGATGATGGCAACAGGAACGGCTGCAGATACTAACACATGGCTTGATTCAAGCATGCAGCATCACTCTTCCACGTCTGCAATAATTGTCGTTGTCTCAACAGAACACGATCCCCGAAAAGTCTGATGTCCTGCCACCTATTGCAATCACACAAATGTCTAATTCACATAAAGACACAGTTGCATACATAAAAGGCACTGCCATAAAACGCTGAACCAACTTACGACTTAACGCTAGCCACAACACCCACTCAATCAAACTTCTCCTAGGCTTCGAATTCACCGAAACCACTGCTTTTACAAGGCCAAGCACTTCTCCAAATGACTACTTTCAGGAGGCTCTACGGAAATGTTTACCTGTAAATCAGTCCACATACTAAGCCATATCCAGTTCACGTGATTCTGTGTTCACGAAAATTTAGCTCCACAAAGTCGTTGAGCAGCAGAATTTCAGAGTGCCTCGATAAGTCCAAAGAAGGTAAATCATCTCAGCAAGTCGTTCGATTGCTCTTGTCACACACTGCTCCCAACTCGTAGGAACACGGCCTTTGAACGACCGTCAGTATGCGCCAAAGTTATTAGCCACATTGTGTCGATTTGCAGCCTTCATATTCTAAATGCCACTTCTTTAAATAATAAAGCCCACTGATTGAAAATTGTAAAGGAGCTGCAACTTCAGTTTGTAGTTTACTATGCCAATCTTTACTAAATATTTCGTGAGGGACATGTTGACTTTCATTGTATCGCATCATAAACGAGACCATTAGGTGCATTGTTACTTCTAGTTGTTTTGCTGCTACCTCTTTGCGCCACATACTGGTAGCTGTGATTTTAAGTCATTACGTATCAGCAAAATAAAATTGCAACAAATCTGGTGAAGTGGTTTCATGCAGTCAAGTTTATTTAGACTCCCTCAACTATGGCTGATAGGTACCCCATTCTAATGCCTTCTTCTGGATTTATGGCACAGTTTATGTGAGTGATATTTTGGTGACTCGCAGCGACCTGTGTCTTCTATGAGGGCATAGAGGCTTGGGACCACTGGTGTAGCGAGTTGACACCTCTTCAGTGACTGAGGAAGACAGAGGACTCAAGCAAATCATGTTTGGCCAACATGTGAAAGGGGCTTGGGACTACTGGCTTGGCCGATCATCAGCTCATCCGCCGAAGCCAGCGCCACCAACCAAGTGCAGAAACCGAGAGCGGGAGTCAAACAAACAGCAAAGTGTTACACTAGCATAGCCCAGAGGCCAACTCATCTGGTGCAAATGAAACCACCAAGCCCCACTTTGGCCCCACTCCCCGCCTCCCCGTAATACTCGGTTTCAGCTACCACGAGGGACCTAGTGCTGTGAAGAAAACCCACGACTAAGCCAGTCATCGAATTCATGCGCACCCAATGAGATACCTGGTGGCAATACCACTTATCACAATTGGCGGTTGCACTGGGTGTGGATTTTCGTCTCCCATGGTCTCTGCATTCGCACACTGGACAATGAGCACATTATCACCCTGCCCACAACCAGTTGTAAATGTGAATTGGCCTCATAAAAGAAGAGCCACTTGCCTCAAACTATAATAATCAATTTGTAAGCGAAGTAAAATCGTGCCATTGCACGTGCCGCCAAGACAGTGTGTTGGATGAGGTCGAGCATAGCATGCCGCCTGCACAGTTGGTGTCAGTCATGTGTACACACATACATGCCCGCCAGTCCACTTTGTCTTACTCAAGCGCTTACCTTACGACCTCTTCGCTTTCACAATCAATGGCATTATTTCTCCACTTCATCCAACGTCTCACTCTCCCATCCAATGCAAATTGGATGCCACTTCGACATCCAACTTGAGCTCCAAACGCATCACTGAATACCATGTGGTAAAATCGCTCGAAGCGCATTTTGATGAGTTGATGGAGGTGAATTTGGTGTTTGTCGTCAGGGCACTCATCCATCAGTGGGGTCTAACACGGTGGTGGATGCGGCTCACAGGCGTAGTTCTCTGAGTCCTCATTGGTGTCGTAGCAGACTGAAGTCGTATCGCAGACCATGGACAATGCTAGCCCACGGAAGGACTAGGGGGCTTTTGGCATGGAGCAAACGCCAAGGCGTTTAATTAAGCGCATAGTCAAAATATGCACCAAGTTACCACAGGAGGTGCAGTTTATCGCCTCATTTCAGATCGAGTTAGCTTTTATTTTGTTTTCGATTTGCTCCTTTTTCTGCATCATGCAATGTGCTTGAGGTATGTCTTATTAAGGGGAAATTCGAGACATTAGCCGTCTACCTCACTGCTGATGAACAAGAGCATCAGGTGTAGAAAATGGACTCAATGGGGACACAGTGTTACGGGCTGTTTGATCCATTAATAGTAACAGCAATGCAACATTCTTTTTAATTACTCATTGTCTGCTTCCACTACCATCTTTGTGTCCTTTTGTTCATTAATCTTGATGTTGGGCACTGTCACGCATGTACCCTCTCGCACCAGCTCATTTATGCCGACATTTGAGTGAACGTAGTCTTATCATTTGTCCCACAAATGAGCACAAGCTTACTAATTCTACATTGCGTAGACCCTCATGCTTTCCAGAAGGCCACATCTGGAGCAGTCGACCCTCGTATGGTGTGCATGTCACAGAATCCGCCACCTTAGTGGAACAGCCCATTACTCAATAGCATTCATAGCTGTCGTTGTTGATGGGGCACTAAAGTGGGAATTTAGATGAATTCTGATTACACTTGTTCTCACAGTGCAGTTGAGGCATTGTCTCGAGTTCGTTGGGGAGGAGATAAATCCGTTCAACGCAGCTAATCAAAAGCTAGCCCGTCACCCCAAGTTAATTAGTGATTTTAAGGTGGTCTTCGAACGACTCTTGTTCGCCACCAACATGGAACTCTCATAGGTTCATGCCCATTGCCGCCTGCCGTGCTATTCACCACAGAAAATGAAGCATGACAACTGCAAAGGGCAGTCATATATGCCATATTACTAACAGAGAGGAGCTAGCCAACATGCAGGCTTTCACGATGTCAAGAAGAACATGCCATGTGTGGGATGCAGGAGAAGGGAGTATCTGAGAAGGGGGAGGGTCTGCTACCAATTCTGCAAGGAACATGTCGAAGACTCCGCATCAAGCCATCCCATCACCACTATCGGTGGATCTACGTTTGCCTATTCGACTAGTGCGACCCTCTGTGCATTCGTGGTCCTAGTGCCAACTTGCAAGTTCTCGTCAGTCCGTGCAAGTTGCATGCCCACCGTACGTGAGCTCACCACAGAAGTACAAATCCGAAACAGTTGGGGGTGGACGCCATTTTGGACAACAGACGAGGCTATTGGAGAGGCCCAAAGCAATTACGCGAAGGACCCAATGATGTGTGATTGCACCGTGTGCGTGTGATAGCTCCATTTGTTTCGTGGGTCAAGAGGCAGGTATCGCATCGGCTCCCACTTCTCCACAACATGCTTAAAAGCACACGTGTGTGGCTTGTGATCACACTTTTCCACTGGACGAGAGATGCCTCTTCAACTCTGCCTCATTTGCTTGGCAGCTCTACTCACACATGGCAATTTGGCACTGAAAACAGGTAAGATACATTTTCATGCTTTACTCGTATTGACAAGCGTGTGCAATCTTTAAGGTAATGCGACATAATTTGGAGAGTGGTGGGGACGAATAGGTGGTTTTGAGGGCTTTGTGAAGTTTACCTATCCTAAGTCACGTAATTTGTTAAATTTACTGGCAGTTCTCACTGTTGGAATGCACAAATATTGAGTAGTGAGTTTGGGAATCTCGGTAACCTGTAGTCACATTGTATGGATTCGTATATCCTAATACCTTCAGCGTGTCGACTAAACCACCAGCATGCGCAGCAGTGGACACAGGTCTTCTAAGTCAACCACAGCTACCCTTTGTGCACTTTGAAGCTAACGTTAGTGCATTCATCCTGATGCTTAGCCACTTCTCATTCAGCTCAATTCATATGGAGCAAGTGGATGAACAGTGGAACACCCCCGTAGCAGTGATGACAGACTACTGCGCTTTTATTTTGTAGATCATAGTGCTCCTCAAAATGTGAGCTTGAGAGCAGTCAGTACTGTGAAAGCGGTGTTGAGTTGGAGGGCGCCACCCAAACCCGACGGTCGTCTGATTGGCTATCGTATCAAATACAGATTTAACAAAAATAATTGGAGAGAGCGTGATATAAAAATAAACACTGCGTTTGCCTTTCTCAGATTGGAGCCAAAAATGGTCATTACTGCTGTTCTTTGTGCACGAACTGAAAAGGAGGGAAAGGAACACTGTGGCAAATACACCAATGAAGTGAACTTAACCATGCCAACACAGGAAGAATGTGAGTCCTCTATGCTCGTTTTGTGGAAAGCTGAAACACAGTTCTGAAATAGCCAGATTGAATCGCAACGAGCACACAATGGTACCTAGTCACTACTGCTTAAGTGCTTGGGTAGATTCACTCACAGTGTTCTCTGACATGAAACGCACCTCAGAGAGTGAAATGGACGCACCTGATTAGGCAGTCCAAAATGTCTCGTGCAGAAGTTAGTTGCTGTATGTTGTTTTTAATTGAGAATGTCTGCTACAACCAGAAGCCCCCCAATCACTGCCGCAATCACGACAGGCAGCGGATCAAGTACGACTCCTGCAATGACTACCCCAAGAGGTTCCACTTTGATGCCCACAACCGCCATGACCATTGCATCTGCCGCCACTGATTTGGCCACTGCAAAAGCCACCGCTTCAGCAAACACAACCACCTATACTTTGGCCACTGCACACGCCACCGCTTTAAGAAACACAACCTCCTCTACTTTGGACACTGCAAACGCCACTGCTTCTGCAACCACAGCCGCTTATACATTGGTCACTACAAAAGCCACCACTTTAGGAAACACAACCTCCTCTACTTTGGACACTGCAAACGCCAACGCTTCAGCAACCACAGCCGCTTATACATTGGCCACTACAAAAGCCACCACTTTGGGAAACAGAACCTCCTCTACTTTGGACACTGCAAACGCCACCGCTTCAGCAGCCACAACTGCTTATACATTGGCCACTACAAAAGCCACCACTTTGGGAAATACAACCTTCTCTACATTGGCCACTGCAAACGCCACTGCTTCAGCAACCATAACAACCTATACTTTGGCCGCTATAAACGTCGCCAAGTTAAAAAACACAACCACCTCTGCTATGGCCATTACAAACGCCACCACTTTAGGAAACACAGCCTCCTCTACTTCGGCCACTGCTTCAGCAAACACAAACATTTATACTTTGACCACTACAAAAGCCACCACGTTAAGAAACACAACCTCCTCTACTTGGGCCATCGCAAACGCCACCGCTTTAGGAACCACAACCACCTCCGCTGTGCCCACTGATAATGCTACCGCTTTAGCAAGCACATCCTCCTCCGCTTTGGCCACTGCAACTCTTACCGCCTTAGTCACTGCTCTCGTCTTCACTTCCATGACTCTCGTGCTTGCGTGAACTTCCCCTTTGGCCTCCGCAATTCACCGACTGCTTCAACCACCCTGAATGCTACACCTCAATGCATGCCTTCATCAAATGCACCTTTTCTTTCTATTGCTTCTTTCTGTTAGTCCGGAGAATGGTCACTTTGGCCATTATCCGCCATTTCATTCAATAAATAGACCGATTACATTCAGCCATGGTTGAATGGTAGCGGCAATTCCTCACGTCTTCGTTCACTCTCATCGGTGGAAAATGGGTTCACTCCTGTGAGGTGCATTGTGCAAAACACTGTCAACTGCAAATGTGGTGATTTAGTGGTGTGCTGATTTTATCGTGCATAGGCAACTGAAGACTGCACTGTGACGTTGGTGTTGTCCTCCAATCCAGAGGGACAATGCTGTGCATAGGTGCAGGCGTTTCCACCATCCTAACTGCTTTGTGGAACGCATTGGAAATAACCGCTTACTCGATTTCCCGCTCCTCATTAGGCCAACCGTTCTGGCGCCAAAGCTGCCCATTGATGCACTGGCTTAGGGGCTCGATGGCCACTAACCTACGAGGGAAATGCAGGCAGTTTCCCCCATTACTCCACATTGCATCGCTTCATTCATCTCCGTGTTGGAGTATGAGCCTGCTCCTCCTGACCATGTAGCCAATGAAGCTAGCGCATGTACGCGAAGCTCATTGGAAAGTGAGAGGGTAGTAGAGAAAGTGTGGGTGATTGGAGGCAAGTGGAGGCGTTGGATGCGATGTTTGGAGGGGCGCGCTACGATTCAAGCGTTGCAGGCGAGTCAGCAATTGCACTTAGTGAATGTGGCGCATAGACGTGGGGTTGGGTGCTCAACATCCCCAAAGGCGGCTTTTGAGAGTGAGTGGCGTAGTAAGAAGCAGTGGAGATGATTGTGTGAACACAGAGGTCATCTGGTGAGCGTGCATTTGGGAACCACTTTGGATTGGCGCGCCATTGGCTAACACGTAGGCGTATGCATAGTAGTCATGTGACCTGTGCAGGCATCATGCTGAAATTGCAATTCTCGACGTGCTTGCCTGCCCCACATTCACTGTCTTCACGAAGCCCATAACATCAAGTGCCTGGCTATGAATGAAACTAACTGTTAATGCACGTGAAAATGACGATTCCACGGCTCAATAAAGTCAAATGCCTGACGTGTTTGCTGTCCCAAAGTGCTTCACCGACTGCTTTGTTTTAGACTACCTTGCACTACTTTATCCTCATTCGTTACCGCGTGATCTCCACTTTTCTCCCTCTCCCACACGATGCATAGTGAGTGTGAAGAAGAAAGTGAATTGACTGTGGTTGTCAAATAGGAAGACATGGGAAGAAGCGAGTAGGGAGGGAAATAGGAAAAATCTAGCCATTTGGATTGTTCTGCTCCCAGTGACGGCAGGAATCCCGGCTCTACTTCAGACTTTATTTCACGACGAATGATCTTCTGAATGGGGTTATCTAATGCGGTGGAAAGGGTGGAAATCATGCCTTGGAGTGTGTGTATCAGGGAGACGTGGATAGGTCCTACCACATTAACGACATAGGCGACATGTCTCAGACGCTATTGCTTGCTGGTCTCCAGCAAGCAACCAGATCCGTTTGCATTCAGATGATTACCAATCGCATGATTGTGTGATTGGAAATGGGACTGTTGCAGAGCAAGACACGGAAAAATGCCTTTTTCATCGCACACTATTCAAGTAGTTAGCGAGTGACCGCTCTGCATTGGTAAATCATTGGTAAATGCGTAAAATTCTGTGTCGTTTTTAGTGTGTGTGCGCCTTTCGTGGTGGCATGGTGCTTAGTTTGACTGTGGCTTCAACTACGCCAACTACACCAACCATGCATTCTCTGACGGTCGTGCTTTCGCTTCGCAGCATGGCCTTTGCACCATGCCAATAGCCTCCCAGCCTTCCCTACGGCGACAATCACCGTGCTCTGCGATACGACTTCTGCATGCTCCGACACCAATGTGGAGTCAGAGCACTGCGCCTGTTAGCAGCCTGCACCAAAGTGTTAGACCCACTTTGCTGGATGAGTGCCCTGACGACCAACACCAAATGAATCTCCAACGCCTCATTAAAATGAGCACTGGGCGACTTCACTACACGGTATTCGGCGATGCGTTTGGAGCTCAAGTTAGACGCTGCACCTGCATCCATTTTAAATTGGATGAGAAAGTAAGGAGTTGGATGAAGTGGAGAAATAATGGCAGGGATTGTGAAAGCGAAGGGGTCGTTAGGTGAGCGCATGAGTAAGACAAAGTGGACTGTGGGCGTATGTGAGTGTACGCATATGATAGCAACCAACTGTGTGTGCGATTCAACATGGCATGCTTGACCTCCTCCATCACACTGTGGTGGTTGCACGTGCAATGGCACCACTTCACTTTGCTTATGAATTGATTGTTATAGTTTATGGAAAGTGGCTCTTTTCCAGTGTGTAAAAACTATGAGGCCAATTAAGATTTCGAAGTTATTGCGGACAGGGCTAATAATGAGCTCCTTGTCCAGTGTGCGAATGCAGAGACCATAGGAGACGAAAATCCACACCCAGTGCAACCGCCAATTGTGATAAGTGGTATTGCCACCAGGTATCTCATTGGGTGCGCATGAATTCGATGACTGGCTTAGTCGTGGGTTTTCTTCACAGGACTAGGTCCCTCGTGGTAGCTGAAACCGAGTATTACGGGGAGGCGGGGAGTGGAGCCAAAGTGGGGCTTGGTGGTTTCATTTGCACCAGGTGAGCTGGCCTCTGGGCTGTGCCCTCGGTTTCTGCACTTGGTTGGTTGCGTTGGCTGCGGCGGATGAGCTGATCATCGGTCTAGCCACTAGTCCCAAGTCCCTTTTGCATGTTAGCCAAACATGAGTCGTTTGAGTACTCTGTCGGCTTCAGTCTCGGGGCAGGTCTCAACTCGCTACTCCAGTAGTCTCAATCCTCTATGCCCTCATTAAGCAATTTTTCGCACAAACCGTATCACGAATCCAGAAGGAGGCAATAGAATGTGGCACCCATAAGCCATAGTGAAGGGGTCTAAATAAAAATGTCCGCGTGAATCCATTCTAATGCAGTTGAGGCAACTTCATTTTGTAGATACGAAAAAATTAAAATATGAAGCCGCCAGCATGCAACACAAAGATATTAAACAAAACAATTGAAAGTAACAATACGTCTCATGCTTTCATTTATGATGCAATACAACGATTGGCATAGCAAATTACCAACTGAAGCCACGGCTCCTTTGCAATTTGTTTGACTGGTATAGTTCATTGCTTAAAAAGTAGGATTTAGGATGTTGAGACCGCAAATCGGCACAATGTGGCTAATAGCTTTGGCGCATACTGGCGGTCGTTCAAAGGCCGTGTTCCTACGAGTTGGGAGCAGTGTGTGACAAGAGCAATCGAACGACTTGCTGAGATGATTGGTCTTCTTTGGACTTATTGAGGCACTCTGAAATTCCGCTGCTCAACGACTTTGTGGAGCTAAATCTTCGTGAACACAGAATCACGTGAACTGGACATGGCTTAGTATGTGGACTGATTTACAGGTAAACATTTCCGTAGAGCCTCCTGAAAGTAGTCATTTGGAGAAGTGCTTGGCCTTGTAAAAGCAGTGGTTTCGGTGAACTCAAAGCCGAGGAGAAGTTTGATTGAATGGATGTTGTGGCTAGCGTCATGTCGTAAGTTGGTTCATCGTTTTATGGCAGTGCCTTTTATTCATGCAACGTTGTCTTTGTGTGAATTAGAGATTTGTGTGATTGCAATAGGTGGTAGGACACCAGAATCTCTGAAAATCGTTTTCTGTTAAAACACTGACACTTATTTGCAGACGTAGAAGAACAAGCCTGCATGCTTGAACTAAGCTGTGTTGGTATCTGCAGCCGTCCTCCTGTGTCTTAGTTGTTGATCAGTCGGGAGCTGATGTCTCATGTCTGGTGCGCATTCGTCATATTGGTTTGTTCTACACTGCTTTCATTGTTTTACCATGTCCATTTGCCTTGTCAGAGTTTGTCGTCATAAGCACGTGTGGTGTTGTGCACCGTCTTGCTAAGGTGGGTTGCATTGGACCGTAGCGAAAAGAGCTTGGCGAGGTTTAAACAAGAATAGGTGGATAGTGCTTTTTAAGATAAGGTTGTTACGTCTGTTAGTTCTTGGACAGCGGTTGAATCTGTTGCATTTGTGGTGAGGGTGTTAGCGTCGTGAGGGAAATAGATAATGTGTAGTGGTGGTCATTTCTATTTGAGACTGGTAAAGGAGGAAGGAGTTGGAGTGCGTAGTGCGTAGTGCGTAGTGCGTACTGCGTCATTCTCCATCTTAGGGAAGCGCACAAGTGCGAACCGTGAGTGCGTTGGTTTGGCGAGTTATGGAGTGCTTTGACGGAGACGTTTGATAGGGAGACGCGGTTGTGCGGATCTGTGCTTTCTCCTCGAGCATGGACCTTTCGCTGGGAATGTGGTCCATTGCCACCTCACCGCCAATGTCAGGGCTGTCGATGGTTCGCTCCCCACCGTGGTGGGTGTTTCGCTGCAGCTGACCTCACGCTCACGTAGGTTGCGTTAGCCTGTTCTAGAACCTGGAATTCATTTGTCTAATTTGTAAGCAGTGGGTTTAATAATTTAAGGTAGACCCTTGTGCTTGGCTTTGAACACCTTGTGTATTAGGTAGAAGTTCTTCGGTTAACTCGAAAGACTAGTTGACATTGGGAAGAAACGTGTATTGAGCACAGTGATTAGACTGGGCGTGAAAGTTGACGTGGGATATCTTTTGCGCTTGTTATACTTTCCCACCCTGTAGCCTGTAACTTCTAGCAGTGATGCTTAATGCAGTTTTGTTTCATTGAGTTGTTGCCTTGGGGCAAGGCAATTCTTGAAGACGTTTGTGGACTTGTCTGGGGTACTTGCTTCGCCTGCGTAAGATGGAGAAGTGTGAAAGACGTTGGTGGAGGTGGTGCTAAAGAGCAGAGTGGGTTTGGGGACGTTGTCGCTTGTACTAGTTGGTTGTTTTATTCCCACTTTTTCCTTGTCGACCTTGATTTCTTCTGAGGGATACAATGTTTGGGGAGTAGCAATATCGTGAGACTGCTGCTGCTGCTGTTGTTGTACATTTTGCTGCTGCCTTCACTCCGAGTCTCTCCCGGCACCTCAGACCTCCAAGTCGGGGTGTTTTTTCAGCACTTGTCTGAAATGATGTGCCTGCGCAACCCTTTGTTGTCTTTGTTCGTGCTCACGTGCTGAGCCTATCATTGGGACTTAAACCGAACAACGATTCATCGATTTGTCAAGGAGATAATCTTCGCTTGGGTGACGTGCGGTCACCGCAAATGGGGATTTCCGTTCGAGGGAGTGTGCGGGACTGGTGTGCATATTGCATTCAGAGGTTGAGAGGAGAATGCTGTCGACTTGATGGTCCATTGAATACGGATGCTTGATGTGGTATTGCCTATCGTGTTGTCTTCACAGGCGATAGACGGAGGGTGTGTTGGTCACAACTTCATCGTGTGCAGAGTCGAAGAGGGAGGTGGCGGCGCGTGCAAGAAGCGGTGGAGTGCGTGCGGTAACCTACAACCTGATTTGCAATGGGTCTCAAGCTGAAGCGTCTTCTACTAGGAGCGTTCAGCGTTTATTCGCTGAGGATGCGCTTGCAGTGGTGTGGGCTCGACTAAGTCAGCGTCCATATCTGTGAGTAATTTGTTTCCTTGTCAACACATTTGCGTCCCTTGTGTGCTCTTAGACGAGTACTCATAAACCACCTCGTGCACGATTCATAATGGTGTCAAGATGACGGTTCTAGTGTTCAAGTGTTATTTTAGTCCGCGATGTGTGTGTCATGTTGTTTTCCGCTGCATGCATTCTGTAGTTCGTCCAAATTAGCTCATCATCGAACAAAACCGCACGTGAAACGTTGTGGGTAAAGTGACTTCCTTGTGCTGATCGGAGAAGTGGCTCATGTTTGGTTGTTGTTGCTAGCTGATCCACTTGTCAGTCAATGGGCTCTGCTTGCGACTTTGTGAAGTCGGTTCCTTGAAAATGCTCAAAGTAGCATATGCGTTGAAGGGGAGGATTCCAGGCACAGTCTTGGAAGTTCCTCCAAGGGTGTTGTAGCACTGTCGACAGAATGGGGAATTGATGAGGGTATCAGAGGTATTGAACTGCCAACTGCACTCCACAATAGGCGTGTGATGAGTGGGTTGGCTCGGTCTCCCACACTTTCAGCCTGTTGTAGGCGAAGATGGGATTGGCAATAGAGTAGAGTAGAGTCTTCCATTGTTTTCTTCTTTAGCAGATCTCTTGGATGGTCGGTACGACAGTGGGGATCGGCACCTAACTTGGAAAGACTGATGTGCATCCTTGGGTGTTATCACTACCCCCAATGACCTCCCGTGTGTTGCGTCGATTAAATCGATTTGATAGTTCGACAGGTGCAGTTGGTGGGTGAAAGCGAATAGCTGTGATCGAGACGGTGGGTATGGAGTGTGCCAGATGGGCGCGAAGAGCGATGGCACCCACGATCGTCATTGGCATGGTAAACGTTGTCTGCAGTTTGGATTGGCATTGCAAGTGAGTTTGCCTTCACTTCCACTCTTCTTTATTTCCACTCTCTCCCCAATTTCGATGATAACTTTGTTGCATTTAGTTAGTTGTTAGTCAACTTGATGTTGTTATTGCAATGAGTACGTTGCACTAACAACTAGCGGCAAGCCTGTAGTCTTAATGGTCATTCGCGAGGTGGAAGTGTGGAATGTATGCAAGAGTTATCTTCATAACCGTTAAATTGCAGGTGTTGTCCTCGGACGTATCAGCGGCGAGTTATGCTCTTTGTCCGTCTCGATGGATTCATGAGGCGCTTGCTCGACCTCTTCCATTTGTCGTGTCAATGTCTTGGGTAGTTATCGGTGGGATCGCAGATTTTTGCAATGCATTGGCAGACTTGGAGCGGAAAGAAATAGTGGAGCGAAGGATTGGATGACATGTTGAATGCCAAATACAGTTGTGCCAGAGTTACATTGGTTACACAGCCTTCTTCCCTTTGTGCGTGGCGTTTGACGCTGTAGTGTAGTGTTTGGAAAGCACTTGGGTGATTGATGTGCGGCGACGTTGCCGTGAGTGTTTTATCAGAGCAGTGTGACTTGTAGTGTGGTGTTTGTAGAAGTAGATAGGGATGCAGCTATGGGTTGTGCTAGTCGAAATGAGTAGTGGTTTTATGTGAAGGGGGCAACGCTGGGTGGTGTTAGGCGCTTTCATGCCAGTCCTCGTATGCGCTCCTCGTCATTCGCCACAGTTGGCCAGAATGCATTTTAGTTTGTGCAGACATTCTGTAGGCATTTCGTGACCACGTCATCGCACTTTGATGGGCTGATGAGACTACCAAAAGAGTGGCAAGCATGTATGCATCAGGTGGCATGCAGTTTGGGAAGTGGACTTGAGAGAGGCGTTATTTGCATTTTGCACATCGCTTCCATGACCGACGCCGTGATGCACTTAGAGGTGAGTCTTGGATGGCAATGCCACGGAGGAGGATGTGATGAAGCAGAATTGGGAGTTCAATGGCTTTCAAGGCTGGCTCTTTGACTTAGCGGCTTTAAAAGCCAATGGAAGGTGGGACACGAGTTTGTTGATCGGCGATGCAGCGCACTTTACTTTGCTAATCTCGCACAGCTCTGGTGTGAGTGTGGCGTCGCAGTTGGTGGTTTGAGAGTCACCTGACGGAAGAAATGGCCGCCCTGATGGGGACTTGATGAGGAGCACAGTAATTAGCTGATTTGCTTGCCAATTCAGGGTGGTAGGCGTGCTTGCAAAACACAAAGCCCATTGAAGGCATTGGAAGATGATGTCGGTGTTAGTGGAATGGGAGAGTTGGGCTTTGGTATGTGCGTAGGCCTACTTCGATGCTTCCAGGATGGGATTTGTCGCCAAGCGTAACAACGATGAGCAATAGATAAGGGATTCGTGATGTGGTGGCTCTTTCCCCATTTTCCATGCAGTGAAGACACACGGGGGAGAAGTTCCATGTTATTAGTCGCGAACCGATTCAACTGGGCAATTCTCTGCACGCGGTTTGGAAGAAAAGACGCATTATATTTGGAAAGGTGTTGACAAAGGAAGTGGAGAGTTTCAAGTGGGTGAATGAACGGTTTGTAAAGAGTGGTGAGCTATGTGCATACGACGAGAGCACAAATCGCTACTTATTTGTCAGCGGTTTGTTGCTCTGCTACCTATCGAATAGGAGTGATAAGATGACTGGGAGGGGGACTGCGTGGTTTGAATGGAGGAGGGCCAAAATGACGACGGCACAAGATTAGTTGGTGCCAAGCAGAGTGCTACAACGACTGTACCGTCGTCCTCAACATAGGTCCCTGCATTCCTCCATTATCTTAAACAGAAAAGTGCAACGGAACGCAAACTGTTCGCCATCTTTACAACGGTTCGGCACTTTAGACATTACCTGGTAGCGAAACAGTTCATTGTGAGAACGGACCACCAAGCGCTGACCTGGCTAAAAGCAATGAAGGAGATTGACCGCTCCGTAGCGCGCTGGTACGAAGAACTGCAGCAATACAATTTTACAGTGCAGTACCGAAAAGGGACTACGCATGGCAACGCGAATGCACCGTCTCGCAGACCTCTCTCAGCAGAGAGGGAAAGCGGTACAGTGGGCACACTATTTTTGAGCGAGCCTACTAGACACCAGTGGAGAAACACACAAAGTACCGATCCCGACACAGCGTTGCTATACGAGAGGTTCCTGGCGTCCTCACTCAAGCCTACTACGGAAGAGATGAAATCATCCAGCAAAGCAGCCAAACAGATATGGCGACAGTGGCCCAAACTCACCCTGGAAGACGAAGTTTTATGGTATCAAGAAGACGCCACGTCCCCCAAACGTCTTCTTGTTCCTGGCTCGCTGATACAGACGGTCCCTCAGGAGTTGCACGAGCAATTGTGGCATGTAGGTGAGAAGAAGATGGTGAAGGCCTCGAGCAAACGATACTGGTGGCCCTCTCTTACCCCGAACGTACTCGACTTCTGCCGAACCTGCATTACTTGTAGCAGTTTCAAGAAACCTCACACAACGGTGATGGCACCCCTACAACCCATGCCCACAGGATTCCCGGGCGAAATGGTGGGAATTGACATTATGGGTCCCCTGCCACTTACCAAAAGAGGAAACCGGTATATCCTGGTGATGGTTGATTACTTCACGAAAGTAGCTGAAGCTGAAGCCATGCAGTCCCAAGACGCCGAAACAGTCGCTTCAACCTTCCTTAACCGTTAAATCTGTCAACACGGTGTCCCCGAATCAGTTCGCAGCGATCAAGGCCCTAATTTCGAAAGTCGACTCTTTACGAAACTGTGCAAGACTCTTGGCATTGCGATGACACACACGACACCAGGGCACCCACAAGGCAACGGGCAGGTAAAAATAACGAACCACACTCTGGTGGGTTTGCTGAAGGCGTTTATCAAGGGGTCGAAACCAGAAGACTGGGATTTGAGCCTAGGACGCGCCCTGCTAGCGTATAGAGCCACAGTCCACGCGTCAACGGGTGTTTCCCCGTTCAAAATGTTCACAGGACGATCCCACCCACTCATTTCCCCTTTAAATGAAACTATGCCTAGAAAAGCTCGGTCTTCTGCCAGCAAGGTGAAAAGGGACGAGGAGGAAGAACGGGATAATCCCGCTACACAACGTAGCTTTCTGCATAGCTCTATTATCTCTTCATTTCTAGCCACTCATCCTCCCACAAAAGCACTTCACTCTTATCCAAACTGATGCCTCATTCCTTCCATCCTTTTATTCTATTGGCATTGCATCACACACACACACACGATCATAAAAATGCATAACTACCACGATTGAGGTTGATTTTCTTCCCTCTTCGTCGTTTCCATGTGCCATTTTCACGAATCGTCTTTGTACATCTGAGGGGATGTGATGCTCTTGTTCATCAGTAGTGAGGTAGACAGCCAACGCTTCGGATTTCTCTTTAACAAGACATCCTTCAAGCACATTGGATGATGCACTAAACGCAGCGAATCGCAAAAATAAATGATAGCCATCTCGATCAGAAGTGCAAGGCGGAAGAACTGTACCTCCTGTGACTATGCGCTCAATTACACGGCATGGCCTTCAAACCATGTCAAATAATGTGCACGTGGGTTCACGCTAACACAAGCTCAACCGCATTCATCATGCTGATGCAATACTATGCGATAGCAGGTTATCGGGCGGGAAGAGAAAATCAGTAAACGCAAAATGGGCACCCCATGGGTGAAGGGCTGCTCATCGATGTATGTGAGCTATTGGATGCTCCTCTCAGATGCCTTCAACTTACAGGAAGTCAATGGGCTGAGGTAAATCGGTAACTCGCCAACAATATCTTTGTTATATACTGATGGAACAACCTTTAGTTTGCAGGTAAGACTTTTGCACAGTAACTGGTCGAAATCGGTGGAAATAAGTACCCATCTTTTGGAAGGAGTCCTCCTGAGGACACGAAATGATTGTTTGCTTTTGCACAAGGATGACTTCCATCCCACAGTCACTCTCAGTAACTGGCCGCTCTTCATCAACAAAGCCTGTTTGAATATCCAAACTTCTGTGGTGGGCTCGGTATGGGGTGCATGCTAGTTTGATGAGGTCTAGACCCCAATTGCAGCTAAAAGCTATCCACTCAACACGCCTTAAACTGCATCAGACAAAGCAGCACTTCAGAAGCGACCATGACTAGTCAATCAGTCAAAATAGACATTTTCTCAAAGATGATGGCACCCAAGAAAAACCCTCCGCAATCCTTCTCCATTTCTTAAGTAGAGCCCATGTTTACACGTCTGCTGTAAAGCATGGATGCATTGCTATAAACTGGCAGAAATGTCAGTGGGTAAAATGGCCTGTAGTTGCAAATAAGAATGACATTCGCAAATGCTGCATGCAGCCAAATTATCGCCAAATCAAGCATACTTTGGAGGTACCCGACGCTTATCGCCTCTTACCTTTCCAACTGTTTGTTTTCTAGCTTACTTTATGTGTTCTAGTTATCATGAATTTTGTGTTTAGACCTGGAAGCAGAGGACCAAAACGGTCAGCATTAGGCGAGCACTTTGCTGACTTTGAGAATGGCTTGTGACAGGTCAGAGATGTATCGTATCTACGGAAGAAGGATTGGACAAATAAATAAGTTGACAGCATTCGGTGTGCCTTGTTTGGCGAGGGATCACTTTTTGCCTCGATGATTGTGTGAGTGGCGGATGTAGCGTCAAAACAACATTGACAAGACTTAATTTTAAACAACCGTGCATTTTGGTGCTGGCCAAAATGGGTACTCCATATGCATATCTGATTCCTCAATGCACAACAACATGTTACTAAAATCTTATCAGTGGAAGGCAGAAACGCTATTGCAAGTTACGGCCAGTGTTGGGGGCATGCCCAATTCCAGGGGTTATATCCGGTCACTGAAAATTAGGCCAATTTCGGTCTATTAAGATTTTGAAGGAAACTATTATTTGCAACAGATTATTTGCATGGAGGAGAGGTTTACTAGACACCCGGTGACATCTATGCCCATTAACCCACGATCCCACACAGAGCAATCGACGCACGTCTCTGTAACTGACCATTCTTATTGATGAGGGCTCCAATAACTCAGCACGCGAGCTCACACTCTTCTACACACAGTAGCAACTCAAAGCAACGGTGGCATTGATCTTGTCGTCCGTTTGACTCCTAGTAGCCACTCGCATGATGGGACAGTAAACTGTTCCTTAGGTATTCGCTGCCTTATCGATTCGGCACTCCTCTGATGAGTCTGAATTACCTGTGCCAGAAATGCATTCTTAGAGTCACTAATCTATTGTCTTGCAACCTAACTGCACATAAAAACAGGACAAAATATTGTTTCAGAGAGTCTACTTCCAAAGAAGTCTGCCATTAAAAATTGGAAAATGAGTAATTATTTGTGGGTTTCGTAGGCCAAAGCATGATCACAACCGAGAGTGGCCAAAATGCATTAAGCGATAACTCTCACTTACACTGTAAATCCTCTTGTCCTTCCACCCACTACCCACACAATTCATGTTGGTGTACTAGGTGTAGCACATAGCATAGTCATGCCTAGGGCCTATTGGAGTGATTTGGCAGTTGAGATTCGTCTCATATCCGCATGCTCTTCTGCAAACATGCTACACCCGCATCGAGAGATGAAGTGTAGATGCGGACGGAGTGAGTGTGTTCAATGCAATGCGAAACAGTAATTACCACCAGCATGAAGGATGCAGGCGTCTTCTCCAAAAGATTCCACCTCACTCAGAAGCACAATCATTCATGTCGAATGCAGGCATATAGTCTCAGTTGTTGCAAAAGTGGCTACGTTAATTAATCTCTGCCACATTTGCTTACAACTGCCTCTCTTCCCCATGCTCATATCAAGCGGCAAGTGTAGAGTAATTCTGCTCTGCTCCGCCTCCTGCACATCCAAGTCAACATGCAAAGCATGTCCTTTGGCCTAATATCTGTGAATTGCAAGTGCATTTGCAAGAGTTCGATTTCACATCGCTTCTACATTTTCATCTCCAGGCACATCTAGCTAGGCACAATGACTTATTCCATGCAGACCAGGCCACACACACACGCACACAAGCACACGTCATGAGTGTAGTAGGGTAGGGGCATTTCACTGACCTCTCACAGCTGCTCGATTCAGATGCACCAGGCAGCTATTGCCCAGAACGCCATCTACGTCGGACGCATTCCTTCTCCACAAATTACCCTCTGCATATGACACAACAGTTAGTGATACAGTTGGAAAGGAGAAGCAAAGGCCTCATGTAAGCGCGAGACCCGTTGGCGTGCGAAGCAGATTAGCTGTTCTGACATTAGTTCTCCTTAACCTCGACCTGCATTACTTTGGTTTGAGTAGACTAACTAGGTAGGAACATCTTGAGCAGTGATGAGACGAACTGGATCGAGTGGTCGGGATTGTGCTTGGTGAGGTGGCACTCCTTCCTCACCAGTGGTAACACCCGTACCTTCATGCGATTTGTGGCCACTGACCATCTCCTCCCCAAAGCTGCATTCAACCCAACACTTCACTGACATTGTGACTTCCTCAAACTACCTCCCTCCAAAAGGAGCATCAACACATTGTGATTGCTCACTGGGTGTGATTTGTCTTCCAAACATCAACACCTCTAGCCTGCTCACACTGCACTTTATACGGACTACGAATAATGGACGGGGTAAGTGGAAGCCACGAAGGCCGATCGCATCCATTCGCCATTGTTCCAAAACGCACCATCTTATTCCACATAGGCTTTGTCGTGGATGTACAGTTAAGAGCAGTTGGTATAATTCCCACCACCATCACTTCTCTTCGCTAAGCCTGATGCAAGCTCCCATGAGTCAGTTAACTATTCGAGGAGAGTGAGAGATGAGAGCTCTTCGAAAATGCTGACGAGTTGGCGCGCAGCCTTCGTCATGCATTGAATGTCGAACGCGGCGGCATAGTAAAGCATCTATAACTACTTCCACATTCCCCCATCGTAACACTGTTCTGCAAAAGACAAAACAACTACTTTCCCACTAACATAGGCTAGAGGTTAGACCACAGCTGGAGGTGTGCTTAATCCAAGACCAGAAGCCGAAATGCATCAGCTAGGAACGATCGACCGACACCAGCATTCGCCTCACATCACATCCCCTCCGACGCACAAAGGCAACTCGTGAACAAGGCACGTAAAAGCGATTAAGAAGGAACAAAATCAAACTCAACCGTGGTAGTCATGCATCTTTATGATCTCGTATGTGTGTGTAATGCAGTGTCAATAGAATGAAAGGATGGAAGGTCTGAGGCATCACTTTGGATAAGGGTGAAGTGCTTTTGTGAGAAGATGAGTAGCTAGAAATGAAAATCGAATGGAGGAATGTAGGGAGCTATGTTGAGGGCGATGATACAGTCGTTGTAGCACTGTGTGGGACCAACTACTCTTGTGTCGCCGATGCAGGATAGAGCATCGGCCGTGGTTAGCACGATGGGAGTGGGAGTACCGACCACTAAAGGTGAGGTTGACTAGTTCAGTTCTACATTCATCTCAGGCTTGAACACTACCAACTGACCAGATATATCGGTCATTGGCCATCAAAGAACGTTAAAAAAAAAACCAACGATTTGGAGCTGGTAATTGTAACGATCACAGGCGGCCGAGGAGGGTGAGCGGTCTGCACAATTTGGGCGGATCCACCTGCAACTCGGCAGCTGTTGGATGTGTAATGTTGCCAGAGCAATGGAATTAGCGCACGAACTGCACTCTGGCGTTGAAAGCATTTGATGGTGGCGGATGTGTCGTTCACGCAGGCCCAACAGATCGTCATATGTCTGACTTACATTCTTCAAGGCCGATGGATGGCAGCGATCATGCATGTCTCGCTCCAAAGTGCCTCATCGAACCACATCGCTGCCAGGGGTACGAGGGAGATACCTCAACTTATTTTTAGACACAGCCACTCTCGACTGTCACCAATTGGAAATCAAAGGGTGCGTTTTGTCCAAGCTCATTCCCTTCACCAGATCCACCTTTCAAGGGAATGAATGAATGAATGAATGAATGAATGAATGAATGAATGAATGAATGAATGAATGAATGAATGAATGAATGAATGAATGAGTGAATGAATGAATGAATGAATGAATGAATGAATGAATGAATGAATGAATGAATGAATGAATGAATGAATGAATGAATGAATGAATGAATGAATGAATGAATGAATGAATGAATGAATGAATGAATGAATGAATGAATGAATGAATGAATGAATGCATGAATGAATGAATGAATGAATGAATGAATGCATGAATGAATGAATGAATGCATGAATGAATGAATGAATGAATGAATGAATGAATGAATGAATGAATGAATGAATGAATGAATGAATGAATGAATGAATGAATGAATCAATGAAGTCCACTTTAAAACTTAGCGCGTAAGCACTTCTCTAGAATTAGTACCATTTTACTTAACTGCTACGTCGCGATTAAAAATTGCTACTGGGAGCATATAGTGCATAAACATTACGGCATAATCGTTCAAACATAACGACCCAACTAATCGTTTCACCTGTAACATTGCATAAATTATACCAACTTCTCAGTCATGAAACATTTTATCAGATTTCAAAAGCAACTAGCACTGCGCAAGTACAAATTATTGCTTTTTCAATTAGTTATGTTTTGTGCTCCCAATGAACACCAAAGAGGCTGCGTGGGCTGCAAAAGTTGTACCTCCCTGCCAATAACTGGCGCATACTGTCCGCCCTTCAAAGGTCGTGTTCGTGCTCGAATAGATTCTAACGGTGAGTACAAAGCGGTATGTGACGAACAAACGATCAAGTCGCCGACTCAGTAGGAGTTGGGCTCTATTGCAGCTTCATGACAAGCATAGCACTTCCACGTTACGCAGATCTTCATGCTTTCCAGAATGCTAAAGACGGAGCAGTCGACCCTCATATGGTGCGCATGTCACTGAATCCTCCGGCTTAGAACAACAGCCCATTACTGCCCACAACGCCGTGGAAAGGAATGTCCACAATTGATGACGAAACATCAAAGGATGGAAAGGAACGCTGTAGCAACTACACCAATGAAGTGAACTTAACCATGCCAACACAGGAAGAATGTGAGTCCTCTATGCTCGTTTTATGGAAAGCTGAAACACTGCTCTGAAGTAGGCAGATTGAGTCGCAACGAGCACACAATGGCACCCAGTTACTGCTGCTTAAGTGCTTGGGTAGATTCATTCACAGTGTTCTCTGGCATGAAGCGCACCTCAGAGAGTGAAATGGACGCACCTGATTAGGCAGTCCAAAATGCATCGATGTGCGCGGCTAGCGGTTGATTATCGTGCAGAAGTTGGTTGATGTTTGTTGTTTTTAATTGAAGGGGAGAGAATGACTGCTACAACCACAAACCCCCCAACCACTGCTGCAATCACGACAGGCATCTAAACGATTTCAATCCCTGCAATGACCACTTCGGTTGGTTACACTTTGATGGACACAACCATTATATTTATTGTACCTAACTCTACTGATCAAGCCACTGTAAACGCCTCCGTCTCAGCCACTCCGCTTTGGCCACTGCAACTCTTACCGCCTTAGTCACTGCTCTCGTCTTCACTTCCATGACTCTCGTGCTTGCGTGAACTTCCCCTTTGGCCTCCGCAATTCACCGACTGCTTCAACCACCCTGAATGCTACACCTCAATGCATGCCTTCATCAAATGCACCTTTTCTTTCTATTGCTTCTTTCTGTTAGTCCGGAGAATGGTCACTTTGGCCATTATCCGCCATTTCATTCAATAAATAGACCGATTACATTCAGCCATGGTTGAATGGTAGCGGCAATTCCTCACGTCTTCGTTCACTCTCATCGGTGGAGAAATGGGTTCACTCCTGTGAGGTGCATTGTGCAAAACACTGTCAACTGCAAATGTGGTGATTTAGTGGTGTGCTGATTTTATCGTGCATAGGCAACTGAAGACTGCACTGTGACGTTGGTGTTGTCCTCCAATCCAGAGGGACAATGCTGTGCATAGGTGCAGGCGTTTCCACCATCCTAACTGCTTTGTGGAACGCATTGGAAATAACCGCTTACTCGATTTCCCGCTCCTCATTAGGCCAACCGTTCTGGCGCCAAAGCTGCCCATTGATGCACTGGCTTAGGGGCTCGATGGCCACTAACCTACGAGGGAAATGCAGGCAGTTTCCCCCATTACTCCACATTGCATCGCTTCATTCATCTCCGTGTTGGAGTATGAGCCTGCTCCTCCTGACCATGTAGCCAATGAAGCTAGCGCATGTACGCGAAGCTCATTGGAAAGTGAGAGGGTAGTAGAGAAAGTGTGGGTGATTGGAGGCAAGTGGAGGCGTTGGATGCGATGTTTGGAGGGGCGCGCTACGATTCAAGCGTTGCAGGCGAGTCAGCAATTGCACTTAGTGAATGTGGCGCATAGACGTGGGGCTTGGGTGCTCAACATCCCCAAAGGCGGCTTTTGAGAGTGAGTGGCGTAGTAAGAAGCAGTGGAGATGATTGTGTGAACACAGAGGTCATCTGGTGAGCGTGCATTTGGGAACCACTTTGGATTGGCGCGCCATTGGCTAACACGTAGGCGTATGCATAGTAGTCATGTGACCTGTGCAGGCATCATGCTGAAATTGCAATTCTCGACGTGCTTGCCTGCCCCACATTCACTGTCTTCACGAAGCCCATAACATCAAGTGCCTGGCTATGAATGAAACTAACTGTTAATGCACGTGAAAATGACGATTCCACGGCTCAATAAAGTCAAATGCCTGACGTGTTTGCTGTCCCAAAGTGCTTCACCGACTGCTTTGTTTTAGACTACCTTGCACTACTTTATCCTCATTCGTTACCGCGTGATCTCCACTTTTCTCCCTCTCCCACACGATGCATAGTGAGTGTGAAGAAGAAAGTGAATTGACTGTGGTTGTCAAATAGGAAGACATGGGAAGAAGCGAGTAGGGAGGGAAATAGGAAAAATCTAGCCATTTGGATTGTTCTGCTCCCAGTGACGGCAGGAATCCCGGCTCTACTTCAGACTTTATTTCACGACGAATGATCTTCTGAATGGGGTTATCTAATGCGGTGGAAAGGGTGGAAATCATGCCTTGGAGTGTGTGTATCAGGGAGACGTGGATAGGTCCTACCACATTAACGACATAGGCGACATGTCTCAGACGCTATTGCTTGCTGGTCTCCAGCAAGCAACCAGATCCGTTTGCATTCAGATGATTACCAATCGCATGATTGTGTGATTGGAAATGGGACTGTTGCAGAGCAAGACACGGAAAAATGCCTTTTTCATCGCACACTATTCAAGTAGTTAGCGAGTGACCGCTCTGCATTGGTAAATCATTGGTAAATGCGTAAAATTCTGTGTCGTTTTTAGTGTGTGTGCGCCTTTCGTGGTGGCATGGTGCTTAGTTTGACTGTGGCTTCAACTACGCCAACTACACCAACCATGCATTCTCTGACGGTCGTGCTTTCGCTTCGCAGCATGGCCTTTGCACCATGCCAATAGCCTCCCAGCCTTCCCTACGGCGACAATCACCGTGCTCTGCGATACGACTTCTGCATGCTCCGACACCAATGTGGAGTCAGAGCACTGCGCCTGTTAGCAGCCTGCACCAAAGTGTTAGACCCACTTTGCTGGATGAGTGCCCTGACGACCAACACCAAATGAATCTCCAACGCCTCATTAAAATGAGCACTGGGCGACTTCACTACACGGTATTCGGCGATGCGTTTGGAGCTCAAGTTAGACGCTGCACCTGCATCCATTTTAAATTGGATGAGAAAGTAAGGAGTTGGATGAAGTGGAGAAATAATGGCAGGGATTGTGAAAGCGAAGGGGTCGTTAGGTGAGCGCATGAGTAAGACAAAGTGGACTGTGGGCGTATGTGAGTGTACGCATATGATAGCAACCAACTGTGTGTGCGATTCAACATGGCATGCTTGACCTCCTCCATCACACTGTGGTGGTTGCACGTGCAATGGCACCACTTCACTTTGCTTATGAATTGATTGTTATAGTTTATGGAAAGTGGCTCTTTTCCAGTGTGTAAAAACTATGAGGCCAATTAAGATTTCGAAGTTATTGCGGACAGGGCTAATAATGAGCTCCTTGTCCAGTGTGCGAATGCAGAGACCATAGGAGACGAAAATCCACACCCAGTGCAACCGCCAATTGTGATAAGTGGTATTGCCACCAGGTATCTCATTGGGTGCGCATGAATTCGATGACTGGCTTAGTCGTGGGTTTTCTTCACAGCACTAGGTCCCTCGTGGTAGCTGAAACCGAGTATTACGGGGAGGCGGGGAGTGGGGCCAAAGTGGGGCTTGGTGGTTTCATTTGCACCAGGTGAGCTGGCCTCTGGGCTGTGCCCTCGGTTTCTGCACTTGGTTGGTTGCGTTGGCTTCGGCGGATGAGCTGATCATCGGTCTAGCCACTAGTCCCAAGTCCCTTTTGCATGTTAGCCAAACATGAGTCGTTTGAGTACTCTGTCGGCTTCAGTCTCGGGGCAGGTCTCAACTCGCTACTCCAGTAGTCTCAATCCTCTATGCCCTCATTAAGCAATTTTTCGCACAAACCGTATCACGAATCCAGAAGGAGGCAATAGAATGTGGCACCTATAAGCCATAGTGAAGGGTCTAAATAAAAATGTCCACGTGAATCCATTCTAATGCAGTTGAGGCAACTTCATTTTGTAGATACGAAAAAATTAAAATATGAAGCCGCCAGCATGCAACACAAAGATATTAAACAAAACAATTGAAAGTAACAATACGTCTCATGCTTTCATTTATGATGCAATGCAACGATTGGCATAGCAAATTACCAACTGAAGCCACGGCTCCTTTGCAATTTGTTTGACTGGTATAGTTCATTGCTTAAAAAAGTAGGATTTAGGATGTTGAGACCGCAAATCGGCACAATGTGGCTAATAGCTTTGGCGCATACTGGCGGTCGTTCAAAGGCCGTGTTCCTACGAGTTGGGAGCAGTGTGTGACAAGAGCAATCGAACGACTTGCTGAGATGATTGGTCTTCTTTGGACTTATTGAGGCACTCTGAAATTCCGCTGCTCAACGACTTTGTGGAGCTAAATCTTCGTGAACACAGAATCACGTGAACTGGACATGGCTTAGTATGTGGACTGATTTACAGGTAAACATTTCCGTAGAGCCTCCTGAAAGTAGTCATTTGGAGAAGTGCTTGGCCTTGTAAAAGCAGTGGTTTCGGTGAACTCAAAGCCGAGGAGAAGTTTGATTGAATGGATGTTGTGGCTAGCGTCATGTCGTAAGTTGGTTCATCGTTTTATGGCAGTGCCTTTTATTCATGCAACGTTGTCTTTGTGTGAATTAGAGATTTGTGTGATTGCAATAGGTGGTAGGACACCAGAATCTCTGAAAATCGTTTTCTGTTAAAACACTGACACTTATTTGCAGACGTAGAAGAACAAGCCTGCATGCTTGAACTAAGCTGTGTTGGTATCTGCAGCCGTCCTCCTGTGTCTTAGTTGTTGATCAGTCGGGAGCTGATGTCTCATGTCTGGTGCGCATTCGTCATATTGGTTTGTTCTACACTGCTTTCATTGTTTTACCATGTCCATTTGCCTTGTCAGAGTTTGTCGTCATAAGCACGTGTGGTGTTGTGCACCGTCTTGCTAAGGTGGGTTGCATTGGACCGTAGCGAAAAGAGCTTGGCGAGGTTTAAACAAGAATAGGTGGATAGTGCTTTTTAAGATAAGGTTGTTACGTCTGTTAGTTCTTGGACAGCGGTTGAATCTGTTGCATTTGTGGTGAGGGTGTTAGCGTCGTGAGGGAAATAGATAATGTGTAGTGGTGGTCATTTCTATTTGAGACTGGTAAAGGAGGAAGGAGTTGGAGTGCGTAGTGCGTAGTGCGTAGTGCGTACTGCGTCCTTCTCCATCTTAGGGAAGCGCACAAGTGCGAACCGTGAGTGCGTTGGTTTGGCGAGTTATGGAGTGCTTTGACGGAGACGTTTGATAGGGAGACGCGGTTGTGCGGATCTGTGCTTTCTCCTCGAGCATGGACCTTTCGCTGGGAATGTGGTCCATTGCCACCTCACCGCCAATGTCAGGGCTGTCGATGGTTCGCTCCCCGTCGTGGTGGGTGTTTCGCGCAGCTGACCTCATGCTCACGTAGGTTGCGTTAGCCTGTTCTAGAACCTGGAATTCATTTGTCTAATTTGTAAGCAGTGGGTTTAATAATTTAAGGTAGACCCTTGTGCTTGGCTTTGAACACCTTGTGTATTAGGTAGAAGTTCTTCGGTTAACTCGAAAGACTAGTTGACATTGGGAAGAAACGTGTATTGAGCACAGTGATTAGACTGGGCGTGAAAGTTGACGTGGGATATCTTTTGCGCTTGTTATACTTTCCCACCCTGTAGCCTGTAACTTCTAGCAGTGATGCTTAATGCAGTTTTGTTTCATTGAGTTGTTGCCTTGGGGCAAGGCAATTCTTGAAGACGTTTGTGGACTTGTCTGGGGTACTTGCTTCGCCTGCGTAAGATGGAGAAGTGTGAAAGACGTTGGTGGAGGTGGTGCTGAAGAGCAGAGTGGGTTTGGGGACGTTGTCGCTTGTACTAGTTGGTTGTTTTATTCCCACTTTCTTCCTTGTCGACCTTGATTTCTTCTGAGGGATACAATGTTTGGGGAGTAGCAATATCGTGAGACTGCTGCTGCTGCTGTTGTTGTACATTTTGCTGCTGCCTTCACTCCGAGTCTCTCCCGGCACCTCAGACCTCCAAGTCGGGGTGTTTTTTCAGCACTTGTCTGAAATGATGTGCCTGCGCAACCCTTTGTTGTCTTTGTTCGTGCTCACGTGCTGAGCCTATCATTGGGACTTAAACCGAACAACGATTCATCGATTTGTCAAGGAGATAATCTTCGCTTGGGTGACGTGCGGTCACCGCAAATGGGGATTTCCGTTCGAGGGAGTGGTGCGGGACTGGTGTGCATATTGCATTCAGAGGTTGAGAGGAGAATGCTGTCGACTTGATGGTCCATTGAATACGGATGCTTGATGTGGTATTGCCTATCGTGTTGTCTTCACAGGCGATAGACGGAGGGTGTGTTGGTCACAACTTCATCGTGTGCAGAGTCGAAGAGGGAGGTGGCGGCGCGTGCAAGAAGCGGTGGAGTGCGTGCGGTAACCTGCAACCTGATTTGCAATGGGTCTCAAGCTGAAGCGTCTTCTACTAGGAGCGTTCAGCGTTTATTCGCTGAGGATGCGCTTGCAGTGGTGTGGGCTCGACTAAGTCAGCGTCCATATCTGTGAGTAATTTGTTTCCTTGTCAACACATTTGCGTCCCTTGTGTGCTCTTAGACGAGTACTCATAAACCACCTCGTGCACGATTCATAATGGTGTCAAGATGACGGTTCTAGTGTTCAAGTGTTATTTTAGTCCGCGATGTGTGTGTCATGTTGTTTTCCGCTGCATGCATTCTGTAGTTCGTCCAAATTAGCTCATCATCGAACAAAACCGCACGTGAAACGTTGTGGGTAAAGTGACTTCCTTGTGCTGATCGGAGAAGTGGCTCATGTTTGGTTGTTGTTGCTAGCTGATCCACTTGTCAGTCAATGGGCTCTGCTTGCGACTTTGTGAAGTCGGTTCCTTGAAAATGCTCAAAGTAGCATATGCGTTGAAGGGGAGGATTCCAGGCACAGTCTTGGAAGTTCCTCCAAGGGTGTTGTAGCACTGTCGACAGAATGGGGAATTGATGAGGGTATCAGAGGTATTGAACTGCCAACTGCACTCCACAATAGGCGTGTGATGAGTGGGTTGGCTCGGTCTCCCACACTTTCAGCCTGTTGTAGGCGAAGATGGGATTGGCAATAGAGTAGAGTAGAGTCTTCCATTGTTTTCTTCTTTAGCAGATCTCTTGGATGGTCGGTACGACAGTGGGGATCGGCACCTAACTTGGAAAGACTGATGTGCATCCTTGGGTGTTATCACTACCCCCAATGACCTCCCGTGTGTTGCGTCGATTAAATCGATTTGATAGTTCGACAGGTGCAGTTGGTGGGTGAAAGCGAATAGCTGTGATCGAGACGGTGGGTATGGAGTGTGCCAGATGGGCGCGAAGAGCGATGGCACCCACGATCGTCATTGGCATGGTAAACGTTGTCTGCAGTTTGGATTGGCATTGCAAGCGAGTTTGCTTTCACTTCCACTCTTCTTTATTTCCACTCTCTCCCCAATTTCGATGATAACTTTGTTGCATTTAGTTAGTTAGTTAGTCAACTTGATGTTGTTATTGCAATGAGTACGTTGCACTAACAACTAGCGGCAAGCCTGTAGTCTTAATGGTCATTCGCGAGGTGGAAGTGTGGAATGTATGCAAGAGTTATCTTCATAACCGTTAAATTGCAGGTGTTGTCCTCGGACGTATCAGCGGCGAGTTATGCTCTTTGTCCGTCTCGATGGATTCATGAGGCGCTTGCTCGACCTCTTCCATTTGTCGTGTCAATGTCTTGGGTAGTTATCGGTGGGATCGCAGATTTTTGCAATGCATTGGCAGACTTGGAGCGGAAAGAAATAGTGGAGCGAAGGATTGGATGACATGTTGAATGCCAAATACAGTTGTGCCAGAGTTACATTGGTTACACAGCCTTCTTCCCTTTGTGCGTGGCGTTTGACGCTGTAGTGTAGTGTTTGGAAAGCACTTGGGTGATTGATGTGCGGCGACGTTGCCGTGAGTGTTTTATCAGAGCAGTATGACTTGTAGTGTGGTGTTTGTAGAAGTAGATAGGGATGCAGCTATGGGTTGTGCTAGTCGAAATGAGTAGTGGTTTTATGTGAAGGGGGCAACGCTGGGTGGTGTTAGGCGCTTTCATGCCAGTCCTCGTATGCGCTCCTCGTCATTCGCCACAGTTGGCCAGAATGCATTTTAGTTTGTGCAGACATTCTGTAGGCATTTCGTGACCACGTCATCTGACTCGAATGGGACGATGAGACTACTGAAGTGGTGAAATGTATGCGTAGGCCTATTTTGATGCTGACAGGATGGGCGTTGTCGCCAAGCGTAACAACGATGAGCTGATGATAAAAGATTAACAATGTGGTGGATGTATCACCATTGAGGAGGTGTTTGCAGATCGCAGATCGTTCGCAGCAGATGCATTTCGGCTTACGGTTTTGGATTAGGTACACCTCCAGCTGTGGTCTACTCTCTTACCCATGTTAGTGGGAAAGTAGTTGCCTTGCTTTTAGCAGGACAACATTAAGATCTGGGGATTTAGATGTAGTAACAGTTGCTGTTACCGTGCCACGCTCGATATTCAATGCATGACGACGGCTACGCACCAATCCGTCAGCATTTTCGAAGAGCTCTCATTTCTCGCTCTCTATTCGAATAGATAACCGACTCATAGGTGCTGGCATCAGGCTTAGCAAAGAGAAGTGGTGGTGGTGGTGGTGGTAGGGACTATATCAACTGCTGTTAGCTGTACATTCACGACAAAGCCTATGTGGAATAAGATGGTGCGCTTTGGAACAATTAGGAATGAATGCGATCGGCCTTCGTAGCTTACACTTACTCTGTTCATTATTCGTAGGGCTCTCCTCACAGATATCACTCTTGATGCGATGATGCCACTTGATCTAATCCCCCAAAACCATCCCAAAATTCCACTCCTCATTGCCGTCAAAGTACAAGTCACCACCCCTTTCCAAGACCTCTGCGCAGTCAACTCACCACCAAAGCTGAGGTTACACATCCTTCACGCTCTCATTCACCCACAAACACCATCTCGCGAACAGCACTCCTGCTCAACCTCATATCACACACCACCTTCTCCACCAAATCAAGCCTCCAATGAAAGAGGTTCCAGCACAATCCCATCAAGTGGGTGCACACGAACAACGCATGGATGTCGGCACCCCTCAGCGGAGCTTGCACCGCCAATCGCCTGTGCACTTCACCTCAGCCCCACCTTCATCTCTTCACACACCCCTTCTAGATGCCTGAGGACTCGCCTCCTCGTCGGCAGCATCAGCGATCGACTACATTCTGTTGAATTGCATCGCACACTCGCCAACATTCAATCCACATCTGCTGTACCATTGAACCTCTGATTCGCATCCACTTCAGCACCGCTACTGCCCCTACATCCTCCGTCGCCCGTCAGTGGCTATTGCTGAAGCACGCCACCAATGCAATCCTCCCAACTCTCAACCTCCTTCCCTCCAACAGCACCCTTCTCTCCACTCACAAATCGACTGCTTCACACCACCTCCAGCCCCATTGGCTGTACACTCTCACGCCCACATCACAACATCAACACCTCCATTACCACTCCGACTTCTCACGCACGCCAACTACAACACGCGATTATACTTAAGGTAACCTTACTCGATTGCATCCATACCACCACCGTCATACCAACCCACTTCAGCACAGCAGTATCATGGCCCGCTATCGCCTTGCCCTCGTCCATCGCATTCCCACCGACCGCGATCTGCAAACACCTCCTCAATGGTGAAGGACCCACAACATTATGAATCCCTTATCATCCACTGACACCAATATCATCTACCAGTGCCTTCGATGGGCTATGTGTTTTGCAAGCACGCCTACCCCCCTGACGTGGCAAGGAAATCAGCTAATTCCTGCTGCTCCTCACACAGTCCCCATCAGGGCTGGCACCTCTTCCATCAAGGGACTCTCAAACCACCAACAGCGACGCCACCCTCACACCGGAGCTGTGCGAGATTAGCAAATTAAGGCGCGCTGCGTCGCCAATCAACCAACTCGTGTCTCAACCTCCCATTGGCTTTTGAGGCCATTGGGTTATAGAGCCTACTTTGAACATCATCGACCTTCCAATTCTGCCCCATCACATCCGCCTCCGTGGCATTGCCATCCAAGACTCACCTCTAAGTGCATCACGGCGTCGGTCATGGAAGCGATGTGCAAAATGCAAGCAACGCCTCTCTCAAGTCCCCTTCTCAACCTACATGCCACCTGATGCATACATACTTGTCACTCCTTCAGTAGTCTCATCATCCCATTAAAGTGCAATGACGTGGTCACCAAGTGCCTACAAAATATCTCCACGAACTAAAATACATTCTGGTTCACTGTAGCGAATGGCGAGAAGAGCATACGAGGACTGGCATGAAGGCGCTTAACACCACCCAGCGTTGCCACGTTTACACAAAACCACCACTTATTGCGACAAACATCACCCATAGCTGCATCCCTATCAGCACTGATTTGATAAAACACTCACGGCAACATCGTCGCACATCAATCACAAAAAATGCTTTCAAATAAATAAAGGAAATGCCATATTTGGTGTGCAAGAGAGGGGAGTATCTGTGGAGAGGGTCTGCCACCAATCCTGCAAGGAACACATCAAAGACTCTGCATCAACCCCTCCCATCACCACTATCGGTGGATCTACGTTCACCTATTCGACTAGCGCGACCCTACGTGCATTCGTGGTCCTAGTGCCAGCTTGCAATTTCGCGTGAGTCCGTGCAAATTGCATGCCCACCATATTTGAGCCCATCATAGAAACAGAAAAAATTAAACAGCTAAAGGTGAACGCCATTTTGGACAGCAAACAAGGCTATTGGAGAAGCCCAAAGGAATTACACGAAGGACCTAACGATGTGTGATTGCACGGTGTGCGTGTGACTACTCCATTTGTTTCGTGGATCAGGAGGCAGGCATCGCATTGGCTTACACTTAATGCAAAATCTCGGTGTATTCTGTGAAGGAGGAAAAGACTGAATTGCAAACGACATATAAAACCACATGAAGCATCACTGCTGGAAATTATAAGCCACAGGGCGGGAAAAAGTAACAGGTGTAAAAGATACCCCACGTCAACTTTTACGCACAGTCAAAGTTGATCACCTCGACCATAGAAACAACACCTACTAAATTGCGCGCGTGTGCGCATGCAATCACATCGAATTGCCAGCTCCCTAAATGCGGAAGGACACACCGCAGCTCTAGTGATAGGTAACGGATATCATGTGTGCAAATCCGATAGAGGTTATGCAATCACGCTTCACATTTGATTGTATACAATAATAAACATGGACGTGTTTGTAACCATGATAGCCCAATTCGAATAAAATGGAGCAGTGGAGACGAGCACCCAAAATATCAAGAAGTTGCATCGCAAATACACTGTTCATTACACAGCCTACCGCGCTACATGCTATCTTTAGCGTTATCCGTCAAATCCTTTCCCCAAAACACAGTTGTATAGTTCCGCCGACAAATTACTACTGAGCACCAAGTCAATAGAGGCAGTATTCTGCATTGGGTTTTCAGGGGTGCTGTGCACTAAGGCAATGTCAAAGGGGAAAGGGGATGACCACACATAAGCATCTGTTTAGTGGGTAACCGCATGCAAGTGAGAGTAAGGATTGGGGTAAAAGCATTACGTTGCATTAAATATTGAACTTTTTCCTATAATGCATTATATTTTGGTGAACTACTTTTGAGGGACAACACCATGGGACCAAATCTGATTTAGCATTGGTTGTGGGTGCGCATGATAATGAGCACATCGTGCAGTCGACGAATGCAGATACCATAAGAAATGAACCTCCACATCCAGTGTATATGCCACGGGTGATAAGCGATATTGCCTTCAAGTATCCCATCAGGCTCGTAAGAAGTCAATAACTGGCACAATCGCGAAGTTTTCTCCACAGCACTGTGTACGTGGTGATGGCTAGATCCGAGGATGACAGCAAAGAGAGGAGTGAGGCCATCAAAATGGGTTGGCTGCTTCACTTGTGGCATAGGCTAGGGAGCCAATCGGATGCCTCGTCATCACAACAGCACCAGGTGGGTTGACCTCCGGGTCATGCTACTGCAATTCTTTGTCGTTTGTTTGACTCTCACTCTCGGTTTCGGCTCTTCGTTGGCCATATTGACTTCGTTGGGTGGACTGACCATTGGGTCCAGCCAGTAACCCTAAGCCTCCTTTACATGCTGACCAGGCGTCTTTCGCTCAAGTCCTTTGTCTCCTTCAGTCTTTGGGGAGGCCTCCAGTCGCTACACCAGTGGCACCAAACGCTTTGGACTTCATGGAAGACACAGGTCGCAACAAGTTCTCAAAAAATCATTTGCATAAATTGTGCCATAAATCATAAAATATGACACATTAAAACAGGATACCTATTAGGCATAGTGGAGAAAGTCCACTTTAAAACTTAGCGCATGAGCACACTTCTCTAGAATTAGCATCATTTTACTTAACAGCTACTACGTGATTAAAAATTGCTACTGGAAGCATATAGGGCAAAAAGCTTCCAGCATAATCACTCAAAATAAAGGTCCACATAATCGTTTCTCTTGTAACATTGTATGAATTATACCAACTTCTCAGTCATGAATTATTTTATCGGATTTCAAAAGCAACTAGCACTGTGTAAGTACAAATTATTGCTTTTCAATTAGTTATGTTTTGTGCTTCCAATGAACAGCAAAGAGGCTGTGTGGGCTGCAAAAGCTGCACCTTTCTGCCAATAACTTTGGCGCATACTGTCCGCCCTTCAAAGGTCGCGTTCGGGCTCAAATAGATTCTGACGGTGAGTACGAAGCGGTATGTGACGAACAAACGATCAAGTCGCCGACTCAGTAGGAGTTGGGCTCTATTGCAGCTTCATGACAAGCATAGCAGATCCTCAAGTTTTCCGGAATGCCAAAGACGGAGCAGTCGACCCTCATATGGTGTGCATGTCACTGAATCCACCAGCTTAGAATAAGAACCCATTACTACCCACAACGCCGTGGAAAGGAATGTCCATGGTTGATGACGAAACATCAAACCTCCATTTCCAAGCCACTTCTATACCTTCACTTAATAGCATTCATAGCTTCCCCGGTTGTTAATGAATGCACTCAAGTGGGAATTTTGATTAATTCCGGTTGCACTTGCTCCTAAGGTGCTGCGGTAGCATTCCCTCCAGCTCCTTGGAATGGAGAGCAATCAATTCTACTCATTTATTCAAAAGCTGGCCCGTGATCTCCAATCAATTAATGATTTTAAAGTGGTCTTTGAACGATACCCGCTCGTCACCAACATGGAACTCGCGTAGGTTCATCCTCATTGCCTCCTGCTATGCAATTCACCACGGAAAATGAAGCATGTCAACTGCGAAACGCAGCCGCATATGCTACATTACCAACAGTGACGAGCTAGCCGACCTGCAGGGTTTCAAGATGTCATGAAGAACATGCCATGTTTGGGATGCAAGAGAAGAGAGTATCTGTGGGGAGGGTCTGCCACCAATCCTGCAAGGAACACGTCAAAGATTCCGCATCAAGCCCTCCCATCACCACTATCGGTGGATCTACGTTCACTTATTCGACTAGCGCCACCCTCTGTGCATTCGTGGTCCTAGTGCCAAATTGCAAGTTCTCGTGAGTCCGTGTAAGTTGCATGCCCACCATCTGAGCCCATCACAGAAACACACACCTCCAAACAGTTGGAGGTGAGTGCCATTTTGGACAGCAGACGACGCTATTGGTGAAGACCAACACAATCCCTCAAAGGATCCAATAATCAGTGGTTTCACGGTGCGCGTGTGAATGTCAAGCAATTTGTTTGACTGGTATAGTTCATTGCTTAAAAAAGTAGGATTTAGGATGTTGAGACCGCAAATCGGCACAATGTGGCTAATAGCTTTGGCGCATACTGGCGGTCGTTCAAAGGCCGTGTTCCTACGAGTTGGGAGCAGTGTGTGACAAGAGCAATCGAACGACTTGCTGAGATGATTGGTCTTCTTTGGACTTATTGAGGCACTCTGAAATTCCGCTGCCCAACGACTTTGTGGAGCTAAATTTTCGTGAACACAGAATCACGTGAACTGGATATGGCTTAGTATGTGGACTGATTTACAGGTAAACATTTCCGTAGAGCCTCCTGAAAGTAGTCATTTGGAGAAGTGCTTGGCCTTGTAAAAGCAGTGGTTTCGGTGAACTCAAAGCCGAGGAGAAGTTTGATTGAATGGATGTTGTGGCTAGCGTCATGTCGTAAGTTGGTTCATCGTTTCATGGCAGTGCCTTTTATTCATGCAACGTTGTCTTTGTGTGAATTAGAGATTTGTGTGATTGCAATAGGTGGTAGGACACCAGACTCTCTGAAAATCGTTTTCTGTTAAAACACTGACACTTATTTGCAGACGTAGAAGAACAAGCCTGCATGCTTGAACTAAGCTGTGTTGGTATCTGCAGCCGTCCTCCTGTGTCTTAGTTGTTGATCAGTCGGGAGCTGATGTCTCATGTCTGGTGAGCATTCGTCATATTGGTTTGTTCTACACTGCTTTCATTGTTTTACCATGTCCATTTGCCTTGTCAGAGTTTGTCGTCATAAGCACGTGTGGTGTTGTGCACCGTCTTGCTAAGGTGGGTTGCATTGGACCGTAGCGAAAAGAGCTTGGCGAGGTTTAAACAAGAATAGGTGGATAGTGCTTTTTAAGATAAGGTTGTTACGTCTGTTAGTTCTTGGACAGCGGTTGAATCTGTTGCATTTGTGGTGAGGGTGTTAGCGTCGTGAGGGAAATAGATAATGTGTAGTGGTGGTCATTTCTATTTGAGACTGGTAAAGGAGGAAGGAGTTGGAGTGCGTAGTGCGTAGTGCGTAGTGCGTACTGCGTCCTTCTCCATCTTAGGGAAGCGCACAAGTGCGAACCGTGAGTGCGTTGGTTTGGCGAGTTATGGAGTGCTTTGACGGAGACGTTTGATAGGGAGACGCGGTTGTGCGGATCTGTGCTTTCTCCTCGAGCATGGACCTTTCGCTGGGAATGTGGTCCATTGCCACCTCACCGCCAATGTCAGGGCTGTCGATGGTTCGCTCCCCGTCGTGGTGGGTGTTTCGCGGCAGCTGACCTCATGCTCACGTAGGTTGCGTTAGCCTGTTCTAGAACCTGGAATTCATTTGTCTAATTTGTAAGCAGTGGGTTTAATAATTTAAGGTAGACCCTTGTGCTTGGCTTTGAACACCTTGTGTATTAGGTAGAAGTTCTTCGGTTAACTCGAAAGACTAGTTGACATTGGGAAGAAACGTGTATTGAGCACAGTGATTAGACTGGGCGTGAAAGTTGACGTGGGATATCTTTTGCGCTTGTTATACTTTCCCACCCTGTAGCCTGTAACTTCTAGCAGTGATGCTTAATGCAGTTTTGTTTCATTGAGTTGTTGCCTTGGGGCAAGGCAATTCTTGAAGACGTTTGTGGACTTGTCTGGGGTACTTGCTTCGCCTGCGTAAGATGGAGAAGTGTGAAAGACGTTGGTGGAGGTGGTGCTGAAGAGCAGAGTGGGTTTGGGGACGTTGTCGCTTGTACTAGTTGGTTGTTTTATTCCCACTTTCTTCCTTGTCGACCTTGATTTCTTCTGAGGGATACAATGTTTGGGGAGTAGCAATATCGTGAGACTGCTGCTGCTGCTGTTGTTGTACATTTTGCTGCTGCCTTCACTCCGAGTCTCTCCCGGCACCTCAGACCTCCAAGTCGGGGTGTTTTTTCAGCACTTGTCTGAAATGATGTGCCTGCGCAACCCTTTGTTGTCTTTGTTCGTGCTCACGTGCTGAGCCTATCATTGGGACTTAAACCGAACAACGATTCATCGATTTGTCAAGGAGATAATCTTCGCTTGGGTGACGTGCGGTCACCGCAAATGGGGATTTCCGTTCGAGGGAGTGATGCGGGACTGGTGTGCATATTGCATTCAGAGGTTGAGAGGAGAATGCTGTCGACTTGATGGTCCATTGAATACGGATGCTTGATGTGGTATTGCCTATCGTGTTGTCTTCACAGGCGATAGACGGAGGGTGTGTTGGTCACAACTTCATCGTGTGCAGAGTCGAAGAGGGAGGTGGCGGCGCGTGCAAGAAGCGGTGGAGTGCGTGCGGTAACCTGCAACCTGATTTGCAATGGGTCTCAAGCTGAAGCGTCTTCTACTAGGAGCGTTCAGCGTTTATTCGCTGAGGATGCGCTTGCAGTGGTGTGGGCTCGACTAAGTCAGCGTCCATATCTGTGAGTAATTTGTTTCCTTGTCAACACATTTGCGTCCCTTGTGTGCTCTTAGACGAGTACTCATAAACCACCTCGTGCACGATTCATAATGGTGTCAAGATGACGGTTCTAGTGTTCAAGTGTTATTTTAGTCCGCGATGTGTGTGTCATGTTGTTTTCCGCTGCATGCATTCTGTAGTTCGTCCAAATTAGCTCATCATCGAACAAAACCGCACGTGAAACGTTGTGGGTAAAGTGACTTCCTTGTGCTGATCGGAGAAGTGGCTCATGTTTGGTTGTTGTTGCTAGCTGATCCACTTGTCAGTCAATGGGCTCTGCTTGCGACTTTGTGAAGTCGGTTCCTTGAAAATGCTCAAAGTAGCATATGCGTTGAAGGGGAGGATTCCAGGCACAGTCTTGGAAGTTCCTCCAAGGGTGTTGTAGCACTGTCGACAGAATGGGGAATTGATGAGGGTATCAGAGGTATTGAACTGCCAACTGCACTCCACAATAGGCGTGTGATGAGTGGGTTGGCTCGGTCTCCCACACTTTCAGCCTGTTGTAGGCGAAGATGGGATTGGCAATAGAGTAGAGTAGAGTCTTCCATTGTTTTCTTCTTTAGCAGATCTCTTGGATGGTCGGTACGACAGTGGGGATCGGCACCTAACTTGGAAAGACTGATGTGCATCCTTGGGTGTTATCACTACCCCCAATGACCTCCCGTGTGTTGCGTCGATTAAATCGATTTGATAGTTCGACAGGTGCAGTTGGTGGGTGAAAGCGAATAGCTGTGATCGAGACGGTGGGTATGGAGTGTGCCAGATGGGCGCGAAGAGCGATGGCACCCACGATCGTCATTGGCATGGTAAACGTTGTCTGCAGTTTGGATTGGCATTGCAAGCGAGTTTGCCTTCACTTCCACTCTTCTTTATTTCCACTCTCTCCCCAATTTCGATGATAACTTTGTTGCATTTAGTTAGTTGTTAGTCAACTTGATGTTGTTATTGCAATGAGTACGTTGCACTAACAACTAGCGGCAAGCCTGTAGTCTTAATGGTCATTCGCGAGGTGGAAGTGTGGAATGTATGCAAGAGTTATCTTCATAACCGTTAAATTGCAGGTGTTGTCCTCGGACGTATCAGCGGCGAGTTATGCTCTTTGTCCGTCTCGATGGATTCATGAGGCGCTTGCTCGACCTCTTCCATTTGTCGTGTCAATGTCTTGGGTAGTTATCGGTGGGATCGCAGATTTTTGCAATGCATTGGCAGACTTGGAGCGGAAAGAAATAGTGGAGCGAAGGATTGGATGACATGTTGAATGCCAAATACAGTTGTGCCAGAGTTACATTGGTTACACAGCCTTCTTCCCTTTGTGCGTGGCGTTTGACGCTGTAGTGTAGTGTTTGGAAAGCACTTGGGTGATTGATGTGCGGCGACGTTGCCGTGAGTGTTTTATCAGAGCAGTGTGACTTGTAGTGTGGTGTTTGTAGAAGTAGATAGGGATGCAGCTATGGGTTGTGCTAGTCGAAATGAGTAGTGGTTTTATGTGAAGGGGGCAACGCTGGGTGGTGTTAGGCGCTTTCATGCCAGTCCTCGTATGCGCTCCTCGTCATTCGCCACAGTTGGCCAGAATGCATTTTAGTTTGTGCAGACATTCTGTAGGCATTTCGTGACCACGTCATCGCACTTTGATGGGCTGATGAGACTACCAAAAGAGTGGCAAGCATGTATGCATCAGGTGGCATGCAGTTTGGGAAGTGGACTTGAGAGAGGCGTTATTTGCATTTTGCACATCGCTTCCATGACCGACGCCGTGATGCACTTAGAGGTGAGTCTTGGATGGCAATGCCACGGAGGAGGATGTGATGAAGCAGAATTGGGAGTTCAATGGCTTTCAAGGCTGGCTCTTTGACTTAGCGGCTTTAAAAGCCAATGGAAGGTGGGACACGAGTTTGTTGATCGGCGATGCAGCGCACTTTACTTTGCTAATCTCGCACAGCTCTGGTGTGAGTGTGGCGTCGCAGTTGGTGGTTTGAGAGTCACCTGACGGAAGAAATGGCCGCCCTGATGGGGACTTGATGAGGAGCACAGTAATTAGCTGATTTGCTTGCCAATTCAGGGTGGTAGGCGTGCTTGCAAAACACAAAGCCCATTGAAGGCATTGGAAGATGATGTCGGTGTTAGTGGAATGGGAGAGTTGGGCTTTGGTATGTGCGTAGGCCTACTTCGATGCTTCCAGGATGGGATTTGTCGCCAAGCGTAACAACGATGAGCAATAGATAAGGGATTCGTGATGTGGTGGCTCTTTCCCCATTTTCCATGCAGTGAAGACACACGGGGGAGAAGTTCCATGTTATTAGTCGCGAACCGATTCAACTGGGCAATTCTCTGCACGCGGTTTGGAAGAAAAGACGCATTATATTTGGAAAGGTGTTGACAAAGGAAGTGGAGAGTTTCAAGTGGGTGAATGAACGGTTTGTAAAGAGTGGTGAGCTATGTGCATACGACGAGAGCACAAATCGCTACTTATTTGTCAGCGGTTTGTTGCTCTGCTACCTATCGAATAGGAGTGATAAGATGACTGGGAGGGGGACTGCGTGGTTTGAATGGAGGAGGGCCAAAATGACGACGGCACAAGATTAGTTGGTGCCAAGCAGAGTGCTACAACGACTGTACCGTCGTCCTCAACATAGGTCCCTGCATTCCTCCATTATCTTAAACAGAAAAGTGCAACGGAACGCAAACTGTTCGCCATCTTTACAACGGTTCGGCACTTTAGACATTACCTGGTAGCGAAACAGTTCATTGTGAGAACGGACCACCAAGCGCTGACCTGGCTAAAAGCAATGAAGGAGATTGACCGCTCCGTAGCGCGCTGGTACGAAGAACTGCAGCAATACAATTTTACAGTGCAGTACCGAAAAGGGACTACGCATGGCAACGCGAATGCACCGTCTCGCAGACCTCTCTCAGCAGAGAGGGAAAGCGGTACAGTGGGCACACTATTTTTGAGCGAGCCTACTAGACACCAGTGGAGAAACACACAAAGTACCGATCCTGGCGTCCTCACTCAAGCCTACTACGGAAGAGATGAAATCATCCAGCAAAGCAGCCAAACAGATATGGCGACAGTGGCCCAAACTCACCCTGGAAGACGAAGTTTTATGGTATCAAGAAGACGCCACGTCCCCCAAACGTCTTCTTGTTCCTGGCTCGCTGATACAGACGGTCCCTCAGGAGTTGCACGAGCAATTGTGGCATGTAGGTGAGAAGAAGATGGTGAAGGCCTCGAGCAAACGATACTGGTGGCCCTCTCTTACCCCGAACGTACTCGACTTCTGCCGAACCTGCATTACTTGTAGCAGTTTCAAGAAACCTCACACAACGGTGATGGCACCCCTACAACCCATGCCCACAGGATTCCCGGGCGAAATGGTGGGAATTGACATTATGGGTCCCCTGCCACTTACCAAAAGAGGAAACCGGTATATCCTGGTGATGGTTGATTACTTCACGAAAGTAGCTGAAGCTGAAGCCATGCAGTCCCAAGACGCCGAAACAGTCGCTTCAACCTTCCTTAACCGTTAAATCTGTCAACACGGTGTCCCCGAATCAGTTCGCAGCGATCAAGGCCCTAATTTCGAAAGTCGACTCTTTACGAAACTGTGCAAGACTCTTGGCATTGCGATGACACACACGACACCAGGGCACCCACAAGGCAACGGGCAGGTAAAAATAACGAACCACACTCTGGTGGGTTTGCTGAAGGCGTTTATCAAGGGGTCGAAACCAGAAGACTGGGATTTGAGCCTAGGACGCGCCCTGCTAGCGTATAGAGCCACAGTCCACGCGTCAACGGGTGTTTCCCCGTTCAAAATGTTCACAGGACGATCCCACCCACTCATTTCCCCTTTAAATGAAACTATGCCTAGAAAAGCTCGGTCTTCTGCCAGCAAGGTGAAAAGGGACGAGGAGGAAGAACGGGATAATCCCGCTACACAACGTAGCTTTCTGCATAGCTCTATTATCTCTTCATTTCTAGCCACTCATCCTCCCACAAAAGCACTTCACTCTTATCCAAACTGATGCCTCATTCCTTCCATCCTTTTATTCTATTGGCATTGCATCACACACACACACACGATCATAAAAATGCATAACTACCACGATTGAGGTTGATTTTCTTCCCTCTTCGTCGTTTCCATGTGCCATTTTCACGAATCGTCTTTGTACATCTGAGGGGATGTGATGCTCTTGTTCATCAGTAGTGAGGTAGACAGCCAACGCTTCGGATTTCTCTTTAACAAGACATCCTTCAAGCACATTGGATGATGCACTAAACGCAGCGAATCGCAAAAATAAATGATAGCCATCTCGATCAGAAGTGCAAGGCGGAAGAACTGTACCTCCTGTGACTATGCGCTCAATTACACGGCATGGCCTTCAAACCATGTCAAATAATGTGCACGTGGGTTCACGCTAACACAAGCTCAACCGCATTCATCATGCTGATGCAATACTATGCGATAGCAGGTTATCGGGCGGGAAGAGAAAATCAGTAAACGCAAAATGGGCACCCCATGGGTGAAGGGCTGCTCATCGATGTATGTGAGCTATTGGATGCTCCTCTCAGATGCCTTCAACTTACAGGAAGTCAATGGGCTGAGGTAAATCGGTAACTCGCCAACAATATCTTTGTTATATACTGATGGAACAACCTTTAGTTTGCAGGTAAGACTTTTGCACAGTAACTGGTCGAAATCGGTGGAAATAAGTACCCATCTTTTGGAAGGAGTCCTCCTGAGGACACGAAATGATTGTTTGCTTTTGCACAAGGATGACTTCCATCCCACAGTCACTCTCAGTAACTGGCCGCTCTTCATCAACAAAGCCTGTTTGAATATCCAAACTTCTGTGGTGGGCTCGGTATGGGGTGCATGCTAGTTTGATGAGGTCTAGACCCCAATTGCAGCTAAAAGCTATCCACTCAACACGCCTTAAACTGCATCAGACAAAGCAGCACTTCAGAAGCGACCATGACTAGTCAATCAGTCAAAATAGACATTTTCTCAAAGATGATGGCACCCAAGAAAAACCCTCCGCAATCCTTCTCCATTTCTTAAGTAGAGCCCATGTTTACACGTCTGCTGTAAAGCATGGATGCATTGCTATAAACTGGCAGAAATGTCAGTGGGTAAAATGGCCTGTAGTTGCAAATAAGAATGACATTCGCAAATGCTGCATGCAGCCAAATTATCGCCAAATCAAGCATACTTTGGAGGTACCCGACGCTTATCGCCTCTTACCTTTCCAACTGTTTGTTTTCTAGCTTACTTTATGTGTTCTAGTTATCATGAATTTTGTGTTTAGACCTGGAAGCAGAGGACCAAAACGGTCAGCATTAGGCGAGCACTTTGCTGACTTTGAGAATGGCTTGTGACAGGTCAGAGATGTATCGTATCTACGGAAGAAGGATTGGACAAATAAATAAGTTGACAGCATTCGGTGTGCCTTGTTTGGCGAGGGATCACTTTTTGCCTCGATGATTGTGTGAGTGGCGGATGTAGCGTCAAAACAACATTGACAAGACTTAATTTTAAACAACCGTGCATTTTGGTGCTGGCCAAAATGGGTACTCCATATGCATATCTGATTCCTCAATGCACAACAACATGTTACTAAAATCTTATCAGTGGAAGGCAGAAACGCTATTGCAAGTTACGGCCAGTGTTGGGGGCATGCCCAATTCCAGGGGTTATATCCGGTCACTGAAAATTAGGCCAATTTCGGTCTATTAAGATTTTGAAGGAAACTATTATTTGCAACAGATTATTTGCATGGAGGAGAGGTTTACTAGACACCCGGTGACATCTATGCCCATTAACCCACGATCCCACACAGAGCAATCGACGCACGTCTCTGTAACTGACCATTCTTATTGATGAGGGCTCCAATAACTCAGCACGCGAGCTCACACTCTTCTACACACAGTAGCAACTCAAAGCAACGGTGGCATTGATCTTGTCGTCCGTTTGACTCCTAGTAGCCACTCGCATGATGGGACAGTAAACTGTTCCTTAGGTATTCGCTGCCTTATCGATTCGGCACTCCTCTGATGAGTCTGAATTACCTGTGCCAGAAATGCATTCTTAGAGTCACTAATCTATTGTCTTGCAACCTAACTGCACATAAAAACAGGACAAAATATTGTTTCAGAGAGTCTACTTCCAAAGAAGTCTGCCATTAAAAATTGGAAAATGAGTAATTATTTGTGGGTTTCGTAGGCCAAAGCATGATCACAACCGAGAGTGGCCAAAATGCATTAAGCGATAACTCTCACTTACACTGTAAATCCTCTTGTCCTTCCACCCACTACCCACACAATTCATGTTGGTGTACTAGGTGTAGCACATAGCATAGTCATGCCTAGGGCCTATTGGAGTGATTTGGCAGTTGAGATTCGTCTCATATCCGCATGCTCTTCTGCAAACATGCTACACCCGCATCGAGAGATGAAGTGTAGATGCGGACGGAGTGAGTGTGTTCAATGCAATGCGAAACAGTAATTACCACCAGCATGAAGGATGCAGGCGTCTTCTCCAAAAGATTCCACCTCACTCAGAAGCACAATCATTCATGTCGAATGCAGGCATATAGTCTCAGTTGTTGCAAAAGTGGCTACGTTAATTAATCTCTGCCACATTTGCTTACAACTGCCTCTCTTCCCCATGCTCATATCAAGCGGCAAGTGTAGAGTAATTCTGCTCTGCTCCGCCTCCTGCACATCCAAGTCAACATGCAAAGCATGTCCTTTGGCCTAATATCTGTGAATTTGCAAGTGCATTTGCAAGAGTTCGATTTCACATCGCTTCTACATTTTCATCTCCAGGCACATCTAGCTAGGCACAATGACTTATTCCATGCAGACCAGGCCACACACACACGCACACAAGCACACGTCATGAGTGTAGTAGGGTAGGGGCATTTCACTGACCTCTCACAGCTGCTCGATTCAGATGCACCAGGCAGCTATTGCCCAGAACGCCATCTACGTCGGACGCATTCCTTCTCCACAAATTACCCTCTGCATATGACACAACAGTTAGTGATACAGTTGGAAAGGAGAAGCAAAGGCCTCATGTAAGCGCGAGACCCGTTGGCGTGCGAAGCAGATTAGCTGTTCTGACATTAGTTCTCCTTAACCTCGACCTGCATTACTTTGGTTTGAGTAGACTAACTAGGTAGGAACATCTTGAGCAGTGATGAGACGAACTGGATCGAGTGGTCGGGATTGTGCTTGGTGAGGTGGCACTCCTTCCTCACCAGTGGTAACACCCGTACCTTCATGCGATTTGTGGCCACTGACCATCTCCTCCCCAAAGCTGCATTCAACCCAACACTTCACTGACATTGTGACTTCCTCAAACTACCTCCCTCCAAAAGGAGCATCAACACATTGTGATTGCTCACTGGGTGTGATTTGTCTTCCAAACATCAACACCTCTAGCCTGCTCACACTGCACTTTATACGGACTACGAATAATGGACGGGGTAAGTGGAAGCCACGAAGGCCGATCGCATCCATTCGCCATTGTTCCAAAACGCACCATCTTATTCCACATAGGCTTTGTCGTGGATGTACAGTTAAGAGCAGTTGGTATAATTCCCACCACCATCACTTCTCTTCGCTAAGCCTGATGCAAGCTCCCATGAGTCAGTTAACTATTCGAGGAGAGTGAGAGATGAGAGCTCTTCGAAAATGCTGACGAGTTGGCGCGCAGCCTTCGTCATGCATTGAATGTCGAACGCGGCGGCATAGTAAAGCATCTATAACTACTTCCACATTCCCCCATCGTAACACTGTTCTGCAAAAGACAAAACAACTACTTTCCCACTAACATAGGCTAGAGGTTAGACCACAGCTGGAGGTGTGCTTAATCCAAGACCAGAAGCCGAAATGCATCAGCTAGGAACGATCGACCGACACCAGCATTCGCCTCACATCACATCCCCTCCGACGCACAAAGGCAACTCGTGAACAAGGCACGTAAAAGCGATTAAGAAGGAACAAAATCAAACTCAACCGTGGTAGTCATGCATCTTTATGATCTCGTATGTGTGTGTAATGCAGTGTCAATAGAATGAAAGGATGGAAGGTCTGAGGCATCACTTTGGATAAGGGTGAAGTGCTTTTGTGAGAAGATGAGTAGCTAGAAATGAAAATCGAATGGAGGAATGTAGGGAGCTATGTTGAGGGCGATGATACAGTCGTTGTAGCACTGTGTGGGACCAACTACTCTTGTGTCGCCGATGCAGGATAGAGCATCGGCCGTGGTTAGCACGATGGGAGTGGGAGTACCGACCACTAAAGGTGAGGTTGACTAGTTCAGTTCTACATTCATCTCAGGCTTGAACACTACCAACTGACCAGATATATCGGTCATTGGCCATCAAAGAACGTTAAAAAAAAAACCAACGATTTGGAGCTGGTAATTGTAACGATCACAGGCGGCCGAGGAGGGTGAGCGGTCTGCACAATTTGGGCGGATCCACCTGCAACTCGGCAGCTGTTGGATGTGTACTGTTGCCAGAGCAATGGAATTAGCGCACGAACTGCACTCTGGCGTTGAAAGCATTTGATGGTGGCGGATGTGTCGTTCACGCAGGCCCAACAGATCGTCATATGTCTGACTTACATTCTTCAAGGCCGATGGATGGCAGCGATCATGCATGTCTCGCTCCAAAGTGCCTCATCGAACCACATCGCTGCCAGGGGTACGAGGGAGATACCTCAACTTATTTTTAGACACAGCCACTCTCGACTGTCACCAATTGGAAATCAAAGGGTGCGTTTTGTCCAAGCTCATTCCCTTCACCAGATCCACCTTTCAAGGGAATGAATGAATGAATGAATGAATGAATGAATGAATGAATGAATGAATGAATGAATGAATGAATGAATGAATGAATGAATGAATGAATGAATGAATGCATGAATGAATGAATGAATGAATGCATGAATGAATGAATGAATGATTGATTGAATGAATGAATGAATGAATGAATGAATGAATGAATGAATGAATGAATGAATGAATGAATGAATGAATGAATGAATGAATGAATGAATGAATGAATGAATGAATGCATGAATGAATGAATGAATGCATGAATGAATGCATGAATGAATGAATGCATGAATGAATGCATGAATGAATGAATGAATGAATGAATGAATGAATGAATGAATGAATGAATGAATGAATGAATGAATGAATGAATGAATGAATGAATCAATGAATGAATGAATGAATCAATGAAGTCCACTTTAAAACTTAGCGCGTAAGCACTTCTCTAGAATTAGTACCATTTTACTTAACTGCTACGTCGCGATTAAAAATTGCTACTGGGAGCATATAGTGCATAAACATTACGGCATAATCGTTCAAACATAACGACCCAACTAATCGTTTCACCTGTAACATTGCATAAATTATACCAACTTCTCAGTCATGAAACATTTTATCAGATTTCAAAAGCAACTAGCACTGCGCAAGTACAAATTATTGCTTTTTCAATTAGTTATGTTTTGTGCTCCCAATGAACACCAAAGAGGCTGTGTGGGCTGCAAAAGTTGTACCTCCCTGCCAATAACTGGCGCATACTGTCCGCCCTTCAAAGGTCGTGTTCGTGCTCGAATAGATTCTAACGGTGAGTACAAAGCGGTATGTGACGAACAAACGATCAAGTCGCCGACTCAGTAGGAGTTGGGCTCTATTGCAGCTTCATGACAAGCATAGCACTTCCACGTTACGCAGATCTTCATGCTTTCCAGAATGCTAAAGACGGAGCAGTCGACCCTCATATGGTGCGCATGTCACTGAATCCTCCGGCTTAGAACAACAGCCCATTACTGCCCACAACGCCGTGGAAAGGAATGTCCACAGTTGATGACGAAACATCAAACCTCCATTTCCAAGCCACTTCTATGCCTTCACTTAATAGCATTCATAGCTGTCGCTGGGTGAATTCTGACTATACTTTTTTCCCACGGTGCAGTTTTGGCACTGCCTCCAGCTCTTTGGAAAGAAGAGCAATCAATTCTAATCATTTATTCAAAAGCTGGCCCGTGATCTCTAATTAATTAATGATTTTAAAGTGGTCTTTGAACGACGCCCGTTCGTTACTAACATGGAAATCGCGTAGGTTCATCCTCACTACCTCCTACCATGCAATTCACCACAGAAAATGAAGTATGCCAACTGCAAAAGGCAGTCATATATGCCACATTACCAACAGTGAGGTGCTAGCCGACGTGCAGGGTTTCATGATGTCATGAAGCACATGCCATGTTTGGGATGCAAGAGAAGAGAGTATCTGTGGGGAGGGTCTGCCACCAATCCTGCAAGGAACACGTCAAAGACCCTGCATCAAGCCCTCCCATCACCACTATCGGTGGATCTACGCTCACTTATTCGACCAACGCGACCCTATATACATTCGTGCTCCTAGTACCTGCTTGAAAGTTCTCGTGAGTCCGTGCAAGTTGCATGCCCACCATACCTAAGGCCATCACAAAAACACAAACCTCCAAACAGTTGGAGGTGAACGCCATTTTGGACAGCAGACGACGCTATTGGAGAAGACCAGCACAATCCCTCAAAGGACCCAATAATCAGTGGTTTAACGGTGTGCGTGTGAATGTTAAGCACCAGAGTCGACCGTAGACTAACAAATTTACTGCTTACATATTGAACAAATAGATTCCAGATTGTAGGAAAGGGCGACGCAGGCTACGTGAGCATGAGGTCAATCACAAAGAGGCACCCACCATAGTGGAGAGTGAACAACCAAGAACCATGATACTGGGGATGAGGTTGCAGTGGATCACATCCCCAGCGACTAGTCCATGGTCGAGGAGAAAGCACGGATCCACCAACCACGTCTCCTTATCAAACGTCTCCATCGAAGTACTCCATAACTCGGCATACCAACGCACTCACGGTTTGCACTTCAGCGCTTTCCCACCATGGAGAAGGACGCAGTACGCACTCCAATTCCACCAGAAGTGGAGCAGGAGTAGAGGACCCAGTGATAAACCACATGGGAGCAGTGGTAACCACCATCGACGCAGATGGGTGCTACACTATCAAAGGGACGGTGGAGAAGCTTGTCCAAAAGTATTGCGGGCGTAGCGTTGCCGAGGATGGCGACGAGAGGTGGCTGCAGATACCAAAATATAGTTTAACTCAAGCAGGCAGACCGACTCCTATACGTTTGCAAATAACTTCCCTTGTTTCAGCAAAACACGACTTCCAAAAGTTTTGATGTCCTGAACATTTCGCTTATTTGAAGGCCTAATGCAAAAGCGCAAGTAAAGAAAGGCTCGGCAATGAAAGTGAAGAAAGTCTGCTAGACTTCGGTGATACCGAACCATGCTCCAACACTCACTGCAATCACGTCGATATCTCATTCACATAAGGACAAAGCTAACATGCATAAAAGGCACTGCAACGAAAAGTTAACCCAACTCACCACTTCACGTTATTCACCAAATCCACTCAACCAAACTTCTCCTGGCCTCTAAATTCGCTAAAACCACTTCTTCCACAAGACCAAGCTCTCCTTAAAATGACAGCTTTAAAGAGTCTCCATGGGAGTGCTTACCTGTAAACCAATCAACACACTAAGCCATGTCCAGTTCATCTGACTTTGTATTAACAAAAACCTAGACTTAAAAGTCACTGTACAGCAGAGTCTCACAGTACCTTCACAAGCCCAGAGAAGACCAATCTGCTCAACTAGTCGTTCTAATTTAAAGAAAACTAACAGCTCAGGTTCTTCCGCTTTATCTTCGCCAATGTACTTCTTTGATTTTCAAATCTCAGTCCATCTAGGTTCACTACCTCACCGGACTAAAGGCTCATTCATCCATCCATCAAAGTTGAATATGAGTCCCACCCCCAATGAGCCCATGCCATGCAACTTCCACGGAATCGACAACTTGATCCACTGCTCTCATCACACACTGCTTTGTGCGCATTAGAACACGACCTTTGAAGGACCGCCAGTATTCGTCAAAGCTATCAGCTGAATTGTGCAGCTTTTGCAGCCTTCATATTCTAAATACTGCTCATTTTTGAAACAAACCATAATTGACTGAAAAATGGTAATAGGTTGCGTCCTATATTTGTGAGTAGCGTTGCCGATCTTTATGCAATTATTTATGTCAAAGTTGGATTTCATTGAATCACATTATAAACAAAACCATAAAATGTGTTATTACTTTTTATTACTTAACGGCAATCTTTGCACGCCACCTGCCAGCAGTTATAGTTTTAATCATCACGCATCAGTAAAATAAATCGGCACCGACTCTAATAAGGATAAATCATGCAAACGGTTGTGATTTAGGCCCCCTCCCCATTTTGGCTAGTAGGTACTGTAATACTTTGTTTGTTCGAGCTACCGGTATAGGTCACTTGGGTGGCCATCTTGTTTTAGCCGGTTGGTCGGCCTCTGGGCCGTGCCAACAGCCCCCAAGTCCTCTGTTCCCGGAATATACATATTCTGCCCTAGTACTACGCCTTCTTTTACCTTAAAGGGAGCCTCGGGACGCTACAGATACTGTAGCGTCCAGAGATACCAGAGTAAGAGAAGGCACAGTACTGGTGCAGAATGTACATTCTGGAAACAGAGGGCTTGGGGGCTGTTGACACGGCCCGGAGGCCGGCCAACCGGCTGGCACAATATGGCAAACCAATTGACCGAAACCGGCGGTTCAAACAAACAAAGTATTACAGGTACACTATTTAATGCCTCACATTTTATGATTTGTGGCACAGTTTATGTGAACGATTTTTTGAGAACTCGTTGGGACCTGTGTCTTCCATGAAGTCAAAAGCGTTGTTTGCCACTGATGTAGCGATTCGAGACCTTCCCAAAGAATGAAGGAGACAAAGGACTTGAGCGAGAGATGCTCGGTCAGCATGTAGAAGCAGCAAAGCCAATAGGGCAAACAAAGTGCCGAAACCGAGAGCAGGAGTCGAACAGACGACAAAGAATCACAGTAGCATGACCCGGAGGCCAACACACCTGGTGCTGTTGTGATGACGAGGCATCCGATTGGCTCCCTAGCCTATGCCTCAAGTGAAACAGCCAACCAATTTTCATGGCCTCACTCCTCTCTTACTCCCTCTTTGCCGTCATCCTCGGATTTAGCCATCACCACGTACACAGCGCTGTGGAGAGTAATTCACGATTGTGCCAGTCATCGACTTCTTACACACCTGATGAGACAATTGATAGCAATATCGCTTATCACCCGTGGAGTTTCGTTTCGCATGCTATCGACATTCGTCGACTGCACGATGCGCTCATTATCCTGCCTACCCACAACCAATGCCAAATCTCATTTGGTCCCACGGCGTTGTCATAAAAAAGTAGTTCACCAAAATACAACGCATTGAAGGAAAGAGTTCAATATTTAATGCAACGTAATGCTTTTACTCCAGTCATCACTTTCATGTGCATGCGAGTACCCACTAAACAGATGCTTATGTGTGGTCATCCCCTTTCCCCATCGACATTGCCTTAGTGCACGCCACTCCTGAAAACCCAGTGCAGAATACTGCCTCTATTGACTTGGTGCTCAGTGGCAATTTGTCGGCGGAACTATACAACTGTGCTGTTGGAAATGGATTTGACGGATAACGCGAAAGATGCCATGTAGCACGGTAGGTTGTGCATTTGCGATGCAACTTGTTGGTAATTTGAGGCGCTCGTCTCCACTGCTCTATTTCATTCGAATTGGGCTATAGTGGTTACAAATACTTCCGTGTTTGTTATTGTATACAATCAAATGTGAAGCGTGCTTGCATAACCTCTATCGGATTTGCACACATGATATCCGTTACCTATCACTAGAGCTGCGGTGTGTTCTTCCGCGTTTAGGGAGCTGGCGCTCCGATGTGATTGTATGTGCACAAGCGCACAATTTAGTAGTTGTTGTCGCCATGGGAAAGGTGATCATCTTAGTACTTCGGGACTGAATATGTGTGCATTTGTATGCATTGAAATGCTATCACTTTCTTAACATCATTGGATCACTTGGGGAAATAGAAAGGGAGGAAGAGAGCTACTAGATTTGTGGAGTGGTGGAAGTCCAAGGTGATGGTTCAGGCAGTGTCGATTAATACCAGATAGTTTGTAGTTCACACCCTCCATTGCAAGTAAGTAAGACGTTGGATGAAGTGGAGAAATAATAGCGGAGATTGTGAAAGCATAGGGGTTGTAAGGCAAGCGTCTGAGTAAGACAAAGTGGACTGTGGGCGCATGTGAATGTACGCATATGATTAAAACTAATTGTGTGGGCGATGCAGCATGGCATGCCTGACCTCCTCCAACACACTGTGGTGGCGGCACGTGCAATGGCAGCACATCACTTTGCATGGAAATTGATTGTTGTAGGTGGAAAGAAGCGGCTCTATTGCTGTTGAAAGTGACTTATATGACCAAGGTGCTTTTCTTGGCAAAAGTATGCAAGACGACATGATTTTAGTCGGCTGTGTGATACTCTCATCGCGATCCCATTCCACACTTCATCACATCACAAATGAGATCAGACAGAATACGTCAAGCCATGCGCATTTAGAACGGAAGATGTGATTGAGCCGCTTACACTGCCAGTCCTCCTCTCCTTCCACGCACTACCCACACAATTCATGTTGCTTTACTGGGTGTTTCACTTGACGTTATCATGCGTACGGCCTACTGGAGAGTACGCTTTCTCACAAATGAGTGGTTTGGCAGTTGAAATTCGTCTCACACCCGCATGCTCCTCCGCAAACATACCGCGGCTTCACTAAGCAAAGAAGTGTTAATGCGGACAGGTTGAAAGTGCTCAGCGCAAGAGAGTAGACCTAAAACGCAAATAGGTGGAGTTAGTTGTTGTCTGAGCATGCTTCGCTTAAGTCCTCCGCCTTCTTCAGTCTTCGGAGAAGTCACGAGGTGCCGAACACGTGACGCTCACCGGTTTCGCCTTCATGGAAGGTGCAAGGAGCAAAACGGTAAATGATTGAAACAGAATACCAATTGGCCACGGGTAAGAGAGTCAAAATGAAAATTGAGATCATGAACTAACATTACTAGATTTATTGTCATATTTAGGCACCTTCAAGCCAATCCTCTTTTGTGCTTCTCGTCATTCGTCACAGTTAGCCAAATTGCATTTGAGTTTGTGCAGACATTCTGTAGGCATTTTGTGACCACGTCATCGCACTTTGATGGAAAGATGAGACTACCGAAAGAGTGGCAAGCATGTATGCATCAGGTGGCATGCAGTTTGGGAAGTGGACTTGAGAGAGGTGTTATCTGCATTTTGCGCATCGTTCCATGACCGACGCCGTGATGCACTTGGAGGTCAGTCTTGGATGGCAATGCCACGGAGGAGGATGTGATGGGCAGAGTTGGGAGGACGACAGTGTTCAAAGCAGGCTCTTCAAAGCAGCGGATTTAAAGGCTAATGGACGTGTGGGAAACTAGTTGGCTGAATGGCGGCGCAGCGCACTTTGCCAATCGCGCGCAACCTTTGGTGTGAAGGTGGCGTCGCGGTTGGTGGTTTGAGAGTCAATTGACGGAAGAGGTGCCAGCCCTGTTGGGGACTGGGTGAGGAGCAGCAGTAATTGGCTGATTTGCTCGCCATGTCAGGGAGGTAGGCGTGCTTGCAAAACACAAAGCCCATCGAAGGCATTGGAAGATGCTGTTGGTGTCAGTGGGATGGGAGGGTTGGGCTTTGGTATGTGCGTAGGCCTACTTTGGTGCATCCAGGATGGGAGTTGTCGCCAAGCGTAACAGTGATAAGCGATGGATAAGGGATTCTTAATGTGGTGGCTCCTTTACCCTTGTCCATGCAGTAAGGACACGGAGGACAAGTCCCTTGTTATTAGTTGCGAACCGATTCAACTAGACAATTCTTTGCACGTAGTTGGGAAGGAAAGGTGCATTGCGTTAGTGTGGTCTACGAAACTGCACCCAAAATGTCGCTTCTGTAGCATAACTGTCATCGTCTCCGTTGAAGTGATAGAAAGAATCCGACGTAATGCGATGCAATGCAGTGCTGCGCAATGTTCGCTTTATCCTACCAAACACGCGAAGACTAACCTCGGTGCTCATGCGACCTTTCATAATGCAATTATTTGCTGTGCACTCTTCATGGTCTTGCGTTGCTCCATCCTCCCCTCTTCGCAATGCTCTATTCATGACTTGTCTGTACTGGTAGAACTATTGCTCAATTAGATGGTATGATCAATTCCACTCATGCACAACATCATTGACAGAGAACGATTGCTTCAACCCACGTCAACCGGATCACCAGCCAAATGCAACCACTTAGCAATGCTGAGAGACCTCAAATGGACGTCGGGGAGGACGAAGTCGACCTGCTCTTCACTTCACCCACCTACGCCATGCGAGCCTTCTTTCGGTTCCGACCACTTAATTGCAGATGTGGATTGGAATTTCCACACGAGCTTCACATATATGGCTAAAATCCTGGCAGATGTAAAAAGCGTTGGCAAAGTTAGGCATAGAAGTTAAATTCAACATCAAAAGAGCCGCTTCTTTTCACGTATAACAATCAAGTTCTAGGCAAAGTGATGTGGTGCCATTGCACGTGCAACCACCACAGTGTGATGGAGGAGGTCAAGCATGCCATGCTGTGTCGCCCACACAGTTGGTTTCAATCATATGCGCACACTCACATACGCCCACAGTCCACTTTGTCTTACTCATGCGCTCACCTAACGACCCCTTCGCTTTCACAATCCCTGCCATTATTTCTCCACTTCATCCAACGTCTTACTTTCCCATCCAATGCAAATTGGATGCCAGTGCAGCGTCTAACTTGAGCTACAAACGCATCACCAAATGCCATGGGGTGTAATCGCCCAGTACACATTTCGATGAGTCGTTGGAGGTGCATTTCGTGTTGGTAGTCAGGGCACTCATCCAACAGTCGGGTCTAACACGATGGTGGAAGCGGCTCACAGGCGCTGTGCTCTTAGACCCCACTGGTGTCGTTGCAGGCTGAAGTCGTATCGCTGAACACGGTACCTGCTGCCGTAGGGGAGGCTTAGCAGGCTATTGGCATGGTGCAAAGGCCATGCCGCGAAGCGAAAGCAAGACCATCAGAGAATGCATGGTTGGTGTAGTTGGCGTAGTTGAAGCCACAGTCAAATCAAGCACTGTGTTACCGCAGGAGGTGCAGTCCTTCCGCCCCACTTCTGATCGATATGACTTCCATTTATTCATGAGATTCGCGCCTTTCAATGCATCATCCAATGTGCTTCGGAGGAGCAGGTGAATCCGATGTCTTGATGAGGAGGAATCCGCAGCGTTAGCCGTCTACCTCACTGCTGATGAGCAAGAGCATCAAGTAGAGAACATGGAATTAATAGGGGCACATAGTGTGATGGGCTGCTTGATCCATTGATATTAACAGCAATGCAACATTCTTTTCTATTACTCATTGTCTGCTTCCATGATCATCTCTGTGTCATTTTGTTCATTCATCCTGATGTTGGACACTACCACGTATGCACCCACTCACACCAGCTCGTTTGGGATGGCATTTGACTGAATGGAGACTTACCATTTGTCACACAAATGATGACAGGCATACTAATTCTACGTTGCGCAGACCCTCACGCTTTCTAGAAGGCCAAATCAGGAGCAGTCGACCCTCGTATGGTGTGCATGTCACCGAATCCTCCAGCTCAGTGCAACAGCCCATTACCTAATAGCATTCATAGCTCGTTCATAGCTGTCGTTTTTGATGAGGCACTAAAGCATTAATTTGGATGATTCTGATTAACCTTGTTCCCACGGAACAGTTGAGGCATTGCCCCCTGTTCGTTAGGATTAGATTAATCCATTCTACTCAATCAATCAATCAATCAATCAAAAGCTAGCCCTTCATGCCAAATTAATTAGCGATTTTAAAGTGGGTCTTAAGTGACGCTTGTTCGTCACCAACACTGAAATCTCGCAGCCTCATCCTCATTTCCTCCTGCCACGCTATTCACCACAGAAAATGAAGCACGCCAACTGTAAGAGACAGTCGTATATGCGACATTACCAACAGTGAGGTGCTAGTCGACGTGCAGTGCTTCAAGATTTCACGAAGGACATGTCATATTTGGGATGCAAGAGAAGTGAGTACCTGTGGAGATGGGTCTGCCACCAATCCTGCAAGCAACACGCCAAAGACTTTGCATCACGCCTTCACATTACCACTATCGGTGGATCTACGTTCACCTAGTCGACTAGCGCGACCCTATGTACATTAGTGGTCCTTGTGCCAGCTTGCAAGTTCTCTTGAGTCCGTGCAGGCTGCATGTCCACTATATCTGAGCCCATCACAGAAACACAAACAAGCAAACAGTTGGAGGTGAACGCCATTTTTGACAGCAGACAACAACAACAATCACGCGAAGGACCCAATGATATGTGATTGCACGGTGTGCGTGTGATAGCTCCATTTGCTTCGTGGGTCAAGAGGCAGGCGCCTCATTGGCTCACACTTCTCCACAACATGCTTATAAGCACACGAGTGTGGGTTGTGAATCCACTTCAACACTGGGCGAGAGATGCCTCTTCAACTCTGCCTCATTTGCTTGGCAGCTCTACTCATACATGGTCATTCCGCACTGGAAGCAGGTAAGATACATTCTCGTGCTTTACTCTTATAGACACGCTTGTGTAACCCTCATGTGAATGCGACAAAACTTTGAGGTTGGTGCAGAACGAATAGGTGGTTTCGAGGACTTGTTGAAGTTCACCCATCCTAATTCACATAACTGCATGGACAGTACGCATTCGTATAGCCTGATAGCCACAGCGTGTCGACTGATCCGCCAGCATGCGCGGCAGTAGACACAGGTCTTCTAAACCACCCACAGCTACACTTTGCGCACTTAGAAGCCAACATTCGTGCATTCATCCTGATGCTCGACCACTCCGCATTCAGCTTAATTCATATGGAGCACGTGGGTGAAGGCTGGCACACCCTCGCAGCAGTGATAACAGACTTCTACACTTTTATTTTATAGATCCTAGTGTCCCCCAAAATTTGCAACTAAAACCAGTCAGTCTCGTCAAGGCGGTGTTGAGTTGGAGGCCGCCATCTAAACCCGACGGTCGTCTGATTGGCTATCGCATCAGATACAGATTCAACAATAAAAATTATGAGGAGCAAAATTTTGGAAAATTCACTGCCTTTGCCTTCGTTAGATTAAAGCCAAAAATGGTCATTACTGCTGCTCTTTGTGCACGAACTGAAAAGGAGGGAAAGGAACACTGTGGCAAATACACCGATGAAGTGAACTTAACCATGCCAACACAGGAAGAATGTGAGTCCTCTATGCTCGTTTGTGGAAAGCTGAAACACTGTTCTGAAGTAGGCAGATTGAGTTGCAACGAGCACACAATGGTACCCAGTCACTACTGCTTAAGTGCTTGGGTAGATTCACTCATAGTGTTCTCTGACATGAAACGCACCTCAGAGAGTGAAATGGACGCACCTGATTAGGCAGTCCAAAATGCGTCGATGTGCGCGGCTAGCGGTTGATTGTCGTGCAGAAGTTGGTTGATGTTTGTTGTTTTTAATTGAAGGGGAACGAATGACTGCCACAACCAGAAGCCCCCCAACCACTGCCGCAATCACGACAGGCAACGAAACAACTGCGGCTCCTGCAATGGAAGCGGGTAAGTTACCTTCTCCTGCTTCACTCCCATCCACACGCGCGTGTAAGCCTTCAGTGAGTGTGACATAACTTTGAGGGTGGTGAGGAAATAATAGGTGGTTTTGAGGACTTATTGAGGTTCACCTATCCTTAGTCACATAACTGTATGGACAGTATGCATTCGTATAGCCTGATAGCCACAGCGTGTTGACTGATCCGCCAGCGTGCGCAGCAGTAGACACAGGTCCTCTCAATCACTCACAGCTACGTTCGTACATACATCCTGATGCTTGATTACTTCGCATTCAGCTCAATTCATATGAGGCATGTGGATGAACGCCGGCACACCCTCCCACCAGTGATAACAGACTGCTACACTTTTACTTTGCAGACCCTAGTGTTCCTCAAATCTTGTATCTGAAACCAGTCAGTACTGTGAAAGCCGTGTTGGGTTGGAAGCCGTCACCTAAACCTGACGGTTGTTTGATTGTTAATTTATTCTTGTTGCTTCCAATTAAAGGGGAAAGAATGACTGCCACAACCAGGAGAACCCCAACGACTGCCGCAGTCACGACAGGCCGCGAATCAAATGCGACGCCTGCAATGACCACTCCGATTGGTTCCACGTTGTTGCCCACAACCGCCATGACTGGTACTCCTTCCTCCTCCGCTTTGACCACTGCAACGTCCTCTGCTTTAGTCGTTGCAGTCCTCTTCACTTCTATGACTCTCGTGCTTGCGTGAACCTTCTCTTTTGCCTCCGCAAATCACCGACTGCTTTAACCACCCTGAATGCTACATTTCAATGCACGCCTTCATCAAATGCGCTCTTTCTTCCATCGCATGCCTCTGTTAGTACGGCGAACGGTCACTTTGGCCATCATCCGCCATTTTATTCAATAAACACACCAACTGCATTCAGCCATATCTGAATGACAGTGGCAATTCCTCACGTCTTCGATCACTCTCATCGGTGGAGAAATGGGCTTACTCCTGTGAGCCATTGGCTAACACGTAGGCGTATGCACAGTAGTCATGTGATCTGTGTAGGCAGCATGTTGAAATTGCAATTCTCGACGTGCTTGACTGCCCCACAATCACTGTCTTCACGAAGCCTATAACATTAAGTGCCTGGCTATGAATGAAACTAACTGCTCAGTGCACGTGAAAATGCCTATTCTACGGCCCACTAGAGTCAAATGCCCCACATTTGTGCTCTCCCAAAGTGCTCTACCCAGGGCTTCGTTTTAGTCTACTTTACATTACCTTACCCTCATTCCTTACCGCTTGATCTTCACTTTACTCCCACCTTCACTTTTCTCCCTCACCTACACTAAGCATAGCGGGTTTGTAGGAAGAATGTGAATTGACTGTAGGTGTCAAAGAGGAAGACATGGGAAGAAGCGAGTATGGAGGAAAATGGGAAAAATCTAGCCTTTTGGATTGTTCTGCTCGCGGTGACGGTAGGAATCTCGGCTCTACTTCAGACTTTATTTCGCGACGAATGGTCTTTTGCACAGAATAGTATAGTGCGAGAAAAGAGTGGAAATCATGCCTTGGAGTGTGTGTATCAGGAAGACGCGGATAGGCCTTGCCACGTTGGCGACATAGACAACATGTCTCAGGCGCTATTGCCTTCTGATCTTCAACAAGCGACAAGATCCGTTTGCATTTAGTGGTGCTTTAATGGATGGACAATGTGGAAGTGACAAATGATATGCTCAACTTGACAGACCCTACTGCTGAATGGGCGCCCTGACGACCAACTCCAAATTCACCTTTAACGCCTCATATAAATGAGCATTGGGCGATTTCACCACATAGTATCCGGTGATGCGTTTGCAGCTCAAGTTAGATGCTCCACTGGCATCCAATTTGTAGCGGATGAGAAAGCAAGATGTTGGATGAAGTGGAGAAATAATGGCAGGGATTGTGAAAGCGTAGGGGTCGTAAGGTAAGCGCCTGAGTAAGACAAAGTGGACCGTCGTCGTATGTGAGTATACGCATATGATTGAAATCAACTGTGCAAGCGACACTGCATGGCATGCTTGACCTCCTCCAACACACTGTCTTTGCTGCACGTGCAATAGCGCGATTTTACTTTGCTTATGAAGTGATTGTTGTTATAGTTTAAGGCAAGTGGCTCTTTTGCTATGAGCCCAATTCATATTTACATTCGGTTGTGAAGAAATGATAATATGCTCATTGTTCAGTCTGCGAATGCAGAGACCTTAGGAGACGAAACTTCACATCTAGTGTAACCGCCAATTGTAACAAGCGATATTGCCACCAGGTATCTCATTTACATGCGCATGAATTGGATGACTGGCTTAATATTGGATTTCTATCACAGCACCAGGTGCCTCCTAGTAGCCGAAACCGGGCATGAGAGGAAGGAGAGGGATGGAGCCAAAATAGGGATTGGTGGTTTCACTTGCACCAGGTGAGTTGGTCTTTGGGCTATGCTAGTGTAATTCTTTGAAGCTTGTTTGATTCCCACTCTCGGTTTCTGCACTTGACTGGTTGTATTGGCCTTGGCGGAGGAGCTGATGATTGGTTAAGCCAGTAGCCCCAAGCCCGTTTCGCACGTTGGCTAAGCATGATTTGTTTGAGTCCTCTGTCGGCTTCAGTCTCTGGGCTGGGCTCAACTCTCTACACCAGTGTTCCCAAACCTCCATGCCCTCAGAGAAGACACAGGTCGCTACGAGTTATCAAAAAACCACCTATATGAACTGTGCCATAAATGCAGAAGGAGACATTAAAATGGGGTGCCTATTAGACATAGTTGAGAGAGACTAAATAAAATGTCTGCATGAATTTACTTTACTACAGTTGATGCATTTCATTTTGCTGATACGAAACGATTAAAACTTGTAGCAGCCAGTACGCAACGCAAAGAGATTGCAACAAAACAATTCAAAGTAAAAATGCATCGAATGTTCTCTTTTCTGATGCAATACAACGAATGTCAACTCATCCCTCACGAAATATTTAATAAAGATTGGCACAGCAAATTTCAAACTGGAGCCACAATCCCTTTGCAATTTGTTCAACTAGTATGCTTTATTACTTAAAGAAGTAGGATTTAGAATGTGAAGGCTGCAAATCTGCACAATGTGGCTAATTATTTTGACGCACACTGGCGGTCTTTCAAAGGCAGTGTTCCTACGGGTCGGGAGCAGTGTGTGACAAAAGCAATTGAACGACTTGCTGAGATGATTTACCTTCTTTGGACTTATCGAGGCACTCTGAAATTCTGCTGCTCAACGACTTTGTGGAGCTAGATTTTCGTGAACAGAGAATCACGTGAACTGGATATGGCTTAGTATGTGGACTGATTTACAGGTAAACATTTCCGTAGAGCCTCCTGAAAGTAGTCATTTGGAGAAGTGCTTGACCTTGTAAAAGCAGCGGTTTTGGTGAACTCGAAGCCGAGGAGAAGTTTGGTTGAGTGGGTGTTGTGGCTAGCGTTAAGTCGTAAGTTGGTTCAGCGTTTTATGGCAGTGCCTTTTATGTATGCAACTGTGTCTTTATGTGAATTAGACATTTGTGTGATTGCAATAGGTGGCAGGACATCAGACTTTTCGGGGATCGTGTTCTGTTGAGACAACGACAATTATTGCAGACGTGGAAGAGTGATGCTGCATGCTTGAATCAAGCCATGTGTTAGTATCTGCAGCCGTTCCTGTTGCCATCATCAACGCCGTTGCTCACACGACACTTTTGGACGGGCTTCTTCACCGTTCCTTCGATAGTGCTGCGCTCATCTGCGTCGGTAGCGGCTGTCGCTGCTGCCATGTCGTTTATCACTGGTCCCTATGCATCTGCTCCGCTACTACGACCGACACCGCCTGTGTTGCTGGCGGCTTCTTTCGTGTTCTTGATGCGTGTCACGACATCCTCCTCCTGTGTGCATCAAGCAACCTCCTGTGCCTAAGTTGTTGATCAGTCGGGAGCTGATGTCTCATGTCTGGTGAGCATTCGTCATATTGGTTTGTTCTACACTGCTTTCATTGTTTTACCATGTCCATTTGCCTTGTCAGAGTTTGTCGTCATAAGCACGTGTGGTGTTGTGCACCGTCTTGCTAAGGTGGGTTGCATTGGACCGTAGCGAAAAGAGCTTGGCGAGGTTTAAACAAGAATAGGTGGATAGTGCTTTTTAAGATAAGGTTGTCACGTCTGTTAGTTCTTGGACAGCGGTTGAATCTGTTGCATCTGTGGTGAGGGTGTTAGCGTCGTGAGGGAAATCGATAATGTGTAGTGGTGGTCATTTCTATTTGAGACTGGTAAAGGAGGAAGGAGTTGGAGTGCGTAGTGCGTAGTGCGTAGTGCGTACTGCGTCCTTCTCCATCTTAGGGAAGCGCACAAGTGCGAACTGTGAGTGCGTTGGTTTGGCGAGTTATGGAGTGCTTTGACGGAGATGTTTGGTAGAGAGACGCCGTTGGCGGGTCTGTGCTTTCTCCTGGAGCGTGGACCTTTCGCTGGGAATGTGGTCCATTGCCACCTCACCGCCAATGTCAGGGCTGTCGATGGTTCGCTCCCCACCGTGGTGGGTGTTTCGCGGCAGCTGACCTCACGCTCACGTAAGTTGCGTTAGCCTGTTCTAGAACCTGGAATTCATTTGTCTAATTTGTAAGCAGTGGGTTTAATAATTTAAGGTAGACCCTTGTGCTTGGCTTTGAACACCTTGTGTATTAGGTAGAAGTTCTTCGGTTAACTCGAAAGACTAGTTGACATTGGGAAGAAACGTGTATTGAGCACAGTGATTAGACTGGGCGTGAAAGTTGACGTGGGATATCTTTTGCGCTTGTTATACTTTCCCACCCTGTAGCCTGTAACTTCTAGCAGTGATGCTTAATGCAGTTTTGTTTCATTGAGTTGTTGCCTTGGGGCAAGGCAATTCTTGAAGACGTTTGTGGACTTGTCTGGGGTACTTGCTTCGCCTGCGTAAGATGGAGAAGTGTGAAAGACGTTGGTGGAGGTGGTGCTGAAGAGCAGAGTGGGTTTGGGGACGTTGTCGCTTGTACTAGTTGGTTGTTTTATTCCCACTTTTTTCCTTGTCGACCTTGATTTCTTCTGAGGGATACAATGTTTGGGGAGTAGCAATATCGTGAGACTGCTGCTGCTGCTGTTGTTGTACATTTTGCTTCTGCCTTCAGCCAGTTACCTGAAATGATGTGCTTGTACAACCTTTGTTGTCTTTGTTCGTGCTCACGTGCTGAGCCTATCATTGGGACTTAAAGTGAGCATCGATTCGTTGATTTGTAAAGGAGACAACCTTCGCTTAAGTAAGGGGCGACCACCGCGAACCGGAATTTTTATTTGAAGGAGTGATTTGAGACTGGTGTGCATATTGCATTCAGAGGTTGAGAGGAGAATGCTGTTGCATGTAGTTAGTTGGTTGGTTAGTCAACTTTATGTTGTAACTGAAATAAGTACATTGAAATAACGGCAAGCCTGTAGTCTTAACGGTCATTTGCGAGGTGGAAGGGTAGAATACATGCAAGGATTATCTTCATAACCGTTAAATTGCAGGTGTTGCCCTTGGTCGTATTAGTGGCGTCAACACTGGGAGTTCGGTGCCTGAGACTGTGGCAGCTGGGATACCGGTAGCTGAGAGTTGGGCTCTTTGTCCGTCTCGAAGGATTGGATGACATGTTGAAGGCCAAATACAGTTGTGCCAGAGTGATATTGCTTACACAGCCTTCTTCCCTTTGTGCGTGGCGTTTGACGCTGTAGCGTAGTGTTTGGAAAGCACTTGGGTGATTGATGTGCGGCGACGTTGCCGTGAGTGTTTTATCAGAGCAGTGTGACTTGTAGTGCGGTGCGTGTAGAAGTAGATAGGGATGCAGCTATGGGTGGTGTTTGTCAAAGTAAATAGTGGTTTTACGTAAAGTTGGCAACGCTGGGCGGTGTTAGTCGCCTTCATGCCAGTTCTCGTATGCGCTTCTCGTCATTCGCCACAGTTAGCCAGAATGTATTTTAGTTTGTGCAGGCATTTTGTAGGCACCTTGTGACCACGTCATCGCACTTTGATGAGACGATGAAACTACCGAGAGAGTGAAAAGTATGTGCCTTCCTTAGGGGTCAGTCTTGGATGGCAATGCCACGGAGGAGGATGTGATGGGGCAGAATTGGGAGGTCGATGGTGCTCAAAGCAGGCTCTTTAATGCAGTGCCTTCAAAACCAATGGGAGGGTGGGACACAAGCTGGTTGATCGGCGATGCAGCGCGCTTTACTTTGCTAATCTCGCGCAACCTTTGGTGTGAAGGTGGCGTCGCGGTTGGTGGTTTGAGAGCCACTTTAGGGTGGAGATGCCATCCCTGATGGGACTGGGTGAGGAGCAGCAATAAATAGCTGATTTGCTCGTCATGTCAGGGAGGTAGGCGTGCTTGCAAAGCACAAAGCCCATCGAAGGTACTGGTAGATGATATTGGTGTCAGTGGATGATAAGGGATTCATAATGTTGTGGGTCCTTCACCATTGAGGAGGTGTTTGCAGATCGCGATCGGTGGGAATGCGATGGACGAGGGCAAGGCGATAGCGGGCCATGATATTGCTGTGCTGAAGTGGGTTGGTATGGCGGTGGTGGTATGGATGCAATCGAGTAAGGTTGCCTTAAGTATAACCGCGTGTTGTAGTTGGCGTGCGTGAGAAGTCGGAGTGGTAATGGAGGTGTTGATGTTGTGATGTGGGCGTGAGAGTGTACAGCCAATGGGGCTGGAGGTGGTGTGAAGCAGTCTATTTGTGCGTGGAGAGAAGGGTGCTGTTGGAGGCGTGCTTCAACAATAGCCACTGACGGGCGACGGAGGATGTAGGGGCAGTAGCGGTGCTGAAGTGGATGCGAATCAGAGGTTCAATGGTACAGCAGATGTGGATTGAATGTTGGCGAGTGTGCGATGCAATTCAACAGAATGTAGTCGATCGTAGATGCTGCTGACGAGGAGGCGAGTCCTCAGGCATCTAGAAGGGGTGTGTGAAGAGATGAAGGTGGGGCTGAGGTGAAGTGCGCAGGCGATTGACGGTGCAAGCCCCGCTGAGGGGTGCCGACATCCATGCGTTGTTCGTGTGCACCCACTTGATGGGATTGTGCTGGAACCTCTTTCATTGGAGGCTTGATTTGGTGGAGAGAGTGGTGTGTGGTTTAAGGTTGAGCAGGAGTGCTGTTCGCGAGCTAGTTTTTGTGCGTGAATGAAAACGTGAAGGATGTGAAACCTCATCGTTGGTAGTGGGTTGACTGCGTAGAAATCTTGGAAAGGGATGGCGAATTGTGCTTTGGTGGCAATGGGGAGTGGGAGGTGGGGGTGGTAGGAGGGATTAGATCGAGTGGCTTCATCGCATCAGGAGTGATCACTGTAAGGAGAGCCCACTTGAGGAGAGGAGGAGGTGAGACTGATTCGTCGTCTGCATTTACCCATGATTTCGCGAAAGATGAGCAGGTGTAGGCATGAGGTGGATGGTAGACAGCTGCACGTCTGTGTGGAAATTGGAATCGATAGCTGAGAGTCAATGTGTGGTGGGAGCAAAAGTGGGTGTGTGTGGGTTTTTTTTTCTACAGATTTTGCAGCTTTTTTCAAAAGAGCCTTGAATGCTATGTCAGAAACGTTGCTTGAATTGCGCTTTGGTTGAGTTTCCGCATTGAAATGCAGCAAATTGCGAACCATTGTGTGTGTGTGTGTGTGTGTGTGTGTGTGAAATGCGTGGCAGGAATGATCATGCTAGCACTCAAAGCAGTAGAAGGATGGGCAGTAGGCAGAGGCGCACAGTGCGTACAGATGCGATGCTGTGCTCACATGGTCTGCATCGGAGGAGCCACTTTATGAAGTTCGGTCCCTTGACCACCTTCACCGGTGACCCACTACCAACCCAGGCTCATCCATCCACCCACTTGCCTTCACTGCTGACCAAAATGCGTTATATGGAGGTGCAGTTTGCTGCAGCCTCTTGCCTCGTCAAGGGAAGAGCATGCTGTAACTGCTTTGAAAAGTAGCCTCCATTGGGTCTAGCTATGAAATTCTGCCTTCACCCGATAAGCAGGACTGACTGCATGTGTGTTTGTTCGAAATGATGCTTCTGCATTTGATGGAGAGAAGGGGGGATATCGTGCCTGGATCAGGGTTGTATATTCAGGTCGTGGCATTAGACCACAGCTGCTTCCTCCTTCTTATTTGGTCTTCTCTTTTGGCAGCAACTTCGTGGGATATGCCTTGCAGCACATGCGACATTGATTGCCCCCTTCCTGCTCGCAGTAAACGACGCAGAATTGTCACCTCGCCTCTGGCCCACCCATACACATTGCCAGTGCATTATGGGGATTGCACAATGTCGAACTCGACATCACAATTGTGCTACATCTCCCTCAGCAGGTACTTTCGCTGTTACGTATTTACTGGATGCTGTAGCGTGGAGGAGAATTGTTACTGGTCTCCGTCATAGAGGTGTGGGTCTTGACCTTCAACTTTTGTCCATTTAACGTAAGTGCTCCTTCTGTTACACCTCCACTTGTGGTTCCATTCCTTTGAACGGTGGAATCTGGTGAAGGCAAATAGTTTGGCCAAACTGTACCCTTTGATTCCTGGATGCTGATGTAGTCGAGAGTGGCTGTGTCTTACGAGTAGATGCGCGGTGACTCCCTCGTACCCCTGACAGCGGTGTGAATCGAGGAGGCATTAAGGAGCAGGTCACTCATCATTGCCGCCATCCATCAGACTTGGAGGATGTGAGTCGAGAACATGACGATCTGTTGGGCCTACGTGAACGACACTTCCATCACCATCAAATGCTCTCAACGCTAGAGTGCATTCCGTGTGCTAATTCCATTGCTCTGGCAACAGCACACATTCAACAGCTGCAGTGTTGTAGATGGTCGCGCCTAATTTGTGCAAACCGAGCACCCTCCTCGGCCGCCTGTGATCGTCGTCGGACTTCAACCCCAAATTGTTGGCTGTCTCCTCAATGTTCTTTGGTGGCCAATGACCGATGTGACCGGAGAGATGCTTGTGTTTTAAGCTTGAGTTGAATGTAGAACTAAACTAGCCAACGTTACGTTCGGTAGTCGGTGCTCCCACCTCTATCATGTCCTCCACGTCTGCTGCTCTATCCTGCATCAATGACTCAAGCTTAGCTGATGCCACGCAAACTGCTACAATGACTGCACCGTCGTCCTCAACACAGCTTCCTACATTGCTCTACTAACTCTTCATTTCTAGCTCCTCATCCTCTCATAAAAGCTCTTCACCCTTATCCAAAGTGATGGCTTAGTCATTTGGTTCTTTCCCTCTATTAACACCATCTCTCTCACACGCACACGAGATCATAAAACTGCATGACTACCACGGTTGGGTTTGGCTATATTCTTTCTTGCTCGTTTCCACGTGCCTTGTTCACGAGTCGCCTTTGTGCGTCGGAGAAGATGTGATGTGCGGCGAATGCTGTTGCCAGTCGATCGTTCACAGCTGATGCATTTCGGCTTCTGGTTTTCGATTAGGCACACCTCCGGCTGTGCTCTACTCTCTTACCCATGTTAGTGGGAAAGTAGTTGTTTTGCTTTTTGTAGGACAGTATTAAGATCTGGGGATGTAGAAGTAGTGACAGTTGCTGTTACTATGCCGCCACTGTCGATACTCAATGCATGAAGAAAGCTGCGCGCCAACCCGTCAGCATTTTCGAAGAGCTCTCATCTCTCACTCTCCTCGAATAGTTAACTGACTCATGGGAGCTTGCATCAGGCTTAGCAAAGAGAAGTGATGGTAGTGGGAATTATATCAACTGCTCTTAACTGTACATCCACGACAAAGCCTATGTGGAATAAGATGGTGCGTGGCGAATGGATGCGATCGGCCTTCGTGGCCTACACTCACCCTGTCCATTATTCGTAGTCTGTATAAAATGCAGTATGAGCAGGCTAGAGACGCTGATGTTTGGAGGACAAATCACACCCAGTGAGCAATCACAATGTGTTGATGCTCCTTTGGGAGGGAGGGAGGGAGGGAAGTCAAAAGGAAGTCAAAACGTCAGCAAAGTGTTGGGTTGAATGCAGCTTTGGGGAAGAAATGGTCAGTGACCACAAATCACATGAAGAAACAGGTGTTACCACTGGTGAGGAAGGAGTGCCACCTCACCAAGCACAATCCCGACCACTCGATCCAATTCGTCTCATCACTGCTCAAGATGTTCCTACCTAATTAGTCTACTCAAACCAAAGTAATGCAGGTCGAGGTTAAGGAGAACTAATGTCAGAACAGCTAATCTGCTTCGCACGCCAACGGGTCTCGCGCTTACATGAGGCCTTTGCTTCTCCTTTCCAACTGTATCACTAACTGTTGTGTCATATGCAGAGGGTAATTTGTGGAGAAGGAATGCGTCCGACGTAGATGGCGTTCTGGGCAATAGCTGCCTGATGCATCTGAATCAAGCAGCTGTGAGAGGTCAGTGAAATGCCCCTACCCTACTACACTCATGACGTGTGCTTGTGTGCGTGTGTGTGTGGCCTGGTCTGCATGGAATAAGTCATTGTGCCTAGCTAGATGTGCCTGGAGATGAAAATGTAGAAGCGATGTGAAATCGAACTCTTGCAAATGCACTTGCAAATTCACAGATATTAGGCCAAAGGACATGCTTTGCATGTTGACTTGGATGTGCAGGAGGCGGAGCAGAGCAGAATTACTCCACACTTGCCGCTTGATATGAGCATGGGGAAGAGAGGCAGTTGTAAGCAAATGTGGCAGAGATTAATTAACGTAGTCACTTTTGCAACAACTGAGACTATATGCCTGCATTCGACATGAATGATTGTGCTTCTGAGTAAGGTGGAATCTTTTGGAGAAGACGCCTGCATCCTTCATGCTGGTGGTAATTACTGTTTCGCATTGCATTGAACACACTCACTTCGTCCGCATGGACACTTCATCTCTCGATGCGGGTGTAGCATGTTTGCAGAAGAGCATGCGGATGTGAGACGAATCTCAACTGCCAAAGCACTCACTAATGAGAAACGCACTCTCCAATGGGCCGTACGCATGGTAACGTCAAGTGAAACACCCAGTAAAGCAACATGAATTGTGTGGGTAGTGCGTGGAAGGAGAGGAGGACTTGCGGTGTAAGTGGCTCAATCACAGCTTCCATTCTAAAGGTGCATCGCTTGTCGTATTCTGTCCGATTTCGTTTATAATGACATGTGGAATGGAATCGCAATGAGAGTTTTACGCAGCCAGCGAAAGTCAAGGCATCTTGCAGACTTTTGCCAAGAAAAGCATTTTGGCCATATAAGTCAAGTTCAACTGCAATGGAGCAACTTTCCCCACCTACAACAATCAATTCCCAAGCAAAGTGATGTGGTGCCATTGCACGTGCTATCACCACAGTGTGATGGAGGTGGTCAAGCATGCCATGCTGTGTCCCTACACAGTTAGTTTCAATCATATGCGCACACTCACATACGCCCACAGTCCACTTTGTCTTACTCAGGCGCTCACCTAACGACCCCTTCGCTTTCACAATCCCTGCCATTATTTCTCCACTTCATCCAACGTCTTACTTTCCCATCCAATGCAAATTGGATGCCAGTGCAGCGTCTAACTTGAGCTACAAACGCATCACCAAATGCCATGGGGTGTAATCGCCCAGTACACATTTCGATGAGTCGTTGGAGGTGCATTTCGTGTTGGTAGTCAGGGCACTCATCCAACAGTCGGGTCTAACACGATGGTGGAAGCGGCTCACAGGCGCTGTGCTCTTAGACCCCACTGGTGTCGTTGCAGGCTGAAGTCGTATCGCTGAACACGGTACCTGCTGCCGTAGGGGAGGCTTAGCAGGCTATTGGCATGGTGCAAAGGCCATGCCGCGAAGCGAAAGCAAGACCATCAGAGAATGCATGGTTGGTGTAGTTGGCGTAGTTGAAGCCACAGTCAAATCAAGCACTGTGTTACCGCAGGAGGTGCAGTCCTTCCGCCCCACTTCTGATCGATATGACTTCCATTTATTCATGAGATTCGCGCCTTTCAATGCATCATCCAATGTGCTTCGGAGGAGCAGGTGAATCCGATGTCTTGATGAGGAGGAATCCGCAGCGTTAGCCGTCTACCTCACTGCTGATGAGCAAGAGCATCAAGTAGAGAACATGGAATTAATAGGGGCACATAGTGTGATGGGCTGCTTGATCCATTGATATTAACAGCAATGCAACATTCTTTTCTATTACTCATTGTCTGCTTCCATGATCATCTCTGTGTCATTTTGTTCATTCATCCTGATGTTGGACACTACCACGTATGCACCCACTCACACCAGCTCGTTTGGGATGGCATTTGACTGAATGGAGACTTACCATTTGTCACACAAATGATGACAGGCATACTAATTCTACGTTGCGCAGACCCTCACGCTTTCTAGAAGGCCAAATCAGGAGCAGTCGACCCTCGTATGGTGTGCATGTCACCGAATCCTCCAGCTCAGTGCAACAGCCCATTACCTAATAGCATTCATAGCTCGTTCATAGCTGTCGTTTTTGATGAGGCACTAAAGCATTAATTTGGATGATTCTGATTAACCTTGTTCCCACGGAACAGTTGAGGCATTGCCCCCTGTTCGTTAGGATTAGATTAATCCATTCTACTCAATCAATCAATCAATCAATCAAAAGCTAGCCCTTCATGCCAAATTAATTAGCGATTTTAAAGTGGGTCTTAAGTGACGCTTGTTCGTCACCAACACTGAAATCTCGCAGCCTCATCCTCATTTCCTCCTGCCACGCTATTCACCACAGAAAATGAAGCACGCCAACTGTAAGAGACAGTCGTATATGCGACATTACCAACAGTGAGGTGCTAGTCGACGTGCAGTGCTTCAAGATTTCACGAAGGACATGTCATATTTGGGATGCAAGAGAAGTGAGTACCTGTGGAGATGGGTCTGCCACCAATCCTGCAAGCAACACGCCAAAGACTTTGCATCACGCCTTCACATTACCACTATCGGTGGATCTACGTTCACCTAGTCGACTAGCGCGACCCTATGTACATTAGTGGTCCTTGTGCCAGCTTGCAAGTTCTCTTGAGTCCGTGCAGGCTGCATGTCCACTATATCTGAGCCCATCACAGAAACACAAACAAGCAAACAGTTGGAGGTGAACGACATTTTGGACAGCAGACGAGGCTATTGGGAAACCCACAAAAATCACGCGAAGGACCCAATGATGTGTCATTGCACAGTGTGCGTGTGAATGCTCCACTTGCTTCGTGGGTCAAGAGGCAGGCGCCTCATTGGTTCACACGTCTCCACAACGTGCTTATAAGCACACGAGTGTGGGTTGTGAATCCACTTCAACACTGGACGAGAGATGCCTCTTCAACTCTGCCTCATTTGCTTGGCAGCTCTACTCATACATGGCCATTTGGCACTGGATGCAGGTAAGCTACCTTCTCGTGCTTTACTCTTATTGACACGCTTGTGTAAGCCTCAAGTGAATGCAGCATAATTTTGAGGGTGGTGAGGGACGAGTAGGTGGTTTTGAAGGCTTTGTGAAATTTACCTATCCTAAGTCACATAATTTGTTAAATTTACTGCTAGTTCTCACTGTCGGACTGCACGAATACCGAGTAGGGAGGGTGGAAGTGTGGGTAACCTGTAGTCATATTGTATGCATTCGTATTGCCTGATAGCATCAGCGTGTCCACTGATCCACCAGCATGCGCAGCAGTAGACACAGGTCTTCTCAATCACCCACAGCTACCCTTTGTGCACTTAGAAGCTGGCGTCCGTGCATTCATCCTGATGCTTGACAACCTCGCATTCATTTAAATTAATGTGGAGCGCGTGAATGAACACGGAGACACCCTCGCCGCAGCGATAACAGACTTCTACACTTTTCTTTTGTAGATCCTAGTGTTCCCCAAAATGTGAACTTGAGACCAGTCAGTACTGTGAAAGCGGTGTTGAGTTGGAGGGCGCCACTCAAACCCGACGGTCGTCTGATTGGCTATCGTATCAAACACAGATTTAACAAAAATAATTGGAGAGAGCGCGATATAAAAATAAACACTGCGTTTGCCTTCCTCAGATTGGAGCCAAAAATGGTCATTACTGCTGCTCTTTGTGCACGAACTGAAAAGGAGGGAAAGGAACACTACGGCAAATACACCGATGAAGTGAACTTAACCATGCCAACACAGGAAGAATGTGAGTCCTCTATGCTCGTTCGTGGAAAGCTGAAACACTGTTCTGAAGTAGGCAGATTGAATCGCAACGAGCACACAATGGTACCCAGTCACTACTGCTTAAGTGCTTGGGTAGATTCACTCATAGTGTTCTCTGACATGAAACGCACCTCAGAGAGTGAAATGGACGCACCTGATTAGGCAGTCCAAAATGCGTCGATGTGCGCGGCTAGCGGTTGATTGTCGTGCAGAAGTTGGTTGATGTTTGTTGTTTTTAATTGAAGGGGAACGAATGACTGCCACAACCAGAAGCCCCCCAACCACTGCCGCAATCACGACAGGCAACGAAACAACTGCGGCTCCTGCAATGGAAGCGGGTAAGTTACCTTCTCCTGCTTCACTCCCATCCACACGCGCGTGTAAGCCTTCAGTGAGTGTGACATAACTTTGAGGGTGGTGAGGAAATAATAGGTGGTTTTGAGGACTTATTGAGGTTCACCTATCCTTAGTCACATAACTGTATGGACAGTATGCATTCGTATAGCCTGATAGCCACAGCGTGTTGACTGATCCGCCAGCGTGCGCAGCAGTAGACACAGGTCCTCTCAATCACTCACAGCTACGTTCGTACATACATCCTGATGCTTGATTACTTCGCATTCAGCTCAATTCATATGAGGCATGTGGATGAACGCCGGCACACCCTCCCACCAGTGATAACAGACTGCTACACTTTTACTTTGCAGACCCTAGTGTTCCTCAAATCTTGTATCTGAAACCAGTCAGTACTGTGAAAGCCGTGTTGGGTTGGAAGCCGTCACCTAAACCTGACGGTTGTTTGATTGTTAATTTATTCTTGTTGCTTCCAATTAAAGGGGAAAGAATGACTGCCACAACCAGGAGAACCCCAACGACTGCCGCAGTCACGACAGGCCGCGAATCAAATGCGACGCCTGCAATGACCACTCCGATTGGTTCCACGTTGTTGCCCACAACCGCCATGACTGGTACTCCTTCCTCCTCCGCTTTGACCACTGCAACGTCCTCTGCTTTAGTCGTTGCAGTCCTCTTCACTTCTATGACTCTCGTGCTTGCGTGAACCTTCTCTTTTGCCTCCGCAAATCACCGACTGCTTTAACCACCCTGAATGCTACATTTCAATGCACGCCTTCATCAAATGCGCTCTTTCTTCCATCGCATGCCTCTGTTAGTACGGCGAACGGTCACTTTGGCCATCATCCGCCATTTTATTCAATAAACACACCAACTGCATTCAGCCATATCTGAATGACAGTGGCAATTCCTCACGTCTTCGATCACTCTCATCGGTGGAGAAATGGGCTTACTCCTGTGAGCCATTGGCTAACACGTAGGCGTATGCACAGTAGTCATGTGATCTGTGTAGGCAGCATGTTGAAATTGCAATTCTCGACGTGCTTGACTGCCCCACAATCACTGTCTTCACGAAGCCTATAACATTAAGTGCCTGGCTATGAATGAAACTAACTGCTCAGTGCACGTGAAAATGCCTATTCTACGGCCCACTAGAGTCAAATGCCCCACATTTGTGCTCTCCCAAAGTGCTCTACCCAGGGCTTCGTTTTAGTCTACTTTACATTACCTTATCCTCATTCCTTACCGCTTGATCTTCACTTTACTCCCACCTTCACTTTTCTCCCTCACCTACACTAAGCATAGCGGGTTTGTAGGAAGAATGTGAATTGACTGTAGGTGTCAAAGAGGAAGACATGGGAAGAAGCGAGTATGGAGGAAAATGGGAAAAATCTAGCCTTTTGGATTGTTCTGCTCGCGGTGACGGTAGGAATCTCGGCTCTACTTCAGACTTTATTTCGCGACGAATGGTCTTTTGCACAGAATAGTATAGTGCGAGAAAAGAGTGGAAATCATGCCTTGGAGTGTGTGTATCAGGAAGACGCGGATAGGCCTTGCCACGTTGGCGACATAGACAACATGTCTCAGGCGCTATTGCCTTCTGACCTTCAGCAAGCGACCAGATCCGTTTGCATTCGAGCGATTAACAATCGCGTGATTGTGTGATTGGCAATGGTACTGTTGCAGAGCAAGATACGGTAAAATGTCTTTTTCATCAAACACTTATTTGAGCAGTGAGTAAGCGCTCTGCTTTGGTAAGTCATTAGTAAATGTGTGAAATTATGTGTCGTGTGTAGGTTAGACTGAAGGACTGCACTTGCTTAATTTGACTGTGGTTTCAACAGCGCTAACTATGCATTCTCTGATGGTCTTGCTTTCGCTTCGCGGCATGGCCTTTGCACCATGCCAATAGCCTGCTAAGCCTCCCTACGGCAGCAGGTACCGTGTTCAGCGATACGACTTCAGCCTGCAACGACACCAGTGGGGTCTAAGAGCACAGCGCCTGTGAGCCCTTCCACCATCGTGTTAGACCCGACTGTTGGATGAGTGCCCTGACTACCAACACGAAATGTACTCCAACAACTCATCGAAATGTGTACTGGGCGATTACACCTATGGCATTCGGTGATGCATTTGCAGCTCAAGTTAGACGCTGCACTGGCATCCAATTTTAAATTGGATGAAAAAGTAAGACGTTGGATGAAGTGGAAAAATAACGGCAGGGATTGTGAAAGCGAAGGGTCGTTAGGTGAGCGCATGAGTAAGACAAAGTGGACTGTGGGCGTATGTGAGTGTACGCATATGATAGCAACCAACTGTGTGTGCGATTCAACATGGCATGCTTGACCTCCTCCAACACACTGTGGTGGTGGCACGTGCAATGGCACCATCACTTTGCTTGGAAATTGCTTGTTGTAGGTGGAAAGAAGCGGCTCTATTAATGTTGAATTTAACCTCTATTCCTAACTTTTGCGCCAACACTTTTTGAATCTGCTAGAATTTTAGCCATATATATATCTGCATATGTAAGCAGTTCTGGAGGCAGAGTTTAAAAAATATATTAAAATTGAAGTAATCGAATGCACATTTGTGCGATGAGTGAAGTGAAAGCTTTGCAAATAATGTTGCATTACTGCCAATGCTAGAGTCCTTCCCCTAATGCATTGTATTTTGGTGAATTATTTTTGTGAGACAATACCATGGGACCAAATCTGATTTAGCATTGGTTGTGGGTACGCATGATAGTGAGCATATCGAGCAGTCGGCGAATGCAGATACCATAAGAAACGAAACTCCACATCCAGTGTATATGCCAAGGGTGATAAGCAATATTGCCATCAAGTATCCCATCAGGTGTGTAAGAAGTCGATGACTGGCACAATCGTGAATTTTTCTCCACAGCACTGTGTACGTGGTGATGGCTAAATCCAAGGATGACGGCAAAGAGAGGAGTGAGGCCATCAAGGTGGGTTGGCTGCTTCACTTGTGGCATAGGCTAGGGAGCCAATCGGATGCCTCGTCATCACAACAGCACCAGGTGAGTTGGCCTCTGGCCATGCTACTGTAAATTTTGCCGTTTGTTCAACTCCCACTCTCGGTTCCGCACTTGGTTGGCCACATTGGCCTCGTCGGGTGGGCTGACCATTGGGTCAAGCCGGTAAACCTAAGCTTCTTTTACATGCTGATCAAGCGTCTTTCACTCAAGTCCTTTGTCTACTTCAGTTTTTGGGGAGGCCTCCAGTCGCTGCACCAGTGGCGCCAAACGCTTTTGACTTCATGGAAGACACAGGTCCCAACGAGATCTCAAAAAATCATCTGCACAAACTGTGCCGTAAATCATAAAATATGAGGCATTAAATAGGACACCTACTAACTGAAGTGGGAAGAGGTCTAAATTATATCCGAGTGTATGAATTCACTTTATTGGATTCGATATTACTTTATTTTACTGATGCGCGATGATTAAAGCTATAACTGCTAGCCTGTAATGGAGAGATCGCCATAAATAGTAACTATAATAAAAAAGTAATTTTGCATTTAATTGTTTTGTTTGTAATGTTGTACAATAAAATCCATCTTTGACATGCGTAATTACCTCACGAAATATTTAATAAAGATTGGCACAGCAAATTTCAAACTGGAGCCACAATCCCTTTGCAATTTGTTCAACTAGTATGCTTTATTACTTAAAGAAGTAGGATTTAGAATGTGAAGGCTGCAAATCTGCACAATGTGGCTAATTATTTTGACGCACACTGGCGGTCTTTCAAAGGCAGTGTTCCTACGGGTCGGGAGCAGTGTGTGACAAAAGCAATTGAACGACTTGCTGAGATGATTTACCTTCTTTGGACTTATCGAGGCACTCTGAAATTCTGCTGCTCAACGACTTTGTGGAGCTAGATTTTCGTGAACAGAGAATCACGTGAACTGGATATGGCTTAGTATGTGGACTGATTTACAGGTAAACATTTCCGTAGAGCCTCCTGAAAGTAGTCATTTGGAGAAGTGCTTGACCTTGTAAAAGCAGCGGTTTTGGTGAACTCGAAGCCGAGGAGAAGTTTGGTTGAGTGGGTGTTGTGGCTAGCGTTAAGTCGTAAGTTGGTTCAGCGTTTTATGGCAGTGCCTTTTATGTATGCAACTGTGTCTTTATGTGAATTAGACATTTGTGTGATTGCAATAGGTGGCAGGACATCAGACTTTTCGGGGATCGTGTTCTGTTGAGACAACGACAATTATTGCAGACGTGGAAGAGTGATGCTGCATGCTTGAATCAAGCCATGTGTTAGTATCTGCAGCCGTTCCTGTTGCCATCATCAACGCCGTTGCTCACACGACACTTTTGGACGGGCTTCTTCACCGTTCCTTCGATAGTGCTGCGCTCATCTGCGTCGGTAGCGGCTGTCGCTGCTGCCATGTCGTTTATCACTGGTCCCTATGCATCTGCTCCGCTACTACGACCGACACCGCCTGTGTTGCTGGCGGCTTCTTTCGTGTTCTTGATGCGTGTCACGACATCCTCCTCCTGTGTGCATCAAGCAACCTCCTGTGCCTAAGTTGTTGATCAGTCGGGAGCTGATGTCTCATGTCTGGTGAGCATTCGTCATATTGGTTTGTTCTACACTGCTTTCATTGTTTTACCATGTCCATTTGCCTTGTCAGAGTTTGTCGTCATAAGCACGTGTGGTGTTGTGCACCGTCTTGCTAAGGTGGGTTGCATTGGACCGTAGCGAAAAGAGCTTGGCGAGGTTTAAACAAGAATAGGTGGATAGTGCTTTTTAAGATAAGGTTGTCACGTCTGTTAGTTCTTGGACAGCGGTTGAATCTGAATCTGTTGCATCTGTGGTGAGGGTGTTAGCGTCGTGAGGGAAATCGATAATGTGTAGTGGTGGTCATTTCTATTTGAGACTGGTAAAGGAGGAAGGAGTTGGAGTGCGTAGTGCGTAGTGCGTAGTGCGTACTGCGTCCTTCTCCATCTTAGGGAAGCGCACAAGTGCGAACTGTGAGTGCGTTGGTTTGGCGAGTTATGGAGTGCTTTGACGGAGATGTTTGGTAGAGAGACGCCGTTGGCGGGTCTGTGCTTTCTCCTGGAGCGTGGACCTTTCGCTGGGAATGTGGTCCATTGCCACCTCACCGCCAATGTCAGGGCTGTCGATGGTTCGCTCCCCACCGTGGTGGGTGTTTCGCGGCAGCTGACCTCACGCTCACGTAAGTTGCGTTAGCCTGTTCTAGAACCTGGAATTCATTTGTCTAATTTGTAAGCAGTGGGTTTAATAATTTAAGGTAGACCCTTGTGCTTGGCTTTGAACACCTTGTGTATTAGGTAGAAGTTCTTCGGTTAACTCGAAAGACTAGTTGACATTGGGAAGAAACGTGTATTGAGCACAGTGATTAGACTGGGCGTGAAAGTTGACGTGGGATATCTTTTGCGCTTGTTATACTTTCCCACCCTGTAGCCTGTAACTTCTAGCAGTGATGCTTAATGCAGTTTTGTTTCATTGAGTTGTTGCCTTGGGGCAAGGCAATTCTTGAAGACGTTTGTGGACTTGTCTGGGGTACTTGCTTCGCCTGCGTAAGATGGAGAAGTGTGAAAGACGTTGGTGGAGGTGGTGCTGAAGAGCAGAGTGGGTTTGGGGACGTTGTCGCTTGTACTAGTTGGTTGTTTTATTCCCACTTTTTTCCTTGTCGACCTTGATTTCTTCTGAGGGATACAATGTTTGGGGAGTAGCAATATCGTGAGACTGCTGCTGCTGCTGTTGTTGTACATTTTGCTTCTGCCTTCAGCCAGTTACCTGAAATGATGTGCTTGTACAACCTTTGTTGTCTTTGTTCGTGCTCACGTGCTGAGCCTATCATTGGGACTTAAAGTGAGCATCGATTCGTTGATTTGTAAAGGAGACAACCTTCGCTTAAGTAAGGGGCGACCACCGCGAACCGGAATTTTTATTTGAAGGAGTGATTTGAGACTGGTGGCATATTGCATTCAGAGGTTGAGAGGAGAATGCTGTTGCATGTAGTTAGTTGGTTGGTTAGTCAACTTTATGTTGTAACTGAAATAAGTACATTGAAATAACGGCAAGCCTGTAGTCTTAACGGTCATTTGCGAGGTAGAATACATGCAAGGATTATCTTCATAACCGTTAAATTGCAGGTGTTGCCTTGGTCGTATTAGTGGCGTCAACACTGGGAGTTCGGTGCCTGAGACTGTGGCAGCTGGGATACCGGTAGCTGAGAGTTGGGCTCTTTGTCCGTCTCGAAGGATTGGATGACATGTTGAAGGCCAAATACAGTTGTGCCAGAGTGATATTGCTTACACAGCCTTCTTCCCTTTGTGCGTGGCGTTTGACGCTGTAGCGTAGTGTTTGGAAAGCACTTGGGTGATTGATGTGCGGCGACGTTGCCGTGAGTGTTTTATCAGAGCAGTGTGACTTGTAGTGCGGTGCGTGTAGAAGTAGATAGGGATGCAGCTATGGGTGGTGTTTGTCAAAGTAAATAGTGGTTTTACGTAAAGTTGGCAACGCTGGGCGGTGTTAGTCGCCTTCATGCCAGTTCTCGTATGCGCTTCTCGTCATTCGCCACAGTTAGCCAGAATGTATTTTAGTTTGTGCAGGCATTTTGTAGGCACCTTGTGACCACGTCATCGCACTTTGATGAGACGATGAAACTACCGAGAGAGTGAAAAGTATGTGCCTTCCTTAGGGGTCAGTCTTGGATGGCAATGCCACGGAGGAGGATGTGATGGGGCAGAATTGGGAGGTCGATGGTGCTCAAAGCAGGCTCTTTAATGCAGTGCCTTCAAAACCAATGGGAGGGTGGGACACAAGCTGGTTGATCGGCGATGCAGCGCGCTTTACTTTGCTAATCTCGCGCAACCTTTGGTGTGAAGGTGGCGTCGCGGTTGGTGGTTTGAGAGCCACTTTAGGGTGGAGATGCCATCCCTGATGGGACTGGGTGAGGAGCAGCAATAAATAGCTGATTTGCTCGTCATGTCAGGGAGGTAGGCGTGCTTGCAAAGCACAAAGCCCATCGAAGGTACTGGTAGATGATATTGGTGTCAGTGGATGATAAGGGATTCATAATGTTGTGGGTCCTTCACCATTGAGGAGGTGTTTGCAGATCGCGATCGGTGGGAATGCGATGGACGAGGGCAAGGCGATAGCGGGCCATGATATTGCTGTGCTGAAGTGGGTTGGTATGGCGGTGGTGGTATGGATGCAATCGAGTAAGGTTGCCTTAAGTATAACCGCGTGTTGTAGTTGGCGTGCGTGAGAAGTCGGAGTGGTAATGGAGGTGTTGATGTTGTGATGTGGGCGTGAGAGTGTACAGCCAATGGGGCTGGAGGTGGTGTGAAGCAGTCTATTTGTGCGTGGAGAGAAGGGTGCTGTTGGAGGCGTGCTTCAACAATAGCCACTGACGGGCGACGGAGGATGTAGGGGCAGTAGCGGTGCTGAAGTGGATGCGAATCAGAGGTTCAATGGTACAGCAGATGTGGATTGAATGTTGGCGAGTGTGCGATGCAATTCAACAGAATGTAGTCGATCGTAGATGCTGCTGACGAGGAGGCGAGTCCTCAGGCATCTAGAAGGGGTGTGTGAAGAGATGAAGGTGGGGCTGAGGTGAAGTGCGCAGGCGATTGACGGTGCAAGCCCCGCTGAGGGGTGCCGACATCCATGCGTTGTTCGTGTGCACCCACTTGATGGGATTGTGCTGGAACCTCTTTCATTGGAGGCTTGATTTGGTGGAGAGAGTGGTGTGTGGTTTAAGGTTGAGCAGGAGTGCTGTTCGCGAGCTAGTTTTTGTGCGTGAATGAAAACGTGAAGGATGTGAAACCTCATCGTTGGTAGTGGGTTGACTGCGTAGAAATCTTGGAAAGGGATGGCGAATTGTGCTTTGGTGGCAATGGGGAGTGGGAGGTGGGGGTGGTAGGAGGGATTAGATCGAGTGGCTTCATCGCATCAGGAGTGATCACTGTAAGGAGAGCCCACTTGAGGAGAGGAGGAGGTGAGACTGATTCGTCGTCTGCATTTACCCATGATTTCGCGAAAGATGAGCAGGTGTAGGCATGAGGTGGATGGTAGACAGCTGCACGTCTGTGTGGAAATTGGAATCGATAGCTGAGAGTCAATGTGTGGTGGGAGCAAAAGTGGGTGTGTGTGGGTTTTTTTTTCTACAGATTTTGCAGCTTTTTTCAAAAGAGCCTTGAATGCTATGTCAGAAACGTTGCTTGAATTGCGCTTTGGTTGAGTTTCCGCATTGAAATGCAGCAAATTGCGAACCATTGTGTGTGTGTGTGTGTGTGTGTGTGTGTGAAATGCGTGGCAGGAATGATCATGCTAGCACTCAAAGCAGTAGAAGGATGGGCAGTAGGCAGAGGCGCACAGTGCGTACAGATGCGATGCTGTGCTCACATGGTCTGCATCGGAGGAGCCACTTTATGAAGTTCGGTCCCTTGACCACCTTCACCGGTGACCCACTACCAACCCAGGCTCATCCATCCACCCACTTGCCTTCACTGCTGACCAAAATGCGTTATATGGAGGTGCAGTTTGCTGCAGCCTCTTGCCTCGTCAAGGGAAGAGCATGCTGTAACTGCTTTGAAAAGTAGCCTCCATTGGGTCTAGCTATGAAATTCTGCCTTCACCCGATAAGCAGGACTGACTGCATGTGTGTTTGTTCGAAATGATGCTTCTGCATTTGATGGAGAGAAGGGGGGATATCGTGCCTGGATCAGGGTTGTATATTCAGGTCGTGGCATTAGACCACAGCTGCTTCCTCCTTCTTATTTGGTCTTCTCTTTTGGCAGCAACTTCGTGGGATATGCCTTGCAGCACATGCGACATTGATTGCCCCCTTCCTGCTCGCAGTAAACGACGCAGAATTGTCACCTCGCCTCTGGCCCACCCATACACATTGCCAGTGCATTATGGGGATTGCACAATGTCGAACTCGACATCACAATTGTGCTACATCTCCCTCAGCAGGTACTTTCGCTGTTACGTATTTACTGGATGCTGTAGCGTGGAGGAGAATTGTTACTGGTCTCCGTCATAGAGGTGTGGGTCTTGACCTTCAACTTTTGTCCATTTAACGTAAGTGCTCCTTCTGTTACACCTCCACTTGTGGTTCCATTCCTTTGAACGGTGGAATCTGGTGAAGGCAAATAGTTTGGCCAAACTGTACCCTTTGATTCCTGGATGCTGATGTAGTCGAGAGTGGCTGTGTCTTACGAGTAGATGCGCGGTGACTCCCTCGTACCCCTGACAGCGGTGTGAATCGAGGAGGCATTAAGGAGCAGGTCACTCATCATTGCCGCCATCCATCAGACTTGGAGGATGTGAGTCGAGAACATGACGATCTGTTGGGCCTACGTGAACGACACTTCCATCACCATCAAATGCTCTCAACGCTAGAGTGCATTCCGTGTGCTAATTCCATTGCTCTGGCAACAGCACACATTCAACAGCTGCAGTGTTGTAGATGGTCGCGCCTAATTTGTGCAAACCGAGCACCCTCCTCGGCCGCCTGTGATCGTCGTCGGACTTCAACCCCAAATTGTTGGCTGTCTCCTCAATGTTCTTTGGTGGCCAATGACCGATGTGACCGGAGAGATGCTTGTGTTTTAAGCTTGAGTTGAATGTAGAACTAAACTAGCCAACGTTACGTTCGGTAGTCGGTGCTCCCACCTCTATCATGTCCTCCACGTCTGCTGCTCTATCCTGCATCAATGACTCAAGCTTAGCTGATGCCACGCAAACTGCTACAATGACTGCACCGTCGTCCTCAACACAGCTTCCTACATTGCTCTACTAACTCTTCATTTCTAGCTCCTCATCCTCTCATAAAAGCTCTTCACCCTTATCCAAAGTGATGGCTTAGTCATTTGGTTCTTTCCCTCTATTAACACCATCTCTCTCACACGCACACGAGATCATAAAACTGCATGACTACCACGGTTGGGTTTGGCTATATTCTTTCTTGCTCGTTTCCACGTGCCTTGTTCACGAGTCGCCTTTGTGCGTCGGAGAAGATGTGATGTGCGGCGAATGCTGTTGCCAGTCGATCGTTCACAGCTGATGCATTTCGGCTTCTGGTTTTCGATTAGGCACACCTCCGGCTGTGCTCTACTCTCTTACCCATGTTAGTGGGAAAGTAGTTGTTTTGCTTTTTGTAGGACAGTATTAAGATCTGGGGATGTAGAAGTAGTGACAGTTGCTGTTACTATGCCGCCACTGTCGATACTCAATGCATGAAGAAAGCTGCGCGCCAACCCGTCAGCATTTTCGAAGAGCTCTCATCTCTCACTCTCCTCGAATAGTTAACTGACTCATGGGAGCTTGCATCAGGCTTAGCAAAGAGAAGTGATGGTAGTGGGAATTATATCAACTGCTCTTAACTGTACATCCACGACAAAGCCTATGTGGAATAAGATGGTGCGTGGCGAATGGATGCGATCGGCCTTCGTGGCCTACACTCACCCTGTCCATTATTCGTAGTCTGTATAAAATGCAGTATGAGCAGGCTAGAGACGCTGATGTTTGGAGGACAAATCACACCCAGTGAGCAATCACAATGTGTTGATGCTCCTTTGGGAGGGAGGGAGGGAGGGAAGTCAAAAGGAAGTCAAAACGTCAGCAAAGTGTTGGGTTGAATGCAGCTTTGGGGAAGAAATGGTCAGTGACCACAAATCACATGAAGAAACAGGTGTTACCACTGGTGAGGAAGGAGTGCCACCTCACCAAGCACAATCCCGACCACTCGATCCAATTCGTCTCATCACTGCTCAAGATGTTCCTACCTAATTAGTCTACTCAAACCAAAGTAATGCAGGTCGAGGTTAAGGAGAACTAATGTCAGAACAGCTAATCTGCTTCGCACGCCAACGGGTCTCGCGCTTACATGAGGCCTTTGCTTCTCCTTTCCAACTGTATCACTAACTGTTGTGTCATATGCAGAGGGTAATTTGTGGAGAAGGAATGCGTCCGACGTAGATGGCGTTCTGGGCAATAGCTGCCTGATGCATCTGAATCAAGCAGCTGTGAGAGGTCAGTGAAATGCCCCTACCCTACTACACTCATGACGTGTGCTTGTGTGCGTGTGTGTGTGGCCTGGTCTGCATGGAATAAGTCATTGTGCCTAGCTAGATGTGCCTGGAGATGAAAATGTAGAAGCGATGTGAAATCGAACTCTTGCAAATGCACTTGCAAATTCACAGATATTAGGCCAAAGGACATGCTTTGCATGTTGACTTGGATGTGCAGGAGGCGGAGCAGAGCAGAATTACTCCACACTTGCCGCTTGATATGAGCATGGGGAAGAGAGGCAGTTGTAAGCAAATGTGGCAGAGATTAATTAACGTAGTCACTTTTGCAACAACTGAGACTATATGCCTGCATTCGACATGAATGATTGTGCTTCTGAGTAAGGTGGAATCTTTTGGAGAAGACGCCTGCATCCTTCATGCTGGTGGTAATTACTGTTTCGCATTGCATTGAACACACTCACTTCGTCCGCATGGACACTTCATCTCTCGATGCGGGTGTAGCATGTTTGCAGAAGAGCATGCGGATGTGAGACGAATCTCAACTGCCAAAGCACTCACTAATGAGAAACGCACTCTCCAATGGGCCGTACGCATGGTAACGTCAAGTGAAACACCCAGTAAAGCAACATGAATTGTGTGGGTAGTGCGTGGAAGGAGAGGAGGACTTGCGGTGTAAGTGGCTCAATCACAGCTTCCATTCTAAAGGTGCATCGCTTGTCGTATTCTGTCCGATTTCGTTTATAATGACATGTGGAATGGAATCGCAATGAGAGTTTTACGCAGCCAGCGAAAGTCAAGGCATCTTGCAGACTTTTGCCAAGAAAAGCATTTTGGCCATATAAGTCAAGTTCAACTGCAATGGAGCAACTTTCCCCACCTACAACAATCAATTCCCAAGCAAAGTGATGTGGTGCCATTGCACGTGCTATCACCACAGTGTGATGGAGGTGGTCAAGCATGCCATGCTGTGTCCCTACACAGTTAGTTTCAATCATATGCGCACACTCACATACGCCCACAGTCCACTTTGTCTTACTCAGGCGCTCACCTAACGACCCCTTCGCTTTCACAATCCCTGCCATTATTTCTCCACTTCATCCAACGTCTTACTTTCCCATCCAATGCAAATTGGATGCCAGTGCAGCGTCTAACTTGAGCTACAAACGCATCACCAAATGCCATGGGGTGTAATCGCCCAGTACACATTTCGATGAGTCGTTGGAGGTGCATTTCGTGTTGGTAGTCAGGGCACTCATCCAACAGTCGGGTCTAACACGATGGTGGAAGCGGCTCACAGGCGCTGTGCTCTTAGACCCCACTGGTGTCGTTGCAGGCTGAAGTCGTATCGCTGAACACGGTACCTGCTGCCGTAGGGGAGGCTTAGCAGGCTATTGGCATGGTGCAAAGGCCATGCCGCGAAGCGAAAGCAAGACCATCAGAGAATGCATGGTTGGTGTAGTTGGCGTAGTTGAAGCCACAGTCAAATCAAGCACTGTGTTACCGCAGGAGGTGCAGTCCTTCCGCCCCACTTCTGATCGATATGACTTCCATTTATTCATGAGATTCGCGCCTTTCAATGCATCATCCAATGTGCTTCGGAGGAGCAGGTGAATCCGATGTCTTGATGAGGAGGAATCCGCAGCGTTAGCCGTCTACCTCACTGCTGATGAGCAAGAGCATCAAGTAGAGAACATGGAATTAATAGGGGCACATAGTGTGATGGGCTGCTTGATCCATTGATATTAACAGCAATGCAACATTCTTTTCTATTACTCATTGTCTGCTTCCATGATCATCTCTGTGTCATTTTGTTCATTCATCCTGATGTTGGACACTACCACGTATGCACCCACTCACACCAGCTCGTTTGGGATGGCATTTGACTGAATGGAGACTTACCATTTGTCACACAAATGATGACAGGCATACTAATTCTACGTTGCGCAGACCCTCACGCTTTCTAGAAGGCCAAATCAGGAGCAGTCGACCCTCGTATGGTGTGCATGTCACCGAATCCTCCAGCTCAGTGCAACAGCCCATTACCTAATAGCATTCATAGCTCGTTCATAGCTGTCGTTTTTGATGAGGCACTAAAGCATTAATTTGGATGATTCTGATTAACCTTGTTCCCACGGAACAGTTGAGGCATTGCCCCCTGTTCGTTAGGATTAGATTAATCCATTCTACTCAATCAATCAATCAATCAATCAAAAGCTAGCCCTTCATGCCAAATTAATTAGCGATTTTAAAGTGGGTCTTAAGTGACGCTTGTTCGTCACCAACACTGAAATCTCGCAGCCTCATCCTCATTTCCTCCTGCCACGCTATTCACCACAGAAAATGAAGCACGCCAACTGTAAGAGACAGTCGTATATGCGACATTACCAACAGTGAGGTGCTAGTCGACGTGCAGTGCTTCAAGATTTCACGAAGGACATGTCATATTTGGGATGCAAGAGAAGTGAGTACCTGTGGAGATGGGTCTGCCACCAATCCTGCAAGCAACACGCCAAAGACTTTGCATCACGCCTTCACATTACCACTATCGGTGGATCTACGTTCACCTAGTCGACTAGCGCGACCCTATGTACATTAGTGGTCCTTGTGCCAGCTTGCAAGTTCTCTTGAGTCCGTGCAGGCTGCATGTCCACTATATCTGAGCCCATCACAGAAACACAAACAAGCAAACAGTTGGAGGTGAACGACATTTTGGACAGCAGACGAGGCTATTGGGAAACCCACAAAAATCACGCGAAGGACCCAATGATGTGTCATTGCACAGTGTGCGTGTGAATGCTCCACTTGCTTCGTGGGTCAAGAGGCAGGCGCCTCATTGGTTCACACGTCTCCACAACGTGCTTATAAGCACACGAGTGTGGGTTGTGAATCCACTTCAACACTGGACGAGAGATGCCTCTTCAACTCTGCCTCATTTGCTTGGCAGCTCTACTCATACATGGCCATTTGGCACTGGATGCAGGTAAGCTACCTTCTCGTGCTTTACTCTTATTGACACGCTTGTGTAAGCCTCAAGTGAATGCAGCATAATTTTGAGGGTGGTGAGGGACGAGTAGGTGGTTTTGAAGGCTTTGTGAAATTTACCTATCCTAAGTCACATAATTTGTTAAATTTACTGCTAGTTCTCACTGTCGGACTGCACGAATACCGAGTAGGGAGGGTGGAAGTGTGGGTAACCTGTAGTCATATTGTATGCATTCGTATTGCCTGATAGCATCAGCGTGTCCACTGATCCACCAGCATGCGCAGCAGTAGACACAGGTCTTCTCAATCACCCACAGCTACCCTTTGTGCACTTAGAAGCTGGCGTCCGTGCATTCATCCTGATGCTTGACAACCTCGCATTCATTTAAATTAATGTGGAGCGCGTGAATGAACACGGAGACACCCTCGCCGCAGCGATAACAGACTTCTACACTTTTCTTTTGTAGATCCTAGTGTTCCCCAAAATGTGAACTTGAGACCAGTCAGTACTGTGAAAGCGGTGTTGAGTTGGAGGGCGCCACTCAAACCCGACGGTCGTCTGATTGGCTATCGTATCAAACACAGATTTAACAAAAATAATTGGAGAGAGCGCGATATAAAAATAAACACTGCGTTTGCCTTCCTCAGATTGGAGCCAAAAATGGTCATTACTGCTGCTCTTTGTGCACGAACTGAAAAGGAGGGAAAGGAACACTACGGCAAATACACCGATGAAGTGAACTTAACCATGCCAACACAGGAAGAATGTGAGTCCTCTATGCTCGTTCGTGGAAAGCTGAAACACTGTTCTGAAGTAGGCAGATTGAATCGCAACGAGCACACAATGGTACCCAGTCACTACTGCTTAAGTGCTTGGGTAGATTCACTCATAGTGTTCTCTGACATGAAACGCACCTCAGAGAGTGAAATGGACGCACCTGATTAGGCAGTCCAAAATGCGTCGATGTGCGCGGCTAGCGGTTGATTGTCGTGCAGAAGTTGGTTGATGTTTGTTGTTTTTAATTGAAGGGGAACGAATGACTGCCACAACCAGAAGCCCCCCAACCACTGCCGCAATCACGACAGGCAACGAAACAACTGCGGCTCCTGCAATGGAAGCGGGTAAGTTACCTTCTCCTGCTTCACTCCCATCCACACGCGCGTGTAAGCCTTCAGTGAGTGTGACATAACTTTGAGGGTGGTGAGGAAATAATAGGTGGTTTTGAGGACTTATTGAGGTTCACCTATCCTTAGTCACATAACTGTATGGACAGTATGCATTCGTATAGCCTGATAGCCACAGCGTGTTGACTGATCCGCCAGCGTGCGCAGCAGTAGACACAGGTCCTCTCAATCACTCACAGCTACGTTCGTACATACATCCTGATGCTTGATTACTTCGCATTCAGCTCAATTCATATGAGGCATGTGGATGAACGCCGGCACACCCTCCCACCAGTGATAACAGACTGCTACACTTTTACTTTGCAGACCCTAGTGTTCCTCAAATCTTGTATCTGAAACCAGTCAGTACTGTGAAAGCCGTGTTGGGTTGGAAGCCGTCACCTAAACCTGACGGTTGTTTGATTGTTAATTTATTCTTGTTGCTTCCAATTAAAGGGGAAAGAATGACTGCCACAACCAGGAGAACCCCAACGACTGCCGCAGTCACGACAGGCCGCGAATCAAATGCGACGCCTGCAATGACCACTCCGATTGGTTCCACGTTGTTGCCCACAACCGCCATGACTGGTACTCCTTCCTCCTCCGCTTTGACCACTGCAACGTCCTCTGCTTTAGTCGTTGCAGTCCTCTTCACTTCTATGACTCTCGTGCTTGCGTGAACCTTCTCTTTTGCCTCCGCAAATCACCGACTGCTTTAACCACCCTGAATGCTACATTTCAATGCACGCCTTCATCAAATGCGCTCTTTCTTCCATCGCATGCCTCTGTTAGTACGGCGAACGGTCACTTTGGCCATCATCCGCCATTTTATTCAATAAACACACCAACTGCATTCAGCCATATCTGAATGACAGTGGCAATTCCTCACGTCTTCGATCACTCTCATCGGTGGAGAAATGGGCTTACTCCTGTGAGCCATTGGCTAACACGTAGGCGTATGCACAGTAGTCATGTGATCTGTGTAGGCAGCATGTTGAAATTGCAATTCTCGACGTGCTTGACTGCCCCACAATCACTGTCTTCACGAAGCCTATAACATTAAGTGCCTGGCTATGAATGAAACTAACTGCTCAGTGCACGTGAAAATGCCTATTCTACGGCCCACTAGAGTCAAATGCCCCACATTTGTGCTCTCCCAAAGTGCTCTACCCAGGGCTTCGTTTTAGTCTACTTTACATTACCTTACCTCATTCCTTACCGCTTGATCTTCACTTTACTCCCACCTTCACTTTTCTCCCTCACCTACACTAAGCATAGCGGGTTTGTAGGAAGAATGTGAATTGACTGTAGGTGTCAAAGAGGAAGACATGGGAAGAAGCGAGTATGGAGGAAAATGGGAAAAATCTAGCCTTTTGGATTGTTCTGCTCGCGGTGACGGTAGGAATCTCGGCTCTACTTCAGACTTTATTTCGCGACGAATGGTCTTTTGCACAGAATAGTATAGTGCGAGAAAAGAGTGGAAATCATGCCTTGGAGTGTGTGTATCAGGAAGACGCGGATAGGCCTTGCCACGTTGGCGACATAGACAACATGTCTCAGGCGCTATTGCCTTCTGACCTTCAGCAAGCGACCAGATCCGTTTGCATTCGAGCGATTAACAATCGCGTGATTGTGTGATTGGCAATGGTACTGTTGCAGAGCAAGATACGGTAAAATGTCTTTTTCATCAAACACTTATTTGAGCAGTGAGTAAGCGCTCTGCTTTGGTAAGTCATTAGTAAATGTGTGAAATTATGTGTCGTGTGTAGGTTAGACTGAAGGACTGCACTTGCTTAATTTGACTGTGGTTTCAACAGCGCTAACTATGCATTCTCTGATGGTCTTGCTTTCGCTTCGCGGCATGGCCTTTGCACCATGCCAATAGCCTGCTAAGCCTCCCCTACGGCAGCAGGTACCGTGTTCAGCGATACGACTTCAGCCTGCAACGACACCAGTGGGGTCTAAGAGCACAGCGCCTGTGAGCCGCTTCCACCATCGTGTTAGACCCGACTGTTGGATGAGTGCCCTGACTACCAACACGAAATGTACCTCCAACAACTCATCGAAATGTGTACTGGGCGATTACACCTATGGCATTCGGTGATGCATTTGCAGCTCAAGTTAGACGCTGCACTGGCATCCAATTTTAAATTGGATGAAAAAGTAAGACGTTGGATGAAGTGGAAAAATAACGGCAGGGATTGTGAAAGCGAAGGGGTCGTTAGGTGAGCGCATGAGTAAGACAAAGTGGACTGTGGGCGTATGTGAGTGTACGCATATGATAGCAACCAACTGTGTGTGCGATTCAACATGGCATGCTTGACCTCCTCCAACACACTGTGGTGGTGGCACGTGCAATGGCACCACATCACTTTGCTTGGAAATTGCTTGTTGTAGGTGGAAAGAAGCGGCTCTATTAATGTTGAATTTAACCTCTATTCCTAACTTTTGCGCCAACACTTTTTGAATCTGCTAGAATTTTAGCCATATATATATCTGCATATGTAACGCAGTTCTGGAGGCAGAGTTTAAAAAATATATTAAAATTGAAGTAATCGAATGCACATTTGTGCGATGAGTGAAGTGAAAGCTTTGCAAATAATGTTGCATTACTGCCAATGCTAGAGTCCTTCCCCTAATGCATTGTATTTTGGTGAATTATTTTTGTGAGACAATACCATGGGACCAAATCTGATTTAGCATTGGTTGTGGGTACGCATGATAGTGAGCATATCGAGCAGTCGGCGAATGCAGATACCATAAGAAACGAAACTCCACATCCAGTGTATATGCCAAGGGTGATAAGCAATATTGCCATCAAGTATCCCATCAGGTGTGTAAGAAGTCGATGACTGGCACAATCGTGAATTTTTCTCCACAGCACTGTGTACGTGGTGATGGCTAAATCCAAGGATGACGGCAAAGAGAGGAGTGAGGCCATCAAGGTGGGTTGGCTGCTTCACTTGTGGCATAGGCTAGGGAGCCAATCGGATGCCTCGTCATCACAACAGCACCAGGTGAGTTGGCCTCTGGGCCATGCTACTGTAAATTTTGCCGTTTGTTCAACTCCCACTCTCGGTTCCGGCACTTGGTTGGCCACATTGGCCTCGTCGGGTGGGCTGACCATTGGGTCAAGCCGGTAAACCTAAGCTTCTTTTACATGCTGATCAAGCGTCTTTCACTCAAGTCCTTTGTCTACTTCAGTTTTTGGGGAGGCCTCCAGTCGCTGCACCAGTGGCGCCAAACGCTTTTGACTTCATGGAAGACACAGGTCCCAACGAGATCTCAAAAAATCATCTGCACAAACTGTGCCGTAAATCATAAAATATGAGGCATTAAAATAGGACACCTACTAACTGAAGTGGGAAGAGGTCTAAATTATATCCGAGTGTATGAATTCACTTTATTGGATTCGATATTACTTTATTTTACTGATGCGCGATGATTAAAGCTATAACTGCTAGCCTGTAATGGAGAAGATCGCCATAAATAGTAACTATAATAAAAAAGTAATTTTGCATTTAATTGTTTTGTTTGTAATGTTGTACAATAAAATCCATCTTTGACATGCGTAATTAAATAAAGATTAGCATCGTTACTCACAATTTTAAGTCGCATACTACTGCTATTTTTCAGTCAACTATGATTTGTTTTACAAATGAGCGGTACCTAGAATATGAAGGCTGCAAATGCTGCACAATTCGGCTAACTTTGACGGATACTGGCGGTCCTTCAAAGGACGTGTTCTAATGCGTACAAAGCAGTGTGTGATGAGAGCAGTGGATCAAGTTGTTGATTCCGTGGAAGTTGCATGGCATGGGCTCATTGGGAGTGGGATTCATATTCAACTTTGATGGAAGAATGAGCCTTTAGTCCGGTGAGGTAATGAACCTAGGCAGACTGAGATTTGAAAATCAAAGAAGTACATTGACGAAGATAAATCGGAAGAACCTGAGCTGTTAGTTTTCTTTAAATCAGAACGACTGGGTGAGCGGATTGGTCTTTTGTGGACTTATTAAGGTACTGTTAGACTGCTGTACGGTGACTTCTGGGTTTAGATTTTTGTTATTGGACCATCTGATGAACTGGACATGGCTTAGTGTGTTGATTGGTTTACAGGTAAGCACTCCCATAGAGACTCTTTAAAGCTGTCATTTTGAGGAGAGCTTGGCCTTGTGAAAGAAGTGGTTTTAGAGAAGTTAGAGGCTAAATGGGTGTGGTGAATAACATGAAGTGGTGAGATGGGTTAACGTTTCGTTGCAGTGCCTTTTATGCATGTTAGCTTTGTCCTTATGTGAATGAGACATCGACGTGATTGCAGTGGATGGTGGAGCATTGTTTGGCATCACCGAAGTCTAGCAGACTTCCTTTACTTTCATTACCAAGCCCTTCTTTACTTGCGCTTTTGCATTAGGCCTTCAAATAAGCGAAATGTTCAGGACATCAAAACTTTTGGAAGTCGTGTTTTGCTAAAACAAGGAAAGTTATTTGCAGACGTATAGGAGTCGGTCTGCCTGCTTGAGTTAAACTATATTTTGGTATCTGCAGCCGCCTCTCATCGCTATCCTTGAAAGCGTTACGCCCACGTTGCTTGTGGACAAGCTTCTCCACCGTCCCTTTGATAGTGTAGCACTCATCTGCGTCGATGGTGACTGCCACTGCTCCCATGTGGTTTATCACTGCGTCCTCTACTCCTGCTCTGCTTCTGCTGGAATTGGAGTACGTACTGCGTCCTTCTCCATGGTGGGAAAGCGCTGAAGTGCAAACCATGAGTGCGTTGGTATGCCGAGTTATGGAGTACTTCGATGGAGACGTTTGATAAGGAGACGTGGTTGGTGGATCCATGCTTTCTCCTCGACCATGGACTATTCGCTGGGGATGTGATCCATTGCAACCTCATCCTCATTATCATGGTTCTTGGTTGTTCACTCTCCACTATGGTGGGTGCCTCTTTGTGATTGACCTCATGCATACGTAGTCTGCGTTGCCCTTTCCTATAATCTGGAATTTATTTGTTTATTTTGTGAGCAGTAAATTTATTAGTCTACGGTCGACTCTGGTGCTTAACGTTCACACGCACACCGTGAAACCACTGATTATTGGGTCCTTTGAGGGATTGTGTTGGTCTTCTCCAATAGCGTCGTCTGCTGTCCAAAATGGCGTTCACCTCCAACTGTTTGGAGGTTTGTGTTTCTGTGATGGCCTTAGGTATGGTGGGCATGCAACTTGCACGGACTCACGAGAACTTTCAAGCAGGTGCTAGGAGCACGAATGTATATAGGGTCGCGTTGGTCGAATAAGTGGGCGTAGATCCATCGATAGTGGTGATGGGAGGACTTGATGCAGGGTCTTTGACGTGTTCCTTGCAGGATGGGTGGCAGACCCTCCCCACAGATACTCTCTTCTCTTGCATCCCAAACATGGCATATGCTTCATGACATCATGAAACCCTGCACGTCGGCTAGCACCTCACTGTTAGTAATGTGGCATATATGACTGCCCTTTGCAGTTGGCATGCTTCATTTTCTGTGGTGAATCGCATGGCAGGAGGTAGTGAGGATGGACCTACGCGAGTTCCATGTTGGTGAGGGACGGGCACCGTTCGAAGAACACTTGAAAATCACTAATTAATTTGGAACGCTGGGTTGGCTTTTAATTGATTGAGTAGAGTGAATTGCTCTCCATTCCAAGGAGCTGGAGGGAATGCCACCGCAGCACCTTGGGAGCAAGTGTAACCGGAATTAATCGAAATTCCCACTTTAGTGCATTCATCAACAACAAGGGAAGCTATGAATGCTATTAAGTGAAGGCATAGAAGCGGCTTGGAAATGGAGGTTTGATGTTTCGTCATCAACTGTGGACATTCCTTTCCACGGCGTTGTAGGCAGTAATGGGCTGTTGTTCTGAGCCCGAGGATTCAGTGACATGCACACCATATGAGGGTCGACTGCTCCGTCTTTGGCATTTCGGAAAGCATGAGGATCTGCGTAAAGTGGAATTGCTATGCTTGTCATGAAGCTGCAATAAAGCTCCACTCCTACTGAGTCGGCGACTTGATCGTTTGTTCGTCACACACCGCTTCGTACTCACCGCCAGAATCTATTCGAGCAGGAACACGACCTTTGAAGGGCGGTTGGAATGCACCCAATTTATTGGCAGGGAGGTACAGCTTTTGCAGCCCGCACAGCCTCTGCTGTTCATTGGGAGCACAAAACATAACTAATTGAAAAAGCAATAATTTGTACTTGCACAGTGGCAGTTGCTTTTGAAATCCGATAAAACGTTTTATGACTGAGAAGTTGGTATAATTCATACAATGTTACAGGTGAAACGATTATGTGGGTCGTTATTTTTAGTGATTATGCTGTAATCTTTTTGCACTGTATGCTTCCAGTAGTAATTTTTAATCACGACTTATCAGTTAAGTACAATGATGCCAATTCTAGAGAAGTGTGCTCACGTGCTAAGTTTTAAAGTGGACTTCCTCCACTACGCACAATAGGTGTCCTATTTTAATGCCTCATATTTTATGATTTGCGGCACAGTTTGTGCAGATGATTTTTTGAGATCTCGTTGGGACCTGTGTCTTCCATGAAGTCAAAAGCGTTTGGCGCCACTGGTGCAGCGACTGGAGGCCTCCCCAAAAACTGAAGTAGACAAAGGACTTGAGTGAAAGACGCTTGATCAGCATGTAAAAGAAGCTTAGGTTTACCGGCTTGACCCAATGGTCAGCCCACCCGACGAGGCCAATGTGGCCAACCAAGTGCCGGAACCGAGAGTGGGAGTTGAACAAACGGCAAAATTTACAGTAGCATGGCCCAGAGGCCAACTCACCTGGTGCTGTTGTGATGACGAGGCATCCGATTGGCTCCCTAGCCTATGCCACAAGTGAAGCAGCCAACCCACCTTGATGGCCTCACTCCTCTCTTTGCCGTCATCCTTGGATTTAGCCATCACCACGTACACAGTGCTGTGGAGAAAAATTCACGATTGTGCCAGTCATCGACTTCTTACACACCTGATGGGATACTTGATGGCAATATTGCTTATCACCCTTGGCATATACACTGGATGTGGAGTTTCGTTTCTTATGGTATCTGCATTCGCCGACTGCTCGATATGCTCACTATCATGCGTACCCACAACCAATGCTAAATCAGATTTGGTCCCATGGTATTGTCTCACAAAAATAATTCACCAAAATACAATGCATTAGAGGAAAAAGTTCAATATTTCACCATAATGCTTTTACCCTAGTCATCACTTTCATGTGCATGCGGTTACCCGCTAAACACATGCTTATGTGTGGTCATCCCCTTTCCCCATCGACATTGCCTTAGTGCACGCCACCCCTGAAAACCCAATGCAGAATACTGCCTCTATTGACTTGGCGCTCAGTAGCAATTTGTCAGCGGAACTATACAACTGTGCTTTGGGGAAAGGATTTGACGGATAACGCGAAAGATGGCATGTAGCACGGTAGGTTGTGTAATGGACCGTATATTTGCGATGCAACTTGGTGGTAATTAGAGGTGCTCGTCTCCGCTGCTCTGTTTCATTCGAATTTGGTGATAATGGTTACAAATACTTCCATGTTTTTTATTGTACGCCATCAAATGCGAGGCGTGATTGCATGACCTCTATCGGATTTGCACACATGATATCCGTTACCTATCACTAGAGCTGCGGTGTGTTCTTCCGCATTTAGGGAGCTGGTAATTCGATGTGATTGCATGCGCACAAGCGCGCAATTTAGTAGTTGTTGTCGCCATGGGCGGGGTGATCATCTTTGTACTTCAAGAATAAAGATGTGTGCGTTTTTACGTAATGAAATGCTGCCGCTTTCTTGTCATCTTTGGATCGCTGAGGGAAATGGAAAGGGAAGAAGAGGACTACTAGACTTTGGGTGCAGTGGAGTGGTTAAAGTTCAAGGTGGTGCCTTTGGTAACATAGATTAACACTAGGTAATTTGTAGTTCACACCCTCCACCATAATTCTGTCTTTACTAATCTTTTGGATTGGTCTGTGCCTTTGTTGGCCTTAGCGGTAATGATCGAGTTTACATGTAAACAGCTTTTAATAACTTATGTTATTTTCTAATTGGTTCCCTTTGGTAATCAAAGTCAATGTGGACGATCAGGTGTGGTCCATGTTTTGCTGATCCATGGATTTTTAAAATTGCCTCCTTTGGTACATTGGACATGTAGGCGACCGTACTGACTAACATGACGTAGTCATGAACCAAGTAGAAGAATGCTTGTAAGGAATATTAAAACAAAACAGCGAAACCACTTCCTCAAAGGAGTTGGCCATCCCTTCCTGATCATTTCTTCAAATATTGCAGCCTGCTAACGCATTAGCTAGGGGAAGTAGCCTACAAATATGCGTCCCAGTGTGAATTTGGCGAATGTGCAAGACGCTATTAAAGTGCTGATGTAGGTGCTTAGAAGTTACATCTCATTCATCTCCAGCTTAATCAGCTGCATTACAGCGTCTTTAATAATTTTCCCTAGCAGAAAACTCAGGTAGACAATCATTTATTCAACAATCTAGCCAACAATGCACACAGGTGGACAAAAATTTGCCCATTCGGTTGGATAGCGAAGGTGGCAGATCAGATTTAGCTAGCTAGGCGGCCATACAGCGAAAATGACAGACAGAAATCCAACCAGACTGGTAAAACTGCAAACAAACAGGCAGCCAAGAATTCAGTCAGCATGGCAGACAGGCATCCTGACAACCGTTCATCTAGTCAGACAGTCACCAAGTCAGTCAGTCAGTCAGCCAGCCGGCTAGTCATGCCTCCAGTTCGTCAGCCATCAAGCAGGGCACATAGGTGGGCCAACAGATGGTCATGCCGCTATACGGGGAATCTGGCAGGCAGGTAGAAAGACTCGGCAGCTAGATGGCATGCTATACATTCAACCTGCAAAGAAAGCAGACAAACATCCACCGCATCATGTGGCGCTCCAGCGACGACTTGAGCGTGTGCAAGTACATGCACTCAACGTGGAACAATAAATCTGTAATGAGATAGCGAATTTTTACAGGAATGTATGGGTAGACATGATTTATTTAATAAGATTGAGCACACATGCATGTGTGCAGATGTGAGATGTCAATTTATATTGTTTAAGTTGCGCAAATATGTGTGCATGCGTGCACGGACGTGATAGGATGACTAAGTGAGGATATTCTTCATGAGTAGTATTGCAAACAGGGCACCGAGGTCAGAGGTTTGCATCGCCAAAGGACTCTTCCGCCTAGGAGGCCGATGACGACTCTTCCTTTGCAAAATTCCTCTTCACAAGACGCTTATTACCTTAAAGGTGCATTTAAACAAACAGACATTATATGGTCCTTTCGTACTTTTAAGCACCACTCCCTATGGGTGGTTTCTGTGTATGTCATCCACAGTGTTTGTTAATCTTCCATCAGTACGTAAACCTTCTCTTCGTGTCCAACAGGTGGTATACCACTGAAAAGATGCGTTTTGTTATCATAAAGGGTGTTTTACTGTGTACGGAGTAGTGTGTTGCCGATGAAGCACTTTGGCTGTGCGAAAAGTTTCATTACTCAAAATGCATCTTTGGTCTACCAGTGATACAATTCGCTGTATATTCCGAGTTCGGGGATCAGTCTTTGCCGTTGTACAAAGTCTCCTTCTCGGTAGACTTTTCCAGCTGTATTTGTCACAAGACTTTGCCTAATAAATGACAGTAGTGAGTCCTTCGCATGCCTTCTCTTAGACGTACCATGCACTCAAAGGCATTTTTGCTATTTGAGCCTGTGGTTGATAAGGTAAAATTAAAAGGCACTCTCATTTTACTACATGTAGGCATCTTCTGGTGTGCAACGGCCATTGACAGATAGGCTGTCTCTGTACACAGGGAGGCACCATTTAAGCTTTAAATTTGTTTATTGGTCGGCACTCTCATGGAGCCTTCAGCAGGTATTCAGATTGAGATTCATCTTTTCCACCTGTCCATTGCCGTACGCATGTCTAAGTTTTGTACTAGTCTCAGAAGGCTGGAAGATCTCGGCTCTAGAAAACAGGGCTATGCACCTTATCAGACACGCTACGTTGATAAATACACCAAATATAGGAAGCTGCAAATTCATTCAGCATCTTTTGTCTTCATGATGTTCATTTAGACTACAAAGATGAAGTAGCCTACTTAAATCAAAACACGTCGATTTCCTCTCCTGGTAGTGAGTAGCAGAGCAGTTGCCCATGTAACTTTAAGACGACCGTTCTATCAATCAATCTAGAACAACTGGGTGATTAATGTGACCATAAAATCTCATCTTTTTAGTAGAGTTTCAGCCATTCATGCCTCATACGTCTGGCCATCTTGCACGACGGGGTCATCTCTTACGATGAAGGTTTAGAAAAGGATGTGAAGTAATTCTCGTGCACCAGAGGCGGGTTGGACTTGGTACTCTACGCTATTCTCCAATCGTGTTTAGTGATCTTACGGAAGAATATGGAACATACTACGACACCACCTGCTTCTTCCTCGATTATTCTATGAAACAGCTATGTGTCAATATAGCTACCGATCCATCCTCAGGACAGTAAGGCTCCCATACCTTCTCTCGTCTTCAGTTATGAAGTGAATAAGTGATTTTAAGCAATGCTTTAGTTTACATAGCCTTTTATAGCCCTTCTTTTCCCTCTCCGCATTTAGATTCAAAAAGGAATATGACTGGTTGGAGATTGGTTAGAAGAGTACTTTTATGTGGCATCAAGGACCCGAAGCAGTCGTTGAAAACAAAGCTGAGGAATTGGTTAAATGTACGTGGTTCTGAAGTTTATGAGGGTGTATGCTTCAAATATTCATGTAGGTCTTGATAAAATCTTCTTTATTACTAATTATTCTAAGACTGTTCCCGCCTGTGTTAGATAATTACAATGCTCTATAGTAGACATATTAACCTTTAGATGAGGTGGAAAGGGACAGAAAGGGGCCACAAGTGCCTGTAAGTTTGACAAACCTAGAGGAAGAGTGAGCTAGGAGATTGAGATCAAGAGAAATATTGTTTCTTTGTCACGATCACCGATATCATTCTTTTTTTACACCTCTTCCATCCTTGATCCTCCTCTGATGATGCCGTTTTATGTTGTGATTATCAGCTCCTCTCCACATTGCTATCAGAAACAGCAGTGTTAGTATCATTAAGACATTAAATACCCACACACGACATTTTAATAGACTTCCTTACACAATGTTGTAGTAAAGCAACAAAAGTGGGTTGACAGAAGCGGATGTGACAAGCAATTGAAGCTTAACATTTAGAGGCCAAGACAACTCCAATGTATGGTACACGCAGCCACTAGTGTGCGTCTGTCTGGGAGAGGAGCTCTATAATAAATTGCCTTGTTGATTATCTCTGTGTTCAATTTCTTTTTTTATTGGGAAAAATCGCATCTTGGGAATATACTTTCGCTAGGTGTGAGACTTGCTGGTCGAAATGGATCTTTACTGTATGTCAATATAATTAATTTTGGAAGTGGGATAGTGTATATTGATGTCTTCTTTTCAAATAGGTGTGTCAGCATTAAAAATCGTGTGTGCAATTTCATCCATGTGAGACTGACCGAAACGCAGGGGCTAAAAAGTGATTAAAAAGACAAGAAATTTTGCTTTAAAGAGCCTACTTCCAATCCGATTATCATGAGACTCTCTTTGTTTGTGTTGAATAGCGTTACTGTTCTCTTAGAGCAAAATTAACTGTTTTATTAACTGGATGGGTAAAAGAGATCCTGTGTAGGAGCAAATATGCGGAGAAGGGAGGAGGGTGGTGTAGTGGGGATTTAGGGGCCAAAGAGTTTGCTTTTGAGGGAATCACAGCTTGTTGCTTGATATTCTTGAGTTCTCAAAATCACTTTAGTGGTTGTCTTGCTTACGAAATGGTAGAAATGAATAGAAATGGTAGGAGGAGTGGAGGATAGACGCAGCAAATTGGAGGAAGTCCCTATAAAGTGATTGCCACTTTCCACAGTCAAGTAATGCAGTTTGTATTAATGGTCTTCAATAGACCACTTTTGAAGAAATGGAGGCAGAAAACACGTTTAATTATTTCTTTTTTCATGGCGGTTCTTTTCGGTTAATTTGGATTGAAGAATGGTGGTGGCAAAGGATAAAATGCTTGTCTTTCCCGTATCACGTGGATGGTGACAGCAGCAGCCACATTTGCAATGGGAGGGAGTACGGGTGGTATTTCGGTACATGTGCCTTCGTGTGTAATTGCATTTTCGGTGATTCCTCTTTTGCATTTGGGAATATACACACACTTAACTTGTATCCGCTCTTGTCAAATTTGAGTTTCTTGCTTCATTTGAAGTGTGATCCCGAGGTCCTGTTTTCGCAGTTATATTAGGCGGTTATTTGAACTCCTTCTAATTGGACTCCTCCACTTCCCTCGTCTTCTCTCTGTATGAGAGTTCTGGCATATGAAAGAGGAGTAATTGGGATTTAATCTGCTTTGTGATAGATCGTTGCCTGCTACTACTTTCAACGCACGGGCGCTTAAGGCCAGTGTTTGAATGGTAAAATGGACCACAAAATGGACGCCTAGGAGACTTTACTTGCCCGTATGGTGAAGCTATGCAGAATTCGGACAGCACGTTCAAAGTACCGTAGGTTAATTGTTTAAGAGTGGCAATATAACATAATAAAACTGGTTAGATTTGTAGCCTTTTCTGTTCTCATGTTGGTGTCAGGGATATCGTTCCATCCCCTGCGGCCTCCTAAGTAATTTTGTCCATTAAAAGGAAACCGCAGAACTGAAACACTAAATGACTCCAGAGAATGCTTGGAGAGCTATTTAAGGTCTATAAAGGTCGCAAAAATACTTTTCTCTTCCTAATAAAGAAGAGCACCGGCGTAGAAAGAACAAACAATTCTATACGGCACCTTCACCTCTTCCTAGAAAAACAAAAAATAGAACATGCAAACTGCAAATTGATACGATATTGTACCACCAATAGCTTACTCCCTACTTCTCATTAACTATATTTTTGTCAGCCCACTGTAATCGTCCTACTGGTCATTATTGGGAAGATGTCTTGAAATGTCATGTGTTGTCAGTTATGCTTAATTGATGCTGTCACTGATACTGGCAACATCAATGGAAGATAGTGAGGCTAAACATAATCAGGGTAACAGTAGGATGGAAACGGGATGGAACTAAGAGGGCGAGTGTCGACAAAAGCTTCTTCACCCTAACGATCTGGCTCGATGCCATACATAATGCGTCAAACTTACTCTTTTCCATGAGCACTCTTTCCCCCACCGCCCACCTATTAATGTGACTAATTTGTCTCACGATCAAAACTAAAGGTATCCAACACAAATAACCTTTCCAGTATGTAAAGACTGAAGCGGTTTTTATATGCAGGATCCAATGCAGTAAAAAGTACCTTTACTCAAGTAGCATTGCTACACAGCCACTCCGAACTGCGTTTTACAGTGGATACATAGCATCTATCATTCACATTTCCTTGCAGAACTGACTCTTATCGTTACCACTAAAAGTAACCAACGTAACTGGACAGGAAAACACGCCGCGCACAACAGTATGTCGTGCCTACATCCTCCTTCCTTCCAATCTCTTTCCTGTCGATGTTTGTAGCTCTGTTGGCATTATGCAGGTGTATATGGAGAAGCACAACGAAAATGTCTTTGCATTCTATTTCCACTTACTCACCCCAGGCCATTAATGCAAGCAAAACGACTGCATCCATTGCAGTTCTGACTTATATGTTTACAAACCTGTTTATCTACATGAAGATCATCTCTGAAGCGTCAGTGGACGTTATATTAGGCTTGGCAGGAGCTGGAATTCACGATCCCACCTTATTGTTGCATGTTAATTAACGAAAATATTGCCAAAAAGCAGGGTGACACGTCTTTAGTAAAAAGTGGTGGCATGGACCGAATCACGTGTCATTCACGAGAGGTTTGTAAAGCGATGGGCTGTAAACAATAACGCAAAAATAACGCCACTTGAAGGTCACTGTGGTTGATGACAGGAGTGGTCCACTTCAGCTCTGTCATAAAATGCATCAGGTACACAGTTTTATTGTGTCTGTACTGTACCAGTAGTAGCTTTTCGTCATTTCAGCTAATTATCCTCGGTGTCTTTTGGCAACTCGTGCATCATTTTTGAGTGTCGTCATGGATTTTAAGCCATTAAGCCATCAACAGAGTGCCAATCAGGTTGTTGGTATTGAGAAGTGGCCACTTCACGACAGGCAATGCAAGCGTTCACTGGAGATCAATTTATGCTTAGTCATTCTTTTTTTCTTTTTTGCACCCATTAATCCTAATTATCCTCTAGTTAGAAAGAATTGCCAGTGTATTTGCTTTTCTATTCTGCAGAAATCTTACTTTCTACTCGTAAATCAGTAACCTTGACAACCGAAAGGGTTCTTCATTGACCAAAATATCTCTGAGAATCACTTTATTTGCAGGTTTTAAAGTTAACATGGATGATCTTTTGATAAATTGAGTAGAAACATTTAATAAATTTCCCCATCCTGCCTTCTAGGACCACTTTTGATTGTTAAAATGGACTGACATTGCATTTCCAAAGCCAGTCAAGTAAAGCGAGAGACAGGGATGACTTGTGGAAACTAGTTGGCTTGACGGATTGAGCAGGGAAGGGCAGTGAGCTAGGTGATCCATGTCAGCGAGATTGTCATCCTGGCTCAATTATCCACGCTCTTATCTACATCAACGCTTCCCTAACTATCCCCATGCCAACCTCCCCGTTTCTCCGATAATGCTTCCTCGAATTATAGTTGTCATCGTTCCTCATAATAACCATCCTCAGTAGCATTGGGAATACTTTTTACACTAAGTACCTATTTGCAACCGACCAGATGAATTAATGCGAAATGGCCTGCTAAGCAGAATGATAAGAATATGTATTAGGGATCCTCTCTAATTCCAAAGATAGCGAACACACCATCCCGTAATTTTCGTTTATTTAGCAGCCGATTTTTTCGTCCTAGCATTTACACAGGCCATGTTAATAGAATGTCTTCTTTTCCTCCCAGGTGCCTCACTTTATTGTTTCCTCGAATTACAGCCTCCTCACCGTGTGTTGCTACACCTTTAATGGAAAAGCCAACCCGAAGTCCAGCAAACCCTGTGGTTAGGAGCTCACAATTCCTTCAAAGTATTGTGTTGCGGCTTGCAAAATCATCAAGACTAGGCTTATATTTGTCGTGATTAACGGAAATGCTCATCGAAACAGCATAAAAAGTACAAATAGAGGTTGTAAATAAATGCAGGAAACCGAATGATATCCTTTAGAGGAATCTAGCCTCTATGGTCTAGTAACTTCTTTTGTAGTATTTCTCATCGTCATCCCTCCTTCGGAAATTCAGAGATTTGGTAGAATGAATTAATCGAGTCTTAATGCAGATTCGCCCCTGTTCTCGTGGAGCAGGACATATGGTGACGAAGGATGGTCTAGTGTTTGCCTTTCGCGATTTGGCCAGGATGGTGAGAAGGGTGAGGAAAATAGTAATGGAGAGGACTACAGACAGCATTCAGGTGTGGGTGTGTAGATGCCTTTGTGGTGATAGCATGATTGGTCTTAGAATAACATACACACTGGATATATATACTCATCCTTAACAACCTTGAGAATATCGCCCGATTCAAGGTGTGAGTTCATGTTTGCGTTTGCATGGGTTTTTATTTGAGCGCTGTGTTGCCAGTGTAGTGTGCATGACTGTGTGCTAATATAATTGCACCGAAAAAAACAATTTAAACTAATTTTTGCCACACTTTATAACTATTCGAGTAGATCGTTGCATGGTTAATAGGAGACTAGGTCCCAAAGATAAGAGGTGGAATAATAAGGGATTAGATTTCCTTGTGGTAGCTCACAGTATTCTACTATTTGACAAGACTCGGTAAAAGTGCAACGTATTTTTAGACCCTTGGAATGCACTGGAATTAATTACGGGTTCTTAAAATGTGATGGAGATTAAAACTAGCGCTTTTTTAAGACACTATTCGCCACGGCCTTTATATCAACACTGTAAGCTTGAAAGGCCTTCCACAGACCTCATTTCTTTCATTTATCAATAAAAATTCTGCCCAACAAAATTTTAAGCTCTTCAATTATGAAACGCAAGTTCAAGGTAAAACAATGATATTCGTTCTTTGACGGCTTAATTCCCTTAGACATCAGCTATTTTTTTCGCCATATTTTGGATTCTTAATACCTTTATGTGACCCAGCCTTCGCCGAGTGGGCTGGATTCTTGACCATTTTAGTAGCTTTAATCTCCTCAGTGTACCAAATGCATGTATGTGCATATTCGGGCAGAGTATTAGGTCTTGTTATTTCTTCAGTGGGTCTCAGTGCGTTACAGTAGTATTTTAAACCGATTCCTCCTGATAAACAAGAGAGGGACTGAAGTATTTGAGGCCAAGAAGTACATAAACAAGGTGCAATGCGAGAAACTCCTTACTCGGGTCAATTCTCGAGTAATTTGAGCAGGCCCACCTGGTGCTGTCCTTTCAACAAAATACGAATAGAGGTACAGAAACAATCAACAAGGTAATTTATGATGGCGCTTCTCTCTCAAAAGTAAAAGTATCTGGCGGCTTCGAATAGCGCATTCTTAAGCCAACTTTCTTTAAAGGGTAAATTTTTCCATTTCATACCTTCTACTTCTGGCTGCACAATGTTGATTCCTCTATTGATCATTCTGTACGGAAACGTCGTGAACTACTGTGTGTAGTCAAATCACATTCTAACGCTACTGCCAATGGTAACATCGAGAGACCACAATCATGACATAGTATAGCAATGAATTACGGTAAGGATGAGGATGAAATGCAGTCGTAGATGTGTATGGTCGATAAGTGCAAAAACGTCATTCTGAATATTCAGCGCGCGTCTATGAGTGGTAAATCACCACTGTTTAGTGGTTTTAGTGGGTTGAGTCAAGCTTGCTATTTTAAAATGCATTTGTGATCCAGTCAGCGATATTCAAAGAAAATAGAATTTCTAGCAGCTTACTGGGCCACTCATTGTCGTTTTGAGCATCCTGACCCATCACGCTATCCACAATACCATGGAAATGGACAAATCCTGCACTTACCGACGGCTTCACTCCACATCTCACTAAAAGCTTCTGTGGGTGAAAAGTGATACTAAGTTATGCAATATTTTTACCACCATGTTTGTGATCATCATACGCATTCAATATTAATCTGAAGACCCTTTCTTAAATATGATTAAATTCTTACAATGTTTAAACACATTAATGAGTCCCCAAAAGCTTAATGGAAACATGTTCTCGGAGAACATTATTATTATTACTCATGTTTGGACGGATTGTATGGGTAAACTCAGACTAAGCTTTGCCATGCGACGGTGTGATGGCCTCAGACCTGGGTGGAACAATCCACAATATCTAACTGTCTATCAGTAGAAGCCTAGGTTTGTCCGATTTTTCTTCATTCATACATAAACACAACTTTACTGCTTCTGCGGATCTTTTATTTGTTCCTTTAAGGGGAACTGTGTTGGACAAGGGCCATATAGATCTGGACAGAGTTGTAATAGATGTCCCTGGGGATATTTGTGTCACCACAAACAGTGCGTGAGAAGGTGTGAATTTGAAAATGCATGTCCAACAACCAAACTCAAATCTGTGTCAGCATGCCTGCCCACCGCCTTTTATTCGGCTATCGTCTATAGCTAAATCGGAGTCCTCCCCGCCAAGCACGACTTCATTTCTTTTTACATTTGTCCTTCTTAATTTGAGCTTCATTTCAATTTTCAGTGAATAATAAAGCAGGAAATGAAGCTTATTGTCTACTTATCTTCGTTTTATAGAAATTAGTCATTTGATCCACTGTGTGATTGGTAATGTACGAAGATCATCAGCACATCTATTAGTAAACAAGTCATCAAAAAGATCTTCGATTGTGCATTAATTTGTAACAGAAGATGGCAGCTAAGGGGATACATACGTTTTGAATTCTCGCTATTGTTCTAAAAAGACGATGTCTGCCTCATTTAAGCATTCTACTGGATAGAGGCTGAACACTATATTTTGGGCCTCCTACTCGTTGACAAGGCGCCCTGTTCAGTCAGTTTCTTCATCTCTGGTTTCATTTCCATTTTATAGTTCAACTACGACCAGTTGAAAGCGTATCTTTGTATAAATGGTAGCAACAACACTTCGACTGTGGAATAAATGACTGAATATGCATTTGAATTTAAAGCCTTGCTGAACACAGAGGCGAAGTTCATGACGTCTCTGCTAGAGTATTGAGAGTTTAGAAAGTTTGGAAATGCTAATGACGAAAAAGACATGTTAACATTGTTCAAAAAGTATATTTGCTGCTTACTTGTCACAATAAATCTATAAGTTTATTTGGCTTCGAAGCTAATCCAGTATTTTTACACCACGTCAACTTGTCGGTGTTGAAAGTGTATGCCCGTAATGCTTGTATTTGGCATTTAATCATGTAAGCTATCTATTAGCAAATTACAAAATGATATGGATGTATTTTTGACTCAAACCTACCAACAGTTAACACTAGATCGAGTGAACTGAGACTTTGTACCGAAAATTTTTTGCATTACACAGCATCCCTTTGCGTTACGTAGATAAACTCTAAAAATGGGCAATCTCAATTACATTTCTGCCCCACAGTTCCAAATCTCAGTATGCGAATTACCTTAAAAATGCTTACATGTAAACATTTGTACCAATGATCTCACTATTGTAGGGGAGCTTGATAAGGAAGAAAACTTGATGTTAACAAATTGTCAAAATACTGCTTTGATCCTTGTGCGAATCCTCTACCGTAAATATGCTTTGGGTTTCCTTCCACAAAGGCTTAGGCCTTGTCATCCCAAGCTCTGCTAAGACGCATTGGCGAGGGAGCAGATTCTCGAGCCTCGCCAAGAAGTGCGAGAAAATGTATTTCCTCCTGATGGTAATTCGCAATTTATGGCAATGCTCATTCTCGTTAAATTCGTTGTACTACACTGCTTGTTCGAATTGCCGGTTTCGGTCACTCGGGTGGTTATATCGTACTAGCTGGTTGGCCGGCCTCTGGGCCGTGCCAACAGCCCCAATCCCTCTGTTTCCAGAACACATATTCTGCCAAAGTACCATGCCTCCTTTTATCGTAAAGGAAGTCTCGGGACGCTACATTCATGTTACTAGCCTAAATGCTTGACTTTTACGGTTATTGTGGCCGCTACCGCTATCTTGTCGTTATTCTTAGTTGGCACAACTGGGCCACTTAAATGGATGCATACAAGTAAGTACGCAGGTAAAATCGCATTTGACAATGGAAAAGATGTTAATGCAGAGGTGCAAATATTGCACCGAATAACTTGGACATTTTAGAATCACACAATGCTTGCTAATAAAGGTCACTTTTATCACCAGTTGCAACAGGCGCCTTATTTATGTGTAATTTTATTGAAGTAGATGTGTAAGAAATGCATTATAGTGTGAGGCATTGTTGGGACAGAGTGGTAAAATAATCAATGCGTGGAACTCTTCAGATTTTCTCCGCTAATCTCAGTGACAAAGGTATCACTTTTAGTGTCAAGTTGGCTAATCATCTCACAATATGTCGGAGAGCCTCAAGTGAGTTAGCTCAGCCAATGTGTGACATTTGACCAAAACCACTGACAGATGACTGTAGGTTGTTTAGCTGTAACCAACTGGTAGAGAAGAGCATTAAATTATAGTCATGAATGTGGCATCAAACTGAAATCACTACCAAGTGGCGCAATAATTTACTCATCTGAGGAAATATTTATTACTCCTGTCCATGCCTATAACATGGGAATCGGAAATTGTAATGCGCAGCTGGTTTTGCATGCACATATCATGGCCAAACCACATGCCACATTATTTTTCAGTCTAGAAAGTACACTAAAGCTTCATATTTAATTACTGCTATTGCTTACCTTTGGGGTCATCTTTTGCATAGCTCAGGTCATTTCGCCATTTTTGAGTTGTAGCGACCGCAAAATTTGATAATGCCATTGCTGCGCAGTAGACATGCGCCTGACCCTGCCATTAATGTAAGATAATTTCGTTACCAGCCATTTCTAATGGAAACAAATTAAAATGGTCAAGGTTGTGCTTCTTTTTTTCGCGTTCATAAAGATACCTCTGCCCAACGACTTCATCTGTACCATTTGACGATCCCATTTTCGGTGTAAGAAATTCACACTGCTCCACGTAAGAGATGAAAACATTAAATCGAAAACCCAGTGCGCCACCATTCTTGAGGGAACGCTGATAGAGGGCGATGATAAATGAATAATAAAAGAAAATTACTTGAAGTTGAACTTGCAAGAAGAACTACAGTGGAGAGATATAGATGCATTTGCTTGCATTTTACAACCACTAGAATCTTTTTCTCCATCAGACGACTCTGCTTTTGGTTCGCAGTTACTGTAATCAGAGAATGGTTTACGTGCTTTACTTGGACCAGAGCTACAATCAGTCCCGAGCAGCACAAAGTCATCTGCTTTAAGCATGATGTTTGGTTTTATGGTTTATTGCTGATTTTTAAAACTAAAAGAGACTATGCAGCGGTCAAGATACAAGACTGAACTAGTGCTGAACATCAATCGTAGATACATACGTGTACGTGTCCCATTTGGAGGGTTTTCGACCCTTTTCAATCGAACAATGTTTGTTACCAGAGGTCATTTTTGCTACTGGTTGAAAGAAACTCCTAGATCTTATTTGGTTTTATTGAAATAGATGGGTAGGCGATACAACGAAATGTGGAACAGTGCATAAAAGAGTGCAAGTAATCACTTTAAGAGCCTATGATGAATTCGTTTACCGGTCACACCTTAACAATCAAAGATATTTTAAAGTTCATGTCGCGAATGTACACACGCACCCATGCAGTGTGGACCGCACTACTGTAGAATAACAAAGTTGACACACAGAAATCAAGGAATGCTCTAAAACAATAATCCTCTTTGCAGCGGAAATGTTAGCACTCCTTCTCGTCTTGTCCATTCCATCAACAATATCAGCGTCGTTAATGGGGACGGAGGCAGCGGACCGAGTCAAACCTTAGCCAGAAGATCTCACACCAGTAGTTTAGAAAGCAGTAAAAATTCTGCTAAAGAGGTTGGCAAAGCAGTAAAAAATGTTTGGTCTATGACCTCTGTTGGAATGAGTTAAGTGGCGTTTTAGAATAAAAAAAGGCAGTTATCCGGCTGCGTACTTGATTTTACGCTTATACGCGTACCTCACTCATTCATGCTTAATACTTTTAATCTGGATCACCAGGTCCCTCTGTTATGAATAGCCTTGAGCAATGACCAGTGCAAATATTGGGACTCTTAAAATTTCCTGAGTTTGTAACCAACTTGTCTTTGTGGTTGTTTATCGCAAAAGAACCTGGTAGGATTGGCAAAGTAGTTCTAGTTGATGTGAGCAAACAATATGCTCCTCCCTTTAGGTCTGCACCATTGCTGATGAATTCTTCTCGTCAATCCATCTGCTGCACTGTTACCTAAGATGAAAGCGTACTCGGATCAGTCGCATAAGAAACCTAAACTAAATCTAGACAAGGAAACCTCGACAGTGATTGATTGTATTGAACCACTTGTTGAGCGGTTTTGTTCTTGCCCTTATTTGCAACAAGCTCCTTTCGTGCAGATTGGTTACCCCTTATTTGAAGCTTGGTGTTTCAACTACGAATCCTGATACTCTTACAATCTTAGTTTGGTAGGCTGGATTGGATGTTTAGAAGGCAATTTCTTCATTTGAAGTTGATGATTGCTTTAAAATGTGATGCTTAAGAGCTTTAAATACCTTTTCCTAAATAAAGGAGCAATGTCTCATCTTGCCTGTCGTATCTTTTGTGCTCAAATACTAACATTTTGGCGGTGGTGGTGATACAGGAGCATTTGAAGCTACTAAGTACAGGCAATAAAATGGTGAAGGCTAGCCATTCGATCGGATTTTATTTGAGGTTCTCATCGGACGAAGTTGCCCAAAATGGTTTTATTTGTTCTCAAAAAATTGTGCGTCTGAGATTTCTGTAATTCTAGCAATCAGTTGCATCAGAAAAAGCGTTCGCGTTTTCGGATTGGACTTCTAAGAGGTTAAGTCCAATGCAATCCAGCTAGTGAGACGGATGACTCCAAAGTAGCGTCTTAGTTTCACAAAGCATGAAGCCATTGCTGTCGAAGGGGGAAGAAGTCGTGCATTGCTGTACCATGAGCCCTACACACAAACAAGTGTTAATAGGAAAGATCGCTAAACTGAAGCTCCACGCATGACATATCTACTGCCAATGTACTTTTAATTGACTGTGAGTCTCTATGATTGCCGAGATAACAATTAAAAGCACACGGATATCACTCCCATAGATATTCTTGTTGCCCGTGAAAGAACGCACCCCAAAAGCAAGCAAACCGAGTTTTTCTTGGAGACAGTATCATGGATTTTTAGGGTTTTTTATTCAAAGTCAGTTAAAAGTACTGTAGACGTTTTACATTCAAATGTTTTCACAACCATTTTTGTGCATTAGGAGCCCTTTATCTGATAAGCAGATGGATTAATAGTCACAGCAGTCTACAATATATATTTAAAACAGAGCCAGTATTCTGTCAGAGCTTGGAATCTGTTCACCCGAAACAATTTATGAGCACTTTTTAGAGAAATAGAATTGGTCAGATGCTAATCGAACCTATGGGTATGGCAGCCATTTATAGAAAAATTATCTTGATTAGCTTGACTTCGAGGGAGTGGAAGAAGGCAAACATTACCCACTCAATTGGCCGGAAAAACTTATGAACCTCCCTCAGACTAGCACACAGTTCGTCCAGCTCTCTACTGATGATTATAAGCTTGCTTTGAAAATCTGTCTGCAAACATACAAATAAAAACCGTTTCCACAGTCACATTGCAGCACATAAACACAATCTACCGCATTCACACAAACGATCGTCCAACACTGAATTTCTTGCAATTAAAATATGTCTGCAGTCAATCAAACCTGGAACAAATAAGGATGGTATTAATGCGACCGGAGGCCACTCATTTTAGGGATCTGATTAAAATGAGTTGGATTGGATGCAAAAATGGAATATATGGCTGTAGAGTAAATGAGATTAGCATTGCAAAAATCGGTCTATCCTAATTGGCACAAGCAGGACAGAGTTACTGAAATCTGCTTGACTTCATCTTAACTTCATTCAACGACTCCAATTGTGACGCTTGTTTGGAGTGGTTGCGCACGCCGAAGTCAAGTTCAATTGTCACGTCTCTGATTTCTTGAGATTCAGCAGACAACAATTGATCAGATGTGATTAATTTAGAGCAAATTCACTTGCATTTGAGTGAGCAAAATGCAAATTTACTTAGTAGTTTTTATGATGGTAGGTTTGGTAAACTAAGGGCAAACTCCAGTCGGTAGAACTCCATCGTCATTAACGAGGGCGAGTAATTGCCATCCATTTGACCTCATCGGAGTGAAACTCAATGCTTCCAAATATGCATCCGAATCGCACTGATTCAATGTCCGATGCAGGGTGATTGTTGGCTTCTCTATTAAATGGAGTTCAAAGAGTCGTTTTGGATCCGACCTAAGCCGTTCGGCTAAGAACTTGCAAAGTCAGATCTTAGTATGCTAAAAGTGCTTGAAATAATATTTTGAGTGGATTTAGTGGGATGAGCTTCTGCATCGACTTAGACTAGTTCGCTGCGTGTTGAATCGGCCAACATTAAGCCACTTTTTACTCATTAATTTCCGTTATATTAGCTCAGCTGCATTTAAATGGACTTGATCAAATCGGATCAGGCTTGGGTGCATTTGATTAAGAAGCACTCGCATCATATCACTTACTCTTGCACTATGGGCGTAAGCGGTTTTGAGGAATACTCTTCACCATTACTGCTTCGCAGCTTATTCACTCTAATTCATATATGATGTTGACTTAGAGCAATGCAAAGGATAGCGCAACGCTATACACGGATTGATTGTGTTACAACTAGGTTTGATTGCAGCTCCATCAACTGCATTTGATCAGACCTGAATAAATCGGAGTAGCACCAAGTACATTCTGTCATGTAGCATCCAAATGGACTAAAAGTGAAACAATGTGTTAATCGGAGCAAACACCGCATTAATCTTTCTTGCTCTGTTTTCAGGAGCATAATCGAATACGAGTCGCTAGATAAAACGCTTTCTTGCACTATTTAGGACTTTGTGGAAAGGCAAAACATTGTACACTATGTATGCCACAGTCTATACATCCAAAATTTTGGCTTTCAGTCGATTTGCAGGTAAAATCTACATTATGTGACTGTCTTTGACTCACTGGTGGAAGCAGTAAGAGGCTCACTACCAATTTCCTTTTAATGAACATACGGGACGCAATTAGTTGCTTAATTAGGAAGAGAGTCAAATTATTTGATGGGCAATGCTGTAGATAGATAGGCAGCCAGGTAAGTAAAAGAGAGTGTGAAATAATGGATAGTGAAAAGAAGGCAGAATGCAAGAAGCATGCTGATTGTCAAAAGCTATTAAACGTTGGATGATGCTTTAAAGAAACGTCTCTTAGTTTCAATAAAACACAATCAGTGCACAGCAGTTTCGGGAAACCATCGTTCCTTTAGCCCATTGCACGTTAGTATAGTTACAGAAGCAGTGAATGTTGCTTTGACTACATGGTATTGGTTTCACTAGCTAATAAAGATAATGAAGCTCAACTCCTGTTCGTAGCAACAGAATATGCAAAGTTACTAACTTAGGGGTGCCATACCATGTGGAAGTGTAGCACCGCCTCAAGCAGCCTCCACTTCTGTGCGCCTTATTGAAGTCTATAAGCTCTGCAAAGCCATTTATACCATGGATGCCTTCATTGTGAAAACCTTTGTAAACAGATCCACACCAAGTTATTTTGCTAACTTCTCTTAAATCTTTTTCTCCATCTTTGCATGCGAATTCACTAAGACCAACCTAAATAGAAGATTTGGCTGCTTTTACATCAACAGACAGAAATACTTGGCAACTCGCCTACTTTAATCAACTGTAATTTAAGGTGAGCAGTCATTCCAGCTTGGTTTGGTTGTATTCCAACTGCCTGTGATTTGAGCCCACACTTTCTTTTAGTTAGAAATAGGCAGCCAGAGTAAGCACGTTGATGCTCAAAGCCAGGTGGAGTGAAGTACAATATTTTATCTGCGACCGGAATCACTTTGACAACTGTAACTTGTAATTGAAGGCGCCGATTCCTATTTCTAGGCAGCCTTAACAAAACGGAGTTTTTTACACCCTCGACAAACAAGTAATCCTATTCCACATTTTATGCAATAGTGTTCCAGCCTTTTCGCTACCAGGACTTAGCGACTTATATAAGTCGACGTAATGGATATGCCGTTGTGGCAAGCAGCAGATTTTATGTGACCATTGAGCACTTTTACTGCTCTTAAATGACATTACAACTTAAAACCACTATCAACCGATATAATATATGTGAACGGTAAGCTTTAACTGCTAAGCACACTAGTAAAATAAACAACTCATAAATGGTTTGTAGGAATCTGACTGGGCATCTATAAGTCGGCCGTGGTGTATGTAGATGTCTGCTCCACCTTCGATCCGGTGCAATCAAGACGGAGTCATCAGTCAGCATGCGAATATGTAGTTTAGCAATATTGCCTTGCAACGACTTGACTGTACCATTTTGAAGTGCGTTTCCTATCTATCTACCCTATCAATAACTACTTTGTCCAAGTCTCTGAGTACACACTTTGGCCAGAGGTTGCCTATGGACGCCTAATAGCTGATGTAACGCACAAAAAAATTTAAATAAACAATATTCTAAAACATTAAAACTAAAGTAACGAGTAGTGATTATAACGAGGGCGCATCCTCAACTGATGCACAAAATAAAAGTAGCTTAAACTAAGAGCATTGACGATTGCCAATTATTGCTTCAGGAGCAAGCATTTTATGAAACACCACCAATGGTTCGGCAAGTTATAGCTCCATTGGTTTTCATTATTTTCCGCGAAAAAAGTAAGAATGAAAACGTCTTTATTATGGCATGGCAGGATTTGGTGCAACAACTGCTAGCTTTCTTTGCAGAATTCAGAGCCATCAACTAATTCCTATACTTTTCGTGTTAAAATGAGTTAATTACCAACAACTGGACCATAGAGTTGGGAAGGGGTCGTAACTTGTGGAATTAACGGTTCATCGCTGGTTTAGAATGGATGTAAGAAAGAAGTTGGTATTTGTGAAGCTGCTCTCTTAACACTTGTGTTATCTTTCAGGAGGTAAAGAGGTGTTTTTAGTCGTGGTTGCTTTCAAATCACATTCCAATACTTCCTGTTAGTTAATATTTTATTTTCGACGCAATGAACCAACACTTATTGCCTTTCTTTTGCAACCGTTGCACACGATTTCGCCGTTGTTGGCTTGATCTACTCAAAGCTCACAAGAAAATTGCAGTTACTTGAATACTTGTAGACTAACCAGCAAAGAGGGTACGCAATCCCTCCGTGTCCCTGCAGGAGAGCTACCATTCACATATTGTGCGCTACAACGGTTTTATGTAAGGCATAACAATGTACCATGCTATCATTTCCAACACGATAATAAACGTTGTGTAGAATGCTAAGACATCATCCACTTCGGCGGGAGCGTATTTGCCTACACCATATCTCTTTAGATGTTTATTCATTTAGCAAAATATGTTTTCGTGAGATATATTTGTGCACAGGTATTTGCTACGAACACATATTCGAAACTACAGAGTGGTCCCTGACACTTAGATCGACCCCAAAGCTAATAATAGTACAGTCTTTTTAATTGTTGCAAAGTACTTGGTAAAGGTGTGGTGGGTGGCATTTGAAATAAGTGCATTTAGTCTCAAGATTATGGCGATGAGATACCAACCGAAGGCACTAGAGCAAAAACAAAGTAATGCGTGTCATTTTTGGTCATTATCATTATAAACCAATGTGTCAGGAGACAATCAACAGGAATTTCTATTGCAAATGACTATGCCACATTTGGTTAACCTCAGCACCAACATAGAAGGCGATGTCATGATAGAGGCTGAGCACTCTCGTTACACACACGATCTCGTCATTCAGAATGGCGTTCTTGCGAGGTCTTATCTCTACAATTTACTGATGGGTATTTGCATAACTTATGACCGTTTCACAAGACCAACATCACTGCGCTTCCTATCAATCTGCCAAAACTTTAATCAACCTTGGTGAACTTGTATCATTAGAATAATGCGAGTCATGTAGCCTGCTTTGAATTTTATTAGTGCAATTGTAGCAGAACAGGATTAGCGAAATGGCAACTAATCGTGAATTTTGTTGATTGTCCCGGTTACAACTTTTCTACTGAAATATTAATAATCTTTTTAGACGCCGATTGGTTGCAATAATGCTTGAGTGAGGAATGGCTGCCTTAAGCGTGGAGCTCCCACTTTTCAGCCTTTAACAGTTGTCAGGATGTTGGTCTTCAGTGGTCTGATGGAGGTGATGCCGCAGGGCTTAGCAGTAGTAAGGTAGTAGAAATGTGTTAACAATGTGAAAGTAGGTATCAGATGAAGTTCCATGGAAGTAATTGCGACAGTACTACTGATTAGCGCACGGTCCCTCTCAGTAAATAATGACCAGCCATTAAACCAAGCAAAAAGCTCTGCCATTCTTCTCTCGCCTTTTGCTTTCACATTACTAAATGAAGTAGATCGGTTGCATTTAACAGATATTATGATTTGCTTCAATATGTGCCTGATGAGAATGTTCAAGGTTATATGAAGTATCGAAGGGTATTTCCCCAGTTCCTGCTTAAAAATATTCAAAGTCGCAAGTAAATCTGCTTTTCATTCTCCTTTTTTCCTTTACCCCATGTATGAGCAATGGCAACATGTATAACATATGTTACATATATTACATATATTACTATGCACATTTATCAAACTCGTTCTGTGTCTTAAGAAGGCAATGATGGAGCACAGTTTCCAAAAGGGAATGCATTGATGAATGCAACTAGGCAATATCAAAATGTAGATCAATCAAATTTATACCTAAGGATAGATTTATTTGGCAAAACAGTTCTCTTGCAATAAAACATGTTAGACACCCTTTTACTTAGTCCCTGCTCATTTTCTGTCCCATATTATTATTTATCCCCGAAGACATTCGGATCCTATAGTAATTGTTGTGCACCCACCTCCTTATCTGCCTCGCATTTCATAAATGGGATGAAGTCTTTTTTCGCTTAATTTTGTGCACTCTCTTTACTGCAGAGGCGCTCCTCGAAACTTGATGAGTTGTTGACTTGATGGGCTGATGTTTTTCTTTATGAGTATCCAACCACAATACAATTCCCATAGCATGACGATAGCAGACGGGATCTAGTCGTGATTGAAGAAATGGTAGGGACGTGTTACATGCTCCAAGGAATTAGCACGACAACCTTAAAAAACGAATTTCCACAATCACAGCGAATACGTGCCTAAGCAATTCTATTAGTAGTAAAAACCTGTAGGTTGGTCAATTGCAGCTGACAGTGGAAGAGCTGTTCGTGACTTTGTGTGTACAGTTCCTTATGAGTAGTTCTGTCCTTTTCAGATCTTATGTGAATTGTGAGTAAAAGCCATTTTCACCACCGATTACGACTGTGAGGTTAATGGGACTAGGTATAGGTGGTGTGGCAAATCGCCTGTCTAATGAATTATGTTGGATACTTACCAGGGAGCAGTTGATTTTGCATGCACATGAAAGCCAGATGAGTTCGTGATTGTACTTCTTATGATCAAATCCTGCATCTCCAAGGTCAGCATATTCCTGCATGTGTGAGGCCTTCTCTTGGACAGCTTACTTTATTCTGTCAGCTCAACTTGCATCACTCAAACTGAAGCAGTACTAATAATGATCAGCAGGTGTTCAAATGCCATTTGCACATGTGAATGACTCCGTCATTAGTGTGAAGTGATCGTAAAACACTTCCATCCCCTTGATTACGATCGAGTCTTTCAAACTTTGTTCAAAATTAGCACTCAAAATTTGAGTTTCGATAAAGCTACCTTAAAAGGCGCATGAATTACTCTATGTTGCCGTGGTGTGAAAGGCGACGGTTGGAGGTAATCCACGAAGCAGCGCTCAAGCGAATGCGTCATGAATCAGAACAAGAGAAAACTAATAACATCATTAGTTAAGCATTCAGGTGCGATTAGAAATTTATGCGATGTCCACGGTGTTCGTCAATAAAGCGTGTGAATGTGCAAAAGATGTGTACAACCATAAGCAAATTATGGATTAGACTAATTCTGTTCAAAAAATAGCTACAATATTTCGAATAGCGAGTTAATGGAAAAAATCCATCAAAACGGCACTAAAATCGGAGGTAATGCATGACTAGCCTTTCTATTTCCTCTTCAGTCGAAGATGTATAAGAGGGTGAGGTATTCATTATTTGTTCTGAGCATGAGCTACCGGAGAACAAGCTTAATGGTAATCGTTTTGGTGTGCTAAAATACCTCCACAGGCATTGACTAACAAATGTTTAGCGTCCTTGCCGTCTTTAAAGATATTAAATTTTTTTCAGTTTTTAACATGACGTTTGGAAATGTACAGGACACTTGGTTAGCTGTTGAAGGAAATGGACAGAATTGGACGCCATGGCGACAAGAAGGAAACTCAAAATATAGCCGCCGGCGCCTATCCATTCGAACGCTCAACAAAGACAAATATCGCCTCTTTACAGCATTACCGAAAGTCCGAAGTGTAAAAGCTACTTCAAGCACCTTCCTTTCACTTTAAGTCTATGCATAACCTAAAAACATGATGCTGACTTGCTAACTAGGGTGCATTGGATAGTTTCCGCATAGAAGCAGTCAGACGCTGAGCCGAAAGATGGATTGCTGCACAACAAAACCATTGGGGGGAATAGAGTTTTATTACTGCTATGACCATCGTTGCAATGCACTACAAATCCAAAGTGGGAAGAGCGGATGAAGTTTTAGTAAAATCTTGAAACTGAATAAAAGTTGCCAGGGAGGCATTCCGGTACATATGCCTCGTCAGCCTTTTTGAGCTGCAGTGTCGGATACGTTCTGCTGAATTCATAATGTCTCACACACTGTTTGTGGTAACAGGAATATTTCTCAGGACATTCGCTGCAACTGGTTCCATAGAGATACGGCCTTTTTCCAGTAAATTTTGCTCTGTAAGAATGTATAAAGGCAGTACAGTAAGCAGCAATGCAGTCATAATGAGTGAGCTTGGCCAAATCAGACGTACCCAGGCTTGTACTGGCAGACAGTCAGATATTGCGGATTTTTGGCTTTCTGGATAAGGCCATCACATCGCTGCCTGGCACACCCAAACTGACTCGATTCCGCCCAAACGAGCTGTTCAAGTATAAATAATGCTGATTGTGATTGTGATTGCTATAGACGTACAATCAAGGTGACAAATATACTTAAAATAAAGTTTTGAGCTGATGTTTAGTAGCATGAGATCTAAGACACATCAGCTTGCTCACCTGCATATAGTGGCCACATTTATGGCTGCAAGTATTGTTGAAATAGTTGTAAAAATGGGATTCCCTGTTCCATCCACAGACGCTTTCAGTCACATATGGCTTGAAACCGGTAAAAAGTGCAATGTTTTGTCCGATTCCACGGTATTGTGGATAACGTCTCGGACTTGGGTGTGCAAAAATACACTTAGCTGCCCATTCAGCTGCCAGACGTTCCAGTTCTATTGAATAATGCTAATTGAAAACGAATGCAACATGTATTAATATGCCTGACATTTTAAGTAAAATGGGCCATAATGATAGCGTGGCGCATTCATGTTGAAAAAATAGCAACCAAATGAGCACCTTACGAACATATCTCTCAAGTGTGAACATTACCATTAATAGCATATTGCTGGCAGAAGGATGCACATTTTCCCGTGCTTCCAGATGCGCCTTAAGAAGTTGCACTCGCTCAACATCTGTAAGTTGCTGACACGTCACAACGGATATCAGGACGACAAGACTTAAGGAAACTAAAAGCATGCATACAAAGTAAATCTGCCATGCATTTCGACAACATTGAAATTTTACAGGTTGTTAATAATTTGCAACTCACCCAATTTGAATGACATTGTGGCAAACGAACGAAGAGATTGAGGAGCATCACACGTATTTATACAAGAAACTGACCTCGTAACTCATGACCACATCAGGCTTTATCGACTGTTATCTTAAGCCATTCACATTTTTACGTGTCAGTGTAATAGAAGAGTTGTCACACTCGCAGCCTACTAGTCAGGCATCTCGTGACAATCGTAGAGAAATTGTGGTGAAATGGAGATGCATTGTAGATAGGCGACAAAATGCGCTGGCTTTTGTGGTCCGTTCACGAAGCGCAAACAAGTGTTTTGTATTTACTTCGTGAAAGCTGCTGATGGTTCCTTCGAGGTTATCCAGGTGACAGGCCCATTATTTGCATTAGTTTAGAGTTTTTCCACATCTTATTGTGCCAAATGAGGAAAGTCGAAATGTAATACTGAAAGAGAAAGTAGCAGACATCACTTTTTTCATTTCAGATGAATACAAAACTACTTACTTTCAAGAGGCATTGGAGAAGAATAATTATTGTACAGTAACATGATTTTGAAATTGAAGGCTCAGGGACAATTGGAGCCTACATTTTTGGTTACTTAGGCTTTGCTCTGTTGGCGTGCACTACTTCACATTGGAGCTGCTATATGAAAGTTACAAGCATATGCAAAGTTGCCTTTTCAAAATTATAAATAAAAATGTGCCTTTATGTTAGAGGATTTTTAAAGTTAGATCTAAGAACGGTCCCAATATCATGCACTTCAATAAAACATCATTTTTTGTACCCACCTCGTCGCTGACATTATGCTTCGCCAAACCAACTTTTCCCTAGGTGATTCTATCATTTTGGTTTCCTGCTTCATGCAAAGATATACATAAAATTGAGGCCTACTTTTGGCTCTACATATGCAAATTTCCTGACATTTGAAAGGGGCGTAAAACTTGCTTTATACGTTGCCGTTTCTAGCACTCTCTTTCTAAACCCACATCTAAGCATTTGGAAAATGTGCTTCTTCATTTCCACAATGGTTTCAGTGACAGGCGTGAACACAACTGCCATCGACATGCTAGAGCAGGTGTTTCGTCTTGATTGACTTTCCCAAAGTTCTATCCGTATGCTATTTAAGTATGTCAGAATACATTATTATTTGTACATGCGTCTGCGTCCGCCTTCATATATGTGCACCCACAGTGCCATGCTGCAGAGGTGCATCTTTAATAATAAAGAGCTGTTAATACAATAGGCTGTGAGGTGTTGAAGTACTGTTAGGGCAGAATCTCACAGTGATCGAAAGAAATTCATTGACGCTTTGTACACAGCAAGAAATTGATACGATTAACTTTTAAAATGTCACTCATGATAGTAGTGTGTGCATGGCACTCAAGTAAGTTGGTTAACTGTTTCACCTCACGACTGGCTAATCTTTGCGGTTCTTGTGTTGTCTATCATTTAGGACCAATTCCATCACAAACTGATATGATTATTATTCATGTTATTTAATGTTGTTGAAGCAGATGTGTTGATTGATATCATGGAATATCGGTGCGAGCTTATGCATTGCCTACGTGAAGATCACTGCAAGTTTCTACTGATCTTCACATCGGATTTACTAACTATTTTAAATTTCGCTAAATAATGTCAAAATTACAGTGAGATGGTTGAAGGCAGTGATATTTATCCGGGATGTAGATTAGCGGTAATGAGGAGGAGGAAAAAATTGCTAAAACCTGCATTCACATCTTTGCCATTAGACGGTACAAATGACATCAGGTGGCTTGACAATTCACTTGCCTAAAGGCTTATCATACATCACCATTTATACCTGTGGCATTGAGAAGAGTGAAAATCATAAGTCATTGTCCAGATCCGGTTGGTTTGCATGCCCTTAGGTGGCAGTTGAATTGGATGTTAAGATTTAAAAAAAAAAACATTACCACAAAGTAACATGAAGTCCTACTGCATATTTTTGGGGTTGTGTTCCTCATTATTTAATTTGCTTTGCCAATGTAAATCGCAAAAATCACACACGTGTTTGATCCTGCTCCATGGTGGGGAAATTTTAATGTCACTTCCAGCCTATTAATTCTGTTTGCTTCTTTCCTATTTAGGTAAATGCAACAGCGCAATTTTTAGAAAGAACAAATTACAACGGTCAAAGTTACGCTTCTTATGCTCTCGTTTTTGAGCCATATTTTCATGCACATCTTTCGGATGAATCTTCTAAAAGCCTTGCGTTGGTGCAAAAATTTATCCAATTAATAAAACAGGCAACTAGTTAGGTTAGCTATCTTATGTGGTGTCAGAACTGATAGAGCACTGAAGAAGTTTGACATTGAAAAATACTTCGATTGGTCCCGAGCAGCACAGAGCCTGCATTCATTCTTTTGCCATTTCTTCTTAAGTTACATTTTAATTGCTAAAAAGCAAAGTGATTGACTATGGCTTTAGTGAGATTACCACTTATTTCTAAAATGAATAGCGACTATGCGGTGATTAAGATATAAGGTTAAACTTCTGCTGAACATCAGTCATTACTGTATATGTGCATGTGCTCCGTCGTGAGGGTCTCTGACCCCTTTTAATCGTAAACCTTTGTAGCTAGAGGTCATTATCATCACCAGGCGAAAGAAAATGATTGGTCTTATTCGCTTTTAATTGAATTGGATAGATAAGCGATATGCTGGAATATAAGACGGTGCCAAGAAACAGTTCTGCTTGTCTGCCAACTTTCCTACTAATAGGGAAGAGTTTATGTGCACTACTTGGTCCAGAACTTTAATCGGCCCCCAGAAGAGCAGATTATGCCCCTTTTTTTCCCATTACTCATTGAACTACTTCTTATCATAAAGAAAAGATAATGATTGGTTTTTGCTTTAGTGGGATTTACTAATTACTTTAAAAGCAACAGAAAGGCTATGCAGTGATTAAGTTTTTTGCTTTAAGTTATGCTCTGCATGGACTATGGTCCATAATAGTGGCCACTTAGGCCATTTGTACATCATCAATGTGTTACTCTGCATCTCACAGTCCTACTTTTATTGCATCAAAGACCATAGCTTAGTTATCGAAGCAGTCCTGTCATAGAACCACAAAGGGTAACGTGAAAAATAGTAGCCACCCTATTATTTAATGATGTTCCTATTTTTGACGCATAGTCTTGTAATAGAAATAGTTAGAGTTTGCATTATTTTAATACACTACGTGGAAGAATTCTTTTAAAGGTGATGTTCTGTGCCTGAGAATGCAGGAAAATCCCACGGCAAATAATATTTACATTACCTCTTTAGCTATATCATTGGGTATGCCTTTTGCTTTCCACAATTGTGTTCCAATACCCAAGTATCTTTACAAAACCAAGCTACATTACTCGATGTGTGACCTAATCATACTTAAAAATGACTTTTATATTAAATGCACTGTACACTCGAAGCATGATTGTTGTGTTTCTTGCCCATGTCAGCAAGAGCACCGTTAAAACTGGAATTACATAGGCTCACATCTTACACATAGAAGTGTGCCAATTTGCCTCTCGGAATGAAAAACTTGTACCAGCATCTGTAAGTGGACTGACATTCTCATGTGTGATTTTAGCGACAACATTTTGCCTAAGATGAACTAGCTTAGGTTGCATCAACGCGCAGTCGTTTACGGTCAACTATACCACAACTTAACAGGAATTCCCCGCAACGCAAAATTTTACAAGGGACAATTTGGTTATGATTCATTTTTATTTAAACCAATTTTGTTGTAACTCACGTTTTGTGTTTATTCGGAAGTTCGTTTGTAATGTTGAACAATTCTCAAAGCTTACACTGTAGCTGGATCTTCCCGTTCCTCCCCTTCCGTCTTTTCCATCTTGCTATAAGAAGGCCGAATTCTTCTAGGCATCTCCTTATTTAGGGTAGAAAGGCAGATGAAACAGTCCAATCTACGGGGGTTGGATCTCCGGCTCCAGTAAGGAAGCGAGCTCGTCCGCGAACACGTGTATATTGTTTCCGCCTCTCACCTACCAAGCGCATATAAACACCACCATTAAGTCTATGACGTGCTGATCGCTCAATCGGTCGCGCATTCCAATTGGGAAAGTTTAGCTGCTACCACAAGCTCATATTAATTTTGTTCATTCGTAGTATTGTTTTAATAAGCATTGAAACATTACCCTAATCATGTTTTTTCTTCATATCTGTTTAGAAGTTAAGCGTCATTTGCGTTTCTGCAGAACACTTGTTTATGCTGTTATTGTAGCAAATACGTAAGAGACTCAGCTTGTTAAAACTTATGTCCACCCACGTGATCGGAACGTTCCAATCGCTTCCTGCATGCATTCTCTTATTAAAAACTGAACACGATTTTAGGCCCAGCGCTTTGATGGTCCCAGAATTCGTGAAGTATATTTGCATTCTGAACCACATATTTGCTTTGACCACTAGTTGTGTTTATCTGGACATTTAGAGCAGTAAAATTGCACATAAGGTTTTTTCGTACCTGACTGAGGCAGGTTTTGATTATGTCTATCATACGCTTATTTTGTGTAACTTGCTTTAATTATTCACCAAGCTTTGCGCAGTGACACTAAGTTCCATCATTCTTTGGCAATTGTTATGCTAGTACTTAAGCCAACCCTTGTAATATATATGCAAATACTAGTTTAAGTGACGTTGTATAAAGCATTGATGTTTCATTTAAGCTGATCAAAGGTTGCTCGTAAGTTGCTTGTGTAACCATTTTTTTCCCAAAAGTGCAAAAAACTAGAAATGCACTAGGCGACTAAGCACGTGCACGAATAGAAAACGCAAATATGCATCGACAGCTGATCAGCTTCTTTGATTGTTCACAAAGTCATTACTGTAGCGTTCCGAGACTTTCCTTAGGGAAAAAGAAGGCATAGTACTTGGACAGAACATATTTTCTGGAACCGGAGGGCTTGGAGGCTGTTGATACGACCCGGAAGACGGCCATCCGGCAGTTCAAACAAACAATATATTACACAGCCCCTCACTTCTTTCGAGCATCGTCCCTAACGCTTCCCTTTAGTCAGTCCCTTCTGTCAGCAGCAAATACGTATTTCGTAGTCCTCCCCTCCCACGATAATGTGGCTCAATGAAAGATAGTGGTAAGAATCCAAGTTATCGAATGGGTCGAGACACACGCAACACATATTGTGATTCCAGGCATTTTATGCCTTGGAAGAAACGCAAGGGTATCGTGGAACCTAGAGCAAATGGGGTGATCAAGCCTCATAGGAACGGGGCGCACGCGATCTAAGTGTGCAAGGCATAAAACGATGCTATCGAATGGCGTTTTGCACGTTCTACATCTGTTGATACGCATTTTGGCGAAAGGAGGCGAGTTACCTAAGAACAGGAGAGGCAGCTAACGGAGGATGCTTGACCACAGCGTCGGTGATCCCTCTTGGTTTTCCACTGGCCGTGGAGTTCACTGCTAGTGTCGCTTCTGAAGTTAATAGCTTCCTTACAGAACACGAGGACGTCGATCTCAGCCCTTCTGTTATGGGATGTAAGAGGTTCTCCCATCCGTAGCACAAGCACTTCAATCACACCACCAGAGTTTACCAGAAGCGGTATGGAGCAGGATAAAATCCATTGAGGTAGGGTCCGCTTTCCGCTGCGGCCAATGTGGCGTCCTAAACTTCCTTGAAGGTAAAAGAAGGCATAGTACTAGGGCAAAATATAGATTCTAGAACCATGGGGCTTGAGGGCTGTTGGCACGACCTGGAGGCCAGCCAGCCGGCTAGTACGATATGGTTACTCAAGTAACCAAAACTGGCAATTCGAACAATCAAAGTATTACAACTGGTATGGCCCAAAGGCCAGCTTGCCCGGCGACGGTAATATGCTCGACCAAGTCCCGTAGACCCAACTAAGAGCCAAATAGACAACAAAGTAATGCAATTATGCCTTCATTCTTGTTCAGGGGATTCTCCGATCGCTTTTGACGACTAAGAAGTTGTACAAATGTCAAACAAATATATGACAACAGATTAAGAGGTTATTCATGGAAGAAAACGCGGAAGAGATTTTAAGCACTATTTTAAACAAATGCGAACAAAAATTCACCACATTTTTCAGCGGTTTTAACGATATACTTTCAATTAATTGCACCACTACAAATTATTCTTCCTGGCGTCACTTTTATTGTTTAAATTCGCCATCAATGCTTGGGGGAGTTTCACTCTCGCATTGCATCCCATTGTTCTCTCTTTACGGAAAAAAAGTCCCGTGAAAGGGTAAACTCCTGCGTAAAAACAATCTGCAAGCATTAAAAATGAACCCATTTCTAGGTTGTGAAGTGTAACGCCCCGAGACTTCCTTGAATGTAAAAGAAGGCACAGTACTTGGACAGAATATATATGCTGGAAACAGAAAGGTTGAGGGACCGTTGGCATGGCCTGGGGGCCTGCCAACTGGCTAGTACAATATGGCCACCCAAGTGACCGGAACCGGCAGTTCGAACAAACAATGTATTGCATGAAGTGTACTGGAATGAGGTGGCGACTAGATGAATTCCAGTACTACCTCCTTGTCTGGCTGTCCACATAGTCTTCGCAAACACAAAATCCATCAGAGCAGTTAATTAATGGTTGAGCAGGCTGACGGGTTATGTTTTTCCAATCTCTCACCTCATTCGTTCTACCTCTTTAAATTCCAGTCACTGTATTGAGTAGGGTTGGATATAAGCTACCAGCTAGGTTCAATAGACCTATGATCTGAGCGTTGAATATAAGGAAAAAATAGCAGGAAATATAGCATAGAATATCGCGACAATGGACGGGGTCATGCTCATGGTCAAGAGGTCATGCCACCAAGCAGAAGTGCATTGGCAGAACCTCAAGTGCCTGCGTTATCAGGACACAGATTTAAATAAACCATTTATGTGTTGCAAGACAATTTGACAACCCGTGTGCCAGTCACTTTTCTTTACACTCTTCAAAGGCCCCAAAGATATTACATTTTACTTCTCACCAGTATCCTCCCAATTTTCACTTTTTGACAACCTATTGTAGACAGTTGATTTAATTATGCTTGTCTGTTTGTCTGGTTCCCTTCCATGTGTTCCCGAGGCTCTGATATTCTCAGGCCAAGTAAGAGAAACTATCTTCACACTTATTCTGATCTGCAAAAATATTGCTCTGGGCTTTAAAACTCCCTAACAAACTACTGGAGGGGATTATATAGCATGCGAAAATGCTTCTGCGTGCATTTCATTTAAAGCGACACATTAATACCTAGAGAGGAAACCTTCCTAGAGCTTTCATCTCCTCTTTCTATGACTGCGTCGGATGTCTTATCCTCGCACTTTCCAATGTTAACCGCCTGCCTCCTCTATTGAAACTGCGGCTCTTATAGAATTTAACCTACCTGGAGTCTGGATGGTCTTTTTAAAAGAGCAGAATCAAAAGTCTGCTCCCATCAAGCATTTTCTCCATTTAGGTAAAAAAGGGCGTTCAATGTGTAGTAGAATGCAAGACCTTTAGTATGATCAACTTCCCGAGAAGGTGCAGAAAATAAGCATCCACAAGGTGCTAATTTCAAAAACGTGCTACACCAGTACACTTCTTTGAAATGCGTGTCCATTTAACTTCCATTTAAGAAAAGTGGTGCAGTCACTAATCCAACCAATGGTCAATCGGGCGGACGACTCGATGAACGGGTTTTACAAATTAAAGAATAAAAGTGTTCGAGAACATCCATTCTACTTGAATGGCTGGCCAATCAGTTGATTTGATTGGCTAATTGTCTTCTTTTCTCTTGGTATTTGACCACTTAGGGCTAAAATGATCAGATAGTAAAAGTGGTTTCAGATGATCCCCTTTAGTGGATACTACTTAAAACCATCAGTAAATAGTAAGGAATAAATATTTCCACCGTCGTAATCCATTCATCTAGGTTGCGCCAGGGGTGGAGCATATGAGAAATGCTAAGTAATAATTACAAGAAAAAATCAATTTTAAATATTGTTTTATAGGTTTTCGAGCACGCCATGCAAAAGAAAAAAACGAGTCTTGTAGCAAAATCGTGTGGAGCGACACTAATGTGACTTGTCAGTACCGCTACTGATCCGCACAGTATTTCGTTCTCAGCTATAAAATCAGGTAAGAAACTTTAATTGATGAAATGTCCACATATTGTACTCGTCATTTCTCCCCTCTACCTCCTATTTCGGATCACCAGATGGAGAAGAATTTGTGGAGGAGGAGAGCTTCTTGTATTCAACAATACAGAGAAATTAGGCTTTCATCCATTTCGTTATGGAATATAAAATGGTGAAAGTGGCTGCATTTATGCACGATTGGTGTCCATGCAAGTGTATTATTAAACGGGCGTCGGTTAAGGCAGCCTAAAATATAAAATGCCTCAGCCTGAAGTCCTTGTATTGCATAACAATGCACCATATATGGCCATAATGAAGGGCATAACTCATTTTACCTCTGCTGAACTGCCGCCATCATAAATATTCTTGATACCTTTCTTATTAGTGTTGAGCATCGTCAGTGGTATCTTTGAGCAGTGAGGATACTTAGATGGAACGAGCCAGGGTGACATAGTGGAAGGAATGCTGTTCAAGGATCACCATCCCAGTCCCATCTTTCCTGCTCCTCCAATGGCACTTCGTGATGCCATGTTTGTTATCTTCCCTCATTGTTACCATCGTCAGTAGCATTGGCAGTACCATTAGAGCATTGCCACTACTTATACGACTTTCCCCTGCGGTATTAGTGAGCTGATAGAAGTGCTGATGAGAGGTAGACAATTCGCCTACTGTTCTGTTCTATGGGAGCGGAGCAGCATAATAAAGTACCGTGATGGTTCTTTATCTGGCTGTTTCCTACCTTTATTGCGGAGAGAAGGTGGGGAGATTAGCTAATCCAAACAATATCCTTCACTTATGTCTGCTTTACTATGGCGAATCAATTGGCCCATTGTGATGGTCTAAAATGCTTTGTTAGAAATCTAAACCTAGATCTGCTTTTGATGAAGTGCTTCTTTGTTTAAGTCTTTGTCACCTAGGTATTTTTAATGACAACGCTATAACATTGTCACACTTTCTTCACAGGTGCCCTATCTTTTGCTTCCTCTCCTCTTATTTAAGCTTCAATATGTGTAGTCATGCCTTTGACAGCGAATACATTCCCATCCACTGAAGTCCAAATGACCTTGTGATTTGGAGCCCAGTATTCTTTCAAACCATTATATAGCAGTATGTAAAACCATAGACACCACTTTATTTCATTTTGCTTCATTTAGTGAAATTAACAGAACTGCTTGTTGAGAAGGGATAAAAGTACAATGAGGGTAAGAAATAAATGCACAATACCTAGTAAGATCCTTTGGAGGAATCTCCAACTTCCATTGTCTAGTAACTTCTTTTGTAGTATTTCTCATCGTCATCCCTCCTTCGGAGACTAGGAGTCTTCATACAGATTCTCCTCTGTTCTTGTGGACCGGGGCATATGGTGATGAAGGATGGTCCAGCGTTTGCCTTTCGCAATTTGGCCAGGATGGTGAGAAGGGTGAGGAAAATAGTAATGGAGAGGACTACAGACAGCATTCAGATGTTGGTGTGTAGATGTCTTTGTGGTGATAGCACGATTGATTTTAGAAAAACACACACACTGGATATATATACTCATCCTTAACAACCTTGAGGCTCTCGCCCGATTAAAGGCGTGAGTTCAAGGTTGTGTTTACATGAGTAGTGAGCTGGATGCTGTGCTGTCAATGTGGTGTGCACGACTGTGTGTTAGACAATTTGAGCTAATCTTCACCATAATCTTGCTGTCTTTGGATGTGTGTTTGAGATTATGACATAGAGGAGATTAAACTTTTGGCGTGGTGCGGATAAGGATTGCCCAGGGTGAAATCGCCTTGCGACAGCTTGTTCCATTCCACTCTTGGTTCGAACCAGTAGAGGTGAAGCGTAGTTTGAAGCTATTAAGCCGTAGAGGTAATAAAAGCAGGTTGATAAAAACTAAACTAAAAACACTACAAAAACGATTTTTACAAAGCAAAATGTCCCACTGGTCTTACCATTAACACTATATGTTGAAAATTCTTATAATTTTCGTCGATTTTCGGCCTCTCATTCACTACCATCCTCTTATTTGCTTCAATTAAGTATTTTCGCCTTTATATCACAGGAGATGACAGCTTCTTCGTAATTATCAACACGTTCCCCTCCCTTTAAACTTTTAGCTCGGAGTGCCATGGATCAATTTTACAGCGAAATTGCTTCATGGTGAACTCAGCGCCTCCAACCACGGGATAACCCTAAGATTTATTCCAACCGCGCACATACCCCCACACGGCTTTATAGGTGGCGAGTTGGATGTCGGTAAGGAACAGCGGAGGCACATGTTCCTTAATGGTCCTTAAGACACATTGAGCGTTGTATGGTGTCAACTGTATTGCTAGCGCCGCTGTGAAAGTTTTTTCGTGACTAAAACCTCAACGTTTGGGAACGTATGCATCGCTAGATTGAGGTGTAGGTCCTTGATGTTGGTGCAATTGAATGCAATGAAATGCTATCACTTTTTTAGCATCTTTGGACCACTTGGGGCAATGGGAACTAGACTTTGGGGACAATGGAGTGGTAAAATTTCAACCTGTTGGCTCTACGAACGTAGATTAGTACTAGATAATTTGTATTTCACGATATCCACAGTGATTCTGTAACGTTAACGATCTCCTTTTGGATAGGTCTGTGCCTTTGTTGGCCTAAGTGGTTGTGATAAAATTCATACGTGGACAGTGGATGGACAGGTACTGGTACCTGACTTGAACATTAAATTGACTCTCTAAGATATCATTTTTATAAACAGCTCCTAATATTTTATGTTGTATCCTGCCAGACTGCTTTTGGTAATCAACTTACGTGTTAACTATCAGGTGTTGGCCTTGGTTCGATGATTCACGGATTTTTGAAATAACCTCCTTTGGTACATTGGACATCTAGGAGGCCGCACTGACTAACGGGAAGCATTGATGAACCAAGTGGAAGAATATTTGCAAAGAACATTAAGACAAAGCAACATTACCGTTCCCCTGTCGGGGTCGAACCCCCCTTCTTGGACATTTCTTTAGCTATATTGCAGCCTGCTAACATATTATCTGGGGAAGAAACCTAGAAAATATGGGTCTTGATATGAATTTGGAGAATGTGCGAGACGCTATTAAAATGTTGATGTAGGTGCTTAGAAGTTACATCTCATTTAACTTTAGTTTAATCAGCTGCATTGCAGTGATTTTAATAATTTTCTCTAGTGGAGAACTCAGGTAGGCAAGCATTTATTCAACAAACCAGCCAGCAATGTAGACAGGTGGACAAAAAATTGTTTAGGCAATTAGGTAGTTAGAATAACAGGTTAAACTTGGCTATCCAAGCGGCCAGGCAGCGAAGATAACAAACAGAAATCTGGCCAGACAGCCAGGGATTTGCCCAGCATGGCAGCTGACAGACAAGCGTCCTGACAACCAGCGATCATGACATTCAGCTAGCCAGCCAGTCAGCTAGCAGGGCAGACAGTCTGACAAAGAGCAGAAAATCCAGCCATGAAGCTAGCCATCTTTCTGGCTAAGCGGACAGACGGAAAACCTGCCAGGCATCCCAACATCAAGCCAGCCAGCCTTTGTGACAGCCTGTAGAGTGGAGAGGCCGACAAACAGCAAGATGATCAGCAAAGCTGATGGGTAGAAATCCAGCCATGCATCCAATCAGTCAACCATCAAGCAGAGCTATTAGACGGACAAACAAAGGGCCAGGCTACAAAGCGCGGAAGCTAGCAAGCAGGTAGAAATACAGCCAGGCAGCTAGACGGCTTACAATTGGTTCAGGCAACAAAGAAGGCAGACAAACATCCACCGCACCAGCTGGCGCTCCATGCAGCGATTGATGTGGTAATGGGAATTTTGTACTGAAATAGAAGAGGTTTACAAAAGTGGATGAGTAAACGTGTCTCTCTAAACAAAATTAAGTGTGTACATAAGTGTGCAGGTGTGAGAACTCAGTTTTTATTGTTGAAGTTGCATAAGTAGGTGTACATGTGAGCTTAAACGTATTAACATTATTGCATTAAAGTATATGTGCAAAGGATTCCGAGATAATCGCTCCCTCTTTGGCACTCATTTCCTTGGAATAAGTAGGATAACTAATTGAGGGCATTCTTAATGGGTGATACCGCAAACGGGGCACAGAGGTCAGGAGTATGCACTGTCAAAGGACTATTCCGACTGGGAGGATAATAGCAACTCTTCCGATTTCAAAATTCTTGTTCATAAAACGATTCTCACCTTAAAGTTACATTTACACAAACATGAATTATATCGTCCTTTCGTTCTTTTAAACACCGCTCCTGATGCTGCCCTCATGAGTGGTTTCCGTGCGTGTCATCTACAGTGGTTGATAATCTTCCACTAGCTCATCAACACTCTCTTTGTATCCAACAGGTGGTATATCATGGAACGGATGTATTTCGTTATGATATAAGGTGTTTAGCTGTGTACGGAGTTGTGCGTTACCAATGAGGCAGTTTGTAGGTGTGGAATCAGAGTTTTAGGTTGTACCAGGTCGCTTTCTCGGTAGACTACTCTAGCTGTATTTGTCATAATAGTTCGTTTGCCTAATATATGACAGTAGTGAGTATTTCCATGCAATGTTAAGGGTTCGTGTCATACATTTTTTTTAGACGTACTGCGCACTCAAAGCCATTTTTGCTAGTTAATTCTGCGTTTGTTATGATAAAATCACAAAGGGCTCTTATGTTACTACATGTAAGCATCTTGAACAATACAAGACCATCGATATCGAGACTGTGTTCCTGTACGCAAGAAGGCACCGTTTGGGCTTTAAAGTCGACTTCCCATCGGCATCCTCATGAAAGCCTTTAGCTGACCATTTTAGCTTGAAATTTATCCTTTCCGCCTGTCCAGTGCCTTGTGCATGTCCCAAAAGGCTCCAAGCTCTTGTGTAGCGCTGTAAAGAATCGGCTTTGGGAAACAGGGCTATGCACTGTTTGAGGCACTCCATGTTGATAGATCTACTAAATATAGAAAGCTAACAAAATCACTTTAGCATTTTGTTTCTTCATAAAGTTTTCTGAAGTAAAATGTTAAAGTAGTCTGCGGATACATGTTGACTTCCTCTCTTGGTGGGTGATCGAGCACCCATGAAGTCAATACTCACGCCTCTCTAGGCATAGGTTAGAGTAAACAAAGACCACCATTTCATTTTGCTTGAGGCTCCTGAAACTTTTTCCTCTCACGCAACCCTGTTGTCCATGCACCTCTAAGAAGACCGGTTCAAGTAATGTGACCAGTGCCTTCTTGATACCACGAAACCCCATCCTACACATAGAGATTCAACCATTCCTGCCACAGACCTCTGGCCACCCTGCACAGTGAGGTCATCTCTTTCGCTGGCGGTTTATAAAAGGATTTAAAGTGGTCCTCATACACCAGGGGCGTGTTGGGATTGGCACTCTACACTAGCATACAATAGTGTTTAGTGAACTCACCAAAGAATATGCTACATACTGCAACACCACCTGCTCCTGTCTCGATTATTCTGTGCAACTGAGACTTGCCAACTATGCTACCGGTCCCTCCTCAAGACAGCAAGACCCCCATACCTCCATTCGGCTCCAGTGATGAAGTGGGTAAGAGATTTCACGCAAAGCTTTAATTTACATAACCTTTTATGGTTCCTCTCTTCCCACTCCATTTCCAGATTCAAAAATGGATAAGATTGGTTGGAAGAGCGCTTTTGCGTGGTATCTAGGACCCCAAGGCAGTCGATGGAAACAGAGTTAAGAAAATTGGTTAAAGTTACGCAATTCTGAGGTTTATGAAGGTGCATGTCAAAAACATCTTAAAATTAAACATTATTGCCCGATAGTATCCATTTAGGTCTAAAGCCGCGAGTTCGTTTCCTTAGAAAAAATTTTAACCAACTAAGACCAAAATGAGGTAGAATTTAACTCATTCTCAATGGGATTTCCTTCATCACAAATTATTTTAAGATCATTCCTGCTTGTACCAGATAACCACGACGTTCTCTAATCGACAAACTAGCCACTGGATGAAGTAAGACGAGAGAGAAAGGCATCATAAGTGCGAGTAGGTTCGACAGACCGAGAAGGGGAGTAAGCTAGGGGACTGAGATCAAGGAAAATGTTGCCGTTTCATCACAGTCACCGGCATCATTCTTATTTTTATCTCCATTGCCATCTTCATTCCGCCTCTGATGATGCGCCTCCACATTGCTATTGGAAGCAGCACTGCCAGTATTGTTAGGACATCAAATACCCCCACACGACATTTTGCAAGATTTCTTCACAGTAAGGCAATAAAAGTGAGTTGACAGAAACAAATATGGTGAGCAATTGGCATTTAACATTTAGAGGTCAAAACAGCTCCAGCATGTACTAAATCCAGCCACTAGTTTGTGCCTCTCTGGGAGAGGAGCCCGATAATAAATTGCCTTATTGTGTTTCTGTTCTTAATTTCTGTTTTTATTGGGGGAAAAAAGAGCATCGTGGAAATCTACCTTGGATTTAGCGAGAGACTTGCCAATCTAAGTATGTATTTCCTTTATGCCTTTTTCATAACTTTTGTAAGTGGAATAGTGTATTTTGATGTCCTGCAGTAAAAATCGAGTGTGCCATTGCATCCAAGCTGACTGGTGGGAACGCGGAGCTAATAGAATGAATTAGGAGGCAAAAAATTTTGCTTCTGACGCCCTCCTTCCCCTCAGTGTATCGTAACACTCTCTCTGTTTGTGTTGAGTACTTTTAATGTTCTCTTGCAGTGAAACTGATTGTTTGATTAACGAAAGGGGGAAAGGAGATTCCGTATAGGAGGAAGTATGCGGAGAGGAGGGAGGGGGGTGTGGTGGGGATATAGGGGAGTTGCAACTTGTCGTTTGATGTCTCAAGTTGTCAATTAGTGGGAACATTTTAGACAAAATCGCCTGAGCGGTTGCCACTTTTTTGCAAAAAGGAGGGGAAGGTAGATACAGGGAATTGGATGAAGCCCTTTTAAATTGATTGCTAATGCTCTTCAATGGGCCACGTTTGAAGACATGGAGGTAGAAAGCAAGGTTGATTAGATTCTTTATAGCAATTCTTCTTGGTTAACACGGGGTGTAGAATGGTGGTGGCAAACGATTGAATGATTGCCTTTGGCGATTTACTAGGACGGTGAGAACGGTGGGAAAATTTATGATGGAAGAAAATACGGGTGGCATTTGCCTTTACGTTGATTTTTCCATTGCACATGGGAATATACACACACAAAACTTGTAGCCCTCCTCGTCAAAATTGAGATTATTTTATGATCTAAAGCGTGTTTTCATCCCCTTTCAAAGCATGAGAGCCTAAAACTGGTAGCTGAATGGTAAAATAGATTGCAGAATGGACATCCGCCTGACGGAGTTACGTAGAGTTCGAATGCCACACCCAACACACAAGGCAATGATTTTTAAAAGAGTGTGAAACATTATAAAATTAGCTAGTAAGCTTTAGGTCTTTTCTACTTCCCTGTTGGCGACATGGACATCGGTTCGTCCACCGCAGCCTGCTAAGCGATTTTTTCTGTTAAAAGGAAATCACAAAGACGTACCACTAAATGACCTCAGGGAATGCTTGGGTTGCCATTCAAGGCCCATAAAGCCTGTGAAGTCATTTTTCCCTTCCAAATAATGAACAAAACGGGCATGGAAGGAGTCAACAATTCTATTCATCAGGATGCTTTGTTCCCAGAAAAACATGAAATGGAATATGCAAACGGCCTCTAGAAGCTCACTGTCTACTTTTCACCAAATCCATTTCTGATATCCGACTGTAGGCGTTCTGCTGGTTATTATGAAGAAAAATGCCGTGAAATATCATGAGCAGTCAGCTATGCTCTAATGACACGGCCAATACTATTGGTTATATTATGAGAAGGTGACGTGGATAAGCATCATCAGAGAAACAGAGGGATGAAAATGGGATGAAACTGGAAGAGTGAGTGCCGACAAAAACGAGGATGATGACCTCGAGACAAAAGTTTCTCCACCCTAGCGGCCCGGCTCGATGCCAAACATACACCGTCCTTCACTGTCCACCTATCCATGTCACTAATGTGTCTCACGAACACCACCAAAGGTAGCCAACACAAATAATCGGTCTGGTATGTAAAGAGTAAAATAGATACATCTGCAGGAGCCAATGCAATGAGAAGTACCCGCACCACGGTAGCATTGCTACACAGAAAAGCCAAAATGTGTTTTACAAAGGGTACCACCAAAAGTAGCTAACGTAATAGCGTGAAAAAACATGCAGTGCGCAACAGTATGTAGTGCCTATATCCTCCTACCATCTATTGTAGTTCCTGTTGGAGTTGGCAGCACGGTTGGACTCATGTACGTGTACACGGAGAAGTGTAGCGAGTGTCTTTGTGTTCTGTCCCCAATTTACTCACTCCAAGACATTATCGCAAGCAAAGCGATTGTTTTTAATGCATCACTGGCCCACCCATTCACAAATCCGTTTACTTACATGGAATTCGCCTTTGAAGCCTCAGCGGATGTTATGGCAGGCTTGGCAGATGCTGGAGTTCACAATCTCGGCTTATAGACGAAAAGCAGTGTGACACGCCTTTAGTAAAAAGTGAGGGTTGAAGTATGTGCCGTTTAGGTGGCATGAACCGAATCACATATCACTCACGAGAGGTTTGTAAAGCGATTGACTGTAAATACTAATGCAAAAATAACGCCACTTGAAGGTCACTGTGGTTGATAACAGGAGTGGTGTACTTCATCCCTGCCATAAAATGCATCAAGTATCTGTGCTGTACCAGTGGTAGCTTTTTTCACTCCAGCTAATTGTTTTTTTGTGTCTTATACCAGCTCGCGTATCATTTTTGTAATGCTATCAACAGAGTGTCAATCAAATTGTTGGTATACGACAAGTAGTCACTTCACGATAGCCAATGCAAGTGTTCACTTGAGATCAATTTTATGTCTAAATATTTGTTTGTTCTCTTTTGCTATGCCCATAAGTCCCAACCACCCTCTGATAAAAAGGAATTATCAATATGTCTGCTTTCCCATTCTGCAAAAAATCTTACTTTCGACTTATAAATCAGCGTCACTGACAACCGAAAGGAATTTTCATTGATTAAAATGTCTCTAGGAATCACTTTATCAGCCGACTTCAATTTAAACGCAGATGATCTTTTGAAAATTTCCTCTTCTTGCCTCCTGTGACCACTTTTGATTGTTAAAATGGACTGGCATTGCATTTCCAAAGCCAGTCAAGTAAGGATAGAGACAGGGATGAACTGTGGAAACTAGTAGGCGTGACGGGTTGAGGCAGGAAATTGTAGCGAGCTAAGTGGTTCAGGTCACTGAGATTGCCGTTCTTATCTACATCAACATTTCCCCAACCATCCCCATGCCACCTTTCCTGTTTCACCAACAGTGCTTACTTGAGCTATGGCTGTCATCGTCCCCCAGCAGTATCATTGCCGGTAGCATTGGAATTACTTTTTAGATAAACGATCTGTTTCCAGCCTACCGGATTGGTTGTCACAAAAAGGCCTGCTAAGCAAATAAGCAGAATGATAAAAGTGTATATCAGGGATCCTCTCTAATTTCAAAGGTCACAAACACACCCCATCGTAATTTCCGTTTATCCAGCAGCCAATTTTTTCTCTCTAACATTTGCATAGGGCATGTTTACACAATGTCTGCCTTTCCTCTCAGATGCCTCGCTTTTTTGTCTTTTCGAATTACAGCCTCCTCGCACTGTGTGTTGCTATACCTTTGATGGAAAAACGCACCCGAAGCTCAGCAAACTCTGTGGTTAGGAGCTCACACTTCCTTCAAAGTACTGTGTTGCGATTTGCAAAATCATACACACTAGGCTTATATTTTCTGTGATTAACGGAAATGCTTATCGAGACAGCATAAAAGTACAAAAAGAGGTTGTTAATAAATGCAGGAAACCAATTGAGACCCTTTGGAGAAATCTGGCCTCCATGGTCTAGTAACTTCTTTTGTAGTATTTCTCATCGTCATCCTTCCTTCGGAAATTTAGAGGTGCAGCAGAACGAACTGAGGGAGTCTTCATACAGATTTTCCTCTGTACTCGTGGAGCGGGGCATATGGTGATGAAGGATGGTCCAGAGTTTGCCTTTCGCGATTTAGCCAGGATGGTGAGAAGGGTGAGGATTATGGTAATGGAGAAAAATACAGACAGCATTCAGATGTGGGTGTGGTGATACCTCGATTGATCTTAGGAAAACACACACACTGGATATATACTCGTTCTCAACAACCTTGAGACTAACACTCGATTGAGGGTGTGAGTTCATGTTTGGGTTTGCATGGGTTGTGATTTGAGCACTGTGCTTCCAGTGTAGTGTGCATGGCTGTGTGCTAATATGATTGCGCCAGAAACCAATTTGAGCTATTTATTGTCACACTGTCTAACTTTTTAAGTAGATCATTGCATTGTAAGGAGGAGGATAACCCCTAAAAATGGAGCAGAACGATAGGGAATAAAATCGTTCTGTGGCAGTTTATTTAATTCTACTGTTTGACAAGAGTCGGTAGAAGTGCAAAGTCTTTTTATACCCTTTGGAGTTAAATAAGTGTTTGTAAAAAGTTGATGGCGAATAAAACTGGCGCCTTTTGATGACACCAATCTCTGCAGCCTTTATGTCAGCACTGTAGTTTCGAAGGGCCTTCCACTGACCGCGTTGATTTCAATTACTAGCAAAGAATTTACACCTTACAAAATTGTTATCTTGTCAACCGCAAAACGCAAATTTAAGGCAAAACAATAAAAATGGCCCCTTGACAGCGTACATGCCTGGGTCTTCGACAATTTCATTTGCCGTGTTGAGGACTCTTGTTTCTTCTATGTGATTGATACCTTATCACGGATTCAAGAAATACTTGAGGTGCCATTTAAATGGCAAAGTAAGTGCTTAGGCGCTGTACTGCAGTTGCAATACGTTTGCTATTGTTTTCAACTCTCGATTCCGGTCACGGGTTCTTTGCTGTCCATTTCGCCTTCGCTGGGTGGGCAGGATTCTTGACCATGCCAGTAGCTTTAATCGCTTCTGTGCAACAAATTCATGTATGCATTTATTCTGACCGAGTATTATATTTTATTTTGTCTTTAGTGGACCTCAATGCGCCACAGTAGTTTTAGACCAATTTCATCTAATAAGAGAGAGAGAGAGTGGGTGAAGTATTCCAAGGCATGAAGTACACACACAAGGCGCAATACAAGAATTCACCTAACTTGGATCAATTCTCGAGTAGTTTATGTAGGTCTACAGAGTACTGTCTTCCATTGGCAAGGCAATTAATGATGGCGTTTCCCTCTCAAGAATAAACTATCTGGTACAATGTTGTGAAATGTTGCGTACGGTCAGATGGTACTCCAACGCTATTGTTGATGATAATGTCAGAATGAGGTGGCTATCATGGTATAGCACAACATCATTAGAAGGGTTGGGAAGATGGGATTTACATTCCAAGTCCGCACTTTAAGACGACTACACAAGCATAGCGGTTGTGGCCAAGACAGAACCTAATAGTACGCTCTTCACTATGTACGGCTGTATAGCCTCAAGCATTCACAACCCATTCAGCTGCACACCGGTTGGCTTTGACAGTAAGCGAAAGTCATTTAATGCTTGATAGTAAGCGGAAGTTTACGATGTCACTCCCTTGCCACCTATTAATACTTTAGGTGCAAATGACAAGTAAAATTACGTGGCAAAGCAAAAAGTAAAGGTCTAAAAAGTGTGTGCTAGTTGTGCCAGCAATAGAATCACATACCACTCTTGTGAGGCAAGCATCTGAAGTGATGTGATCAACTTGAATTTTCCAATCAGAAAAAGAGCACCCTCTCTACCATAAGGCAGATCATTCACATTTGCACCATCATTCTGCAAAATTGCATTGTAATACGTGAAAAATTTAAATTCTGAGCCAGTTTCACACCTTAACCTTGCATGATATCAAATCTGTTGACCGCTGTAACACTTTGTTTTGATGAATCCTTCTCAAAGCGTGGGTCCTGATAACTCTGCAATCAGCTCATAATAACCTTCTCCATAGAGGCACGAAGAAAACGTGTCTGCAGCTATCATTAGGTTCGCATATAGCTAGGTGAGCACAAAATCTTTTGCACCTGCCTCACTGATTTGGTGCAGACTTGTGTCACAAATCTATCTAAGCGAGGTTAAAGAGCAGAAAAAATATAATCATCTTTTGGGGACTCGAAGTTCTTGACAGATGAATGATGGATTGGCAGGGAATTTTTACCAACGAGGGGACTTAGACTTGCTAGACCTTAATCTGAGCGCTTCGGGTAGACTGAGTCGAAGGACACATTAAAGTAGGGAACAAAGATAGGAAAATTAGCCAAGTCACGTTTCTTGTCACAAACGGAATTTCACACTAAAACATTGCAAGATATCATCAGTACCAACCAACTTTGCTGCTTTTGTTTTCGTCTCTCATTTCTGGACTTTAGTAGTTCAGATAACTGACGGGAAGCCAAGCATGCCCATCCCAACAAATCCATCGTTTCCCGAGGTGCTATCTCGTGTCTTGGTGAAGTGACGCATTTCTGGCGCACCAGATTATACAAATCACTGTTATTCCAAACCAATGTTTTCATCATTGCACATTAACAAATCTAGGCATTGAAAAACGACTTTGAAAGTCGTCTAATTTATTGTGTAATTACTTTAGGCAACATTTTGCCTATTTCTATCTACTTTAAAGGCGTCGATCTGTTGTTAAGTAAATTACTACATTTTGTGTAGGAGTACGAAGGTTGTCGAGATTTTAAACAGAATGCCTTGAGATAAAGGAGCAGACTAGACACCTTCGTGCCGACGCACGTAAGTAGGCAAAGGAAGCTATAGTGTGTGTGTGTGTGTGTGGATACGAGCCTGATAGTTAAAGGATGGAAACCGCAGATTACTCTCAACGGTATCAGTTCAGAGTATTTCTTACTAGTTATCTGATCATATTATTAATCAAGTGGTAGAAAACCACGTCTGCTTAGTGCACTGTACATTCTTCATCAACTATACTCCGTTCAATGTGATGGCCATTTCTTGTGTTACCTAAAACCAGCATTTTGCGTAAACATTAACTTGATCACTAATCGTATGCTTTACTTAAAATAATGTGTTACAATAAACGCAAATATGACGGAGTTGATGATGGTTGGGTTCAACTGTTATGTAAAACCTCCATAAGGCGCTGATGTGTTCATCTGACTTGGATGTATGAGGCAGCATTTTTCGTAAAGTGCAACAAATTGTAAACCATAAGTTAACTTCAAAGATACTATCTGACGCGTAGAGTTAACATTACAACGATTTGCCTCAAGGGAAGATACCGTTAGGTTTACAAACTGTTAATGGTGAACACGTGCCCTTCACGGCTCTAAGCAACACACAGTGCGTTTATCTATTCACCTGAATTTGACTGTCATTCTTCACATTTGATGGAATACTTACTTACAATCGCTCAAGTGGCTGCATGTTTAATGCTGCAGAAAGTGTTTTGCCTGAATAAAATTGATGTGTGAGCAAAATTTTGAGGTTGGTAGTGGCTACTCTGAAAGCAAAGTTGAAGGTATTGTAAAAGGCCCTATCAACTGTCGCATCACTGTAAGTGCACCAGTCCACATTAATGAAAGCCTTATTTTTAGTCTAATGCGACTCGATTAAATAAGTGGTCTTTGGGCAATTCCCATTGACATTCTCACCAGGTAGTTGCAATAGTTAGGGCTTAGCTCTCAGAAGTTTAACAGTTGCAAAGTTAGAGGACACTGGTTTTAACAACGTGGCTGAAGAATGCATGGAAAATCGTTTGCATTTTCCACACAGCCTATACTAGCGAGTTCCGCCTACCGTTTGGTAATGCATAAGGCATTGTAGAAATAATGTGAACACTCCTTAAGAGAAAATGAGCCTTTGTGATAATGATCTATTCATCTGGTAAGTGAAATTAGCAGTGCCTATCTGCACTCGCCTTTGGGTACATCCTCCTTAACATCATTTTTCCTTCCTCTACCTTATTCTTCATTGCTGAGATGAATATTTCTCTTCAATTTCTGGCATTAAAGGGAAAACGTTCCTTTCTAAATGCAATCAGTAAGTCTTAAGCGTAACCTTCCAAATGTTGCATGATCTTAACCTGTCAGTCCTCCGCAAATCGTGAGAGGCATAACCTACTTTGATGTGTTAAAGCAAAGAACAAAGGCAGGAAATTAGGCTAGGTCACGTTTATTGCCACGAATGGGATGTCATCAGTTCCAACCAACTTTGGTACTTTTATTTTCGCCTCTTATTTTCGAATCTTAATAGTTTTGATATCTGATGGAGGATGGAGGAGGCTCGTCAAGTCAACAATGCCGAGGTGCTATCTGGTCTCTCGGTGGGGCGAAACATTTCTGGCTTGTCAATTTATGCGAATCACTGTTATTCCAAGCCAATGTTTTCATCATTGAACATTAACAAATTCAGGCTCTTAAAAGCGGCTTTAAGGGTCATTTGAGTTACTTTGGAATTACAAACATGGAACTTTACCTACTCCAAAGCACTGAATTGTTGTTAAATAAAGTACTAGCTTTTGAGCAATGATGCACAGAAGTGATTCCTATCTGTTTGCATTAATCTGAGCGATTTGGTGGGAAATTGGAGAGTTAAATTGCTTGCCAAGTTGTTTAGTCAAAACTCGGGTAAGTGCGTACTGCAAAGCAAACGACCCGTGTCTACATGAATGCCACAGGGTCGCTTGACTTTGACTCCACCAACGTACCAATTTGCTCAGTGGAACTGTCTCTTCGCGTCCATGTGAATGCATTAGCAGTGCATTTACGATGCATACGTACATGTGCATTTGGTAGATTTATGGTGAAGAAGGCACAAGAGAATGGGTGACCTCAGTCTCGCACCTTTGTAGCCAATCAGGAGGGAGAGGATGCAAGTCGAGTAAACATTTCACGAAGTCGCAGGTGTCCCCATCAGGTGTCAGCTTTGATGACATGCATCTTGTGGTAAGAGGTTGTACAATAACTCGACAAAGTGAGTAGATTTAGCAAAACCTAACGATTCGATCTCATGAAATGCTCAAGGCGTCACATCGCCATCAATTACGCACAGTCGTTTGACACGATTGCAAGTGACCAAGATATATTAAGCAGGAAATAGAAGAGGAGACAGAGTCACTGACATTACCGCCACGACCAAAATCTTCAATTTGTTAGATATTTCGATGTGTAAATTGGTTGGTAAATATTTTGTCCTTATTTCATTTGCTTACCTGATCTTTATTGCTAAAGCAATTTTTCAGGTCGTTTAGTTCAAAATGTGTGTATAATGCATCTACTTTATAAAGAAAGGCGAAATTTTCGTAGATGCAGGAGCAATACCGTTACGAGGCTGTCATTTTGCCAAACAAATGCCCTCAACTGCTAAAGTAATAGGTATTCGAATTGAAATGACAAAGGCTGGAATAAGATACACAGCATTGGTTTCAATTTACCAAAGTCATTTCTCAAATGTAGCTGACAAAATTTACCAAAAGTTGCATAGGGAATCACTTAAAAAGGGTCATAGCAAAGGTGTGCAGGATAAGTAAATATGTGAGCGATTAAGCTGCAGTTCTATTGCAAATACATCAACGCAAATTTCAGTCACACGTGGGAAACCAACCGGATTGTAGATGTATCAGTTTACTTAATCCCCAGCTTTTAAATAAAAGCCAATTTTGCGATAAAATGATTCCATGACTATCCACACCGTCTTTGTCGCCCATTTAACGAAAAGCAAAAGTGTGAGTTTACGTTTCGACAACGGCACTTGTCAACGACAATAGCACCCATTAAAATAAGGCACCCATATGTAACAGAATTCTTTTGATGAATCATTAAAGTTAGAGCAAATAAATGTAATTCTAAGTGTACTCATGATAAAGCCTGTGTGTTAGTGGCACCCTGCTGTTTGTTCCAAGGTCTACTTATGTTGTTTGAGTAGTAACTTACGCAGCTTGTAAATGATTTTGGGAGAAATTTTGGTTACAGACCTTTTGTTTCTACTCCAAATTTCTGATACGCCATAAAATTATTATTAAGGACAAAAGGACTTGATTAGGAGGCAGCAAATCAGACCCAATGAAACCAAAAATCATAAGAAAGTTGCAAACGACATCATGTAAGGAATAGCGCTTATTCTGCTTGTCGTGGTTTCCTTTACTCAACACCTGCATGAAAGTACAGATTTAATTTGATTCTACATGGAGAAAAGGTGAATAGAATAGAGCAATGTTTAAGTGACATAAATGGGATTCGTCAACCCCATTCGTCAAATTCAAAGTGCGATATGTATGTTCAAAACAGTCATTTTAGAATTTTAACGGAATTATTGGTGTCTCTCCATCCTTTAAGTCGTGTCCAAACAATCTTCAAAATCAAGTAAACTGTACAGTCAAAAACGCTAAAAAATGTGCTTTAAGACCACAGCTTTGCGAAACTGCAATCAAAATCTAGCCACGTTGCCCTCCCAGCAATGCGGCCGATTTCATTTCCAAAATGATATCACTGTAGCGTCCGGAGACTTTCTTGAAGGTAAAGGAAGGCATAGTACAAGTTGGAATGCATATATTCTAGAAACAGAGAGATCAGAGGCTGCTGGCATGACCCGGCGGTCTGAAGAAACAAAGTATTACAACCACATACCCTGATTAGGGGACAATTTTCCTCCCAGAATAACATCAAGTAATCTCAACCTACACAAGACACCCATACGATAACTTGACGCTGTGTCCTGATCTACGGGATGGAACACTGGCTCATAACAAAAGCACGTACACCTGATAACCTCTTAGACTAGCGTGTGCAGCCTCACAACCAAACAAAAGTAAAATGTGCAATGCATAAGAGTTTACAAAGATTCAGCGCCTCAAGCGTGGATTTGGTACAAAGCATGAGTTACTGAACGGCATTGGCCTTATGAATGCTATTTTCATTAAGTGCTGACTAGACCAAGCAAATGCAAAGGATTAGTGCCATGGCAAATAGTGCGGTGCGTAACAATGAAAACTTCATTTAAGAATGTGATTTTAGTTCACATTTTGGCACAGGCCGAATTTTGACATTTTTGAGCATCCGCGTTGGATACAACTTGTCATATTTTGAATCCTTTTGTACACTGTTGACGATGACACGAGTAAAACTTCTGATGGTTGTAACAATTAACTTTAGCAGTATGTGGATTCCTTCCGTAACAAATCCTTCCAGAAGGATAAGAAAGAAATTTCGGTACATAATAAGATGTTTTGCAGGTCTGTGCTGACAGACAGTCAGGCATTGTGGATTGCTCCAATGGTAATATAAGGTTATCATACCGCTGCATGGTACAGCACCATTTGTTCAAAATTCTCCCGAGCTACCCCTTCACTTGTAAAATTAATGTAAGTAAATGTGTGCATCTGACCCGAAATTTTATGTACCTGTCTGGAGGTTGGCCAGTATGCACGTGGAAACCCAGGTAAATAGTAGTAATTAAGAAAAATTTTCTTCAAAATGCGAACAAATGACAATGAATAGACTTTGAGACACTTATTTGCTCACCTGCGTTTAGTGATTGCAAACTCGTCTACAAGCGTTACCTTAGAACTTGTAATAACGCACTTCACTTTTGAACTACAAACGTCCTTCCTCAGATATGGCTTAAAACACTAGCAAGTGCAATATTCTGTCCGTTTCCGTAGTATTCCATACAAAGGTTTGCATCTGGATGTTTTAAGGCGCAATTGCATGCCCGAAAAGCTGCTAATTTTGCTAGTTTCACTGGATATGATTAGCCGAGTGAAAGTAGGAAACGCAACATTCTCCATAGCATGAGTAGCATAAAATAAGCCAAAACGCCAACAAAGGAGCATTGTTTGATTAAAATAAAGGCTTAATCCACATACGCAATGAAACCTTGTGAGGAAGGTAGTCGATCTCGTACATGCAGACGAGCCTCAAGAATTTGTGCTTGTTCGAAGATTGTAGGTAGCTGACAAGTTTCAACAGCTATCGGGGCAATACCATAAAAGTTTGTATTAAACATCAAGTTTTAGTGATTGACAAATATTTGCTCAGTAGCAAATGGTATTTTGGTGGTTTTATGCTCTCTTATTTTGCTGGAATTTGGGATACTTGTTTTATGGGGGAATTTGGTTCCATCTCCTGCCCGGGTGACTCCACTCAGATATAAAGCTGTAAGGATCAAACGGCACGTCACTTAGAAATGGTATCAATGCAAGATAATTTTTAGTACAGTTTCTTGACCGTAAAGTCCTTCATTTTATTGCACATTTCTTTTAAGATCTTATTTTTCTTACAGCCTAACACGTTTACACGTTGGTAAATAATAGATTCATCATGGGCAAAAGGTTAACAATAGATCACTGCTAGAAATGCAAATCGTTTGAATTCGCTTTAACAAATTCCCGTTCGAAGCAAAAATCTTACGTACATGTATGTGCAAGTAGGTACAGGGCTGGGTAAGAATGCGTAACATGCCCAAAAGGAGACCTCTACATTGCCTGTAATGCTGTCGACGCTTTTAACAAGGTAGGAGCTTATTATGGTAGGGTCAACTGCACATTGGCAGATAGTCAATGATTTGTAAGTAACCATTGTTGAAGTATGGATATATTTTATTCTTAGTCTTTTGTGTTAAAATCGCATGCAATTAGGCTTTCCCTGAAAAGACCTACAACAGGCTGCTTGATAGGTGAGTAAAGAAGCGTCTTCACTAAGCATTAGTGAACAGTTGTGCCAAGTGACTTGTAGCAGATGCTCACGACAACGTCGATGGAAGTCACCCACGCAACAGTGAACATTTCAAGCGGCTAGCAGTTCAGCTTATAAATCAGCCTCAGTAGTATCTGCATCGCCGATGCACTTCTGACATTGTTTTCAATGACAAATTTAGTCAGATCGAAGTAGCTCTCAAAGAGTCTACTTCTTAAGGGTACATACGTTACGCGGATCTAGCCATTGCAGCACGGCGAAAATCTCTTGTTCTGTCAAGCGCGATGTTAACTCGGTCTTGCACACCTGTGCATTATAACCTCCGGAAAATAATCATCCAGCGGTGAGGATCGTGTGGTTTTTCTTGTTGTTACAAACGAACCACTTGCCACGATTATCAGAGCGGACCCTAAAATGAACATTATTCATGCAAAAACGTGATGTGGACCACGATCGGGCGGGTTGCTAGGACACCAACTTGCACAAATTTCGGGAGTGTGTTGTCTTAGAAAAATTACCTTTCTTCACCAAATGCTACACGATGTCATTAAATGAATTGCTACAAAGCAGAAATTTTGAAGAAAATGGTATTTTGACCAAAGACTGATACATTTGAAGGAACGTTTGTTTAGCATTCTGCATAAGTTTTCGATATTACCAGTTAATTTAAAAAAATATGTGAGGCTACCAAACAGTGCTGTACAAAGTAGTGCCATAGGAATGCTTATCAAGGTACATGTGGCAGAGATCCCTTCATGTGTTTCATTCATAGCATAGAGGTTGGAACAAGAAAAGCGTTAACAGAAAGAAAGGCTAAGGCGATTGAGCAGAATGGAGAGCTAAGAAGAGCGATCGGCAGCCTACTAAAGAGGCATGATTGTGGCGAGATCCATTGCATCAGACCTTCTCAGATGACTCTCTCTAAGATTGACAGGCTACATCTTACATCAATGCTGGTATCCCAGTAGTCAGCGACGAAATTTGCCGCTTCTTGATCCCAACCACCATGGCAGACATCATCAGATGCATTTATGGTAGAATTCGCAGTAGCAGTGCAGAAAACCAATTGCAGTCTTTAGACTTAGACCAGGAACCACTTTGTCAGTAAGGGAAATCATGGAGGCGGCAAAATTATATTTTCATGTAGCACAGTCATTCACCTCTCCTATTCGTTGAGTCAGATCACCGACCTCCCATTGAGCCCTCTACTGCGTCGGCTGTCATTATCCCTCCTGTAATAAGTGGCCATACCTACTCGAGGAAAAGTGAATCAAATGTGTAGTCGTCTCCGTCCAATCAAATCAGCACATGCCAACCTCCACTAACTGCTTTTTGTTTGCCTAATATCTCCAATAAAATGCTATTAGGTAGAATTACTAAACGTGTAGGTGACTTTGTTACAAATAATTCGTTTATCTTTTACCGTACCCAATAACACTTTGATATTATTAACAGCACATAAGAGGGGCTGGGCGTTGGTATGGGCGTCGTGTTTGGCCTGGTTTACAATTCGTTCTAGTAGGTCTAGAAACACAGGCATTTGTTGTAAAAAATTATAATGCACTCAATCTTTATTTCTGATTATGCATTGGCGTGAAACTGGGGCCTGCGACTGGTTGCTAGACCTCCATTGGCCATTAAATCGAGGAGTGATATTGGCTGCGTTTGCTTAGCCTAAGCACTGCTTTATCACACTTAGACAGCGGCCGCTGATTCTAATGCTTCTCGAACGTGTTCAATTTGTGATAAGAGGAAAGATATTGCAATTTCCCTCATTCTTTGCCAGCATTTCATTACTGTGCAAGAAGACCTCTTCTGAATTAACGAGTTCACCACTGGAGGGAATTCATACTACTCCACCCGAATTGCAGGCAACGATTGTTTTAATAACATTCACAGCAAGCCACAAAACTGAGGTGACAATGCATTATGCTCAGTCGCTTGTGTTACAAGTAGGAACAAACGTACCGGAATACATGGATTGCTGATCCATCAGTAGTATGCAGTGGTTCGCACCGCCTCAAATCGAAATTTTGAGCTGACTCTTGAAGTGGAAAAGTGAGTTTTTTGTCAGTGGAGCAGTTGATTGTGAAGACGCACATTTTGGGTAGTACTTCCTAGGACTGTTTCCCTTCGCTTTCGTCGATAGGGAAGTGTTGAATTCACTGGTAAATGGGAGTGGCGGATGGCGTGCTGATCTTAGAAACTGACTTCAAGACCTAATCTGGTCCTACTGGAAATCATTTAGTTCTTATGGATTGGAGTAGCAAGTAGGGGTTTCTGACCCAGGGCTTCCAAAGATCAAAGCCATCAAATTGAGACACTGAAGGCAGATGCGAGTTTACTGGGAATGAGTCTTCAGCACTAGAAAATACCAAAAAAAGTTTAGATTTATGCGCATTTTTTCGCCTTAAGGATTCATTTATGCTTTATATATGAAAAGTTATCTCCGGTGCAATATCATCCGTACAACAGTAACTGACCAATGCTGAGGCGAGGATAGCTGCGCTGTCAACAGAGTTGGCTGTATTAATACAGGGCACATTCTTGCCCTGTAAAACTTTATTTTCTTCACTAAACTTATAATCTATGCTCTACATTTGGACGGGTTTCGGTTTACACAATTTTATGCAATTTCGCTATACTTCCGCTGGCCTATTCCTGGTGTAAATCATCTCAATTTCTGCATTCATGTTCCTTATTTTGAATATCGTAAAAAAATAATTGCTTCATTCATGAAAGTGTAATGACGCAGGTGGCTGCTGCTTTTGTGCAGGCCAACAAGAGAAGAGGAGGGAGACGGGAGCGCCGCTTGTTCTTGCCATCTTCTTGATTGCAGATGAAAAGGTCAGTAGATGGAGAGGAAATCAGTTTAAAGGACATGTTTGATCAACTGCATTGCTTTTAATTCACTAGTCGATTTAAGGTCTTTTCCCAATTTTGGCACGCATTGATGAGCAAAAAATACCTGCAAGAACGTAGAGGAAGCAAAACTAGGTGAACAAAGGAGGGCAACATCTGACTCCCTGTACTCGGCTTTTTTTCTCTCAAAGAAGCACTGGACAGTTTTGGCCACAAGAGAGAGGATGTCAACGGCACATTAACAACCCTTTACCCCGTGCGCAAAACAGGGCCTTACTCTTAACTAACCCAAGTTCAGTGGCATTGCAAAAACAAACTAACTCGAGATGTCAACATGCCTTGAACTGTGTGAGGCAAGCACGCAGATTGGCATAACCTTGAGCAACATTTGAGGCATCGTTGATGTGGTCTCAACTGAGACAGCATAACCCACCTCCCAAATAGTCAACCGAATTAGCAGGTGATGTGAGCTACATGTGTGTGATCCCTTCTAGTAAACAGTAAAGCACGTTGTAAAATTATTTGTTGAATTTATTGCAATTACTAAACAGAACCCAAAGGCTCAAATGCTTCCTCTCTGACCTGTACATCATCACTAAGAAGTGGACCAATATTAAGTTGTTGGTCTTCTCAACTGTGCAGCCTCTCGTGCACTCTACAGCGCTCTGAAGAGCACTCTCATGTCACTGGATAATAACTGCAGTATTTGCTGTCCTAGCTTATAAATACCAAGCATTCACATGGCATGATTTTGCATTATTTTAAATGCATTTCGCGTCGCCCTAACAACAGACAAGCGCCTTCAAGGATTACATTCCCAATAAGAATCCCTCGTATTCATTTAGACATCACAAATTAAAGCATTCACCTTGAACCTGGGCAGTCATCCAACCCTAGTCTTTCCACGCAAAAGCGACTTTCATCTGAAGATCGAGGAATGCCACTAGACCAAACTACTTCTGCCCACTGAATGGCACACTTAACAAAGCTAGTAATTTACTATTTCCTGCCTGCACGTATACAGCATTCAAGTAAGAGTTTCATGGACTCGGGCACTACCTCCTTTACATAGGAGGCACTGGAGCATAACAATCGCATGCGTTTCCACTTGAATAAAGTACACTCTGTCTCATCAATCAATGCTTCCGTTATCTCACCGAAGAATGCTTCTGCTGTACCAACGCAATCTGCACTTGCATGTTCCGATCTATAAGTAAAGTAGAGTAGATAGGATAGGATTACAAAAGAATGCTCTTCAGCACATGGAACAATGGAGGTTCAAAAGGTCTCTTTCATCACACCAAAACTAACACCTATGATAGCGATGGTCGCCTGCAAATATCACGCTCCCCACCTCACACTTCCACTGCATGCGAATTTCAATTCCAGTGGACAGTACTTGCCTAATCACGCAAATCATCCACCATTTCTACTATGCATCGGTCTTTGGGTGGCTCCACGCGACTTCGGAAACAGAGTGCAGCAATTGTGGTATGGAGACACGTTGTAGTTGCGCTAATCTCCAAATCACATTATCTTGACTTTCTTCGCCTGTTCGATTGTGGCGCTTGTTATTGTGCTCTGAGCTGCATCAATTGCATGGGGCGTGGTGGCAAGGAGTCCAAGCCAACAACAGGGCATGCACGCAGAATTAATTTCATCACTAGTTCTTGAGGCTGTTTTACAACGATGACTCCTTTTGCATAGCCCACGCCATTCACTCTTAAAAAGCATCTTTCAATTAAACCACTTCCCATCATTTTCAATGCTATGCAGGCAGTGACACAAATGGCTGGCTAGTCAACTGAATGATTGGCGTCCATCTCCGCGTGGGTGGGTCGAGATCGCATCCTTGCTAATGTGTGCAATAATGGATGATTGTACGAAAAGTCATCTCACCACCATTGAATTAACATTTGATCATGCTCGTAAGAACACAATAACTGGTGAGCCAATTCTGCTGCAGTCCAAATCTGCGATTTATACTGTTAGTTGAATTAGGTCACTCGTTCTTCTTACGACTCCGGGATGCGAAGGTATGCACGCAGCTCGAAAATGCATGCTATACGAGGACATTCGCTGTGCAGTGATTATCTTATAGAAGTATACTCACAAAGACCCATCGCATAGGAAAGATGGCAAGCAAAATTGGCATGGCGACGCCTCAGTCACAAAGTGGTTGGTAAGCTGATCGCTGCCCATTTGGCGCGGCTTCGCAATCCTCCACGTACACACCATGTTGACATGTGAGCTCGACTGAAAGCCATAAAAACAGCATTTATTGCATCTCTGAGGTGTGCTCACTATCTAAAAAGAAGCTGCACGAAACAACCAGTGCCGTCTCCCTATTTTGATTAGTAATTGATCACTCTCCTAAGACGTCCTACCCATGTTTTAACCGAATTTAAGGCTATCACCCAATTTGAACCAAATTTATTGACCGTTGCTACTAGACACAGTCCACTCAGGGAGGACATTCCATCCTATCGCTTAAGTCAACAGGTGTCAAGATATGGCCTGTCACCAGTCAATAAATTGGCATTTCTATACCGCTGCAGTTGTGCCACCCACATGTCAGCCTGCAACCGACACTACTGCTCACACCGGTGCTAACCAACAACCGTGTTCACACCCTAGCCCGCATTGTGCGCCACCGCCTTCGAGTGCTCAGGCACCAGCCAGTGAGGTGAAGAATGCATTGTGGCAGTTCCCGGTTGGATGCAACCATTCCAGTAGTTGGCGGCATCGTGGATATGTTCAGCATGATCGAGTGCAGCTGATATAAAGGGCTGCCACAATTGCGTAGGTAATCACTACCAAGGCATACGCACTAGCATTTCTGCATCCCACGAAAGTATGGCAGCAAGACCAGCTATCGGCATTGATTTGGGAACAACTTTCTCGTGCGTCGGTGTTATCCAAGGCGACAGAGTCGAAATCATTGCCAATGACCAGGGTCAGCGCACCACGCCCAGTTATGTTGCCTTCACCAACAAGGAGCGTCTCATCGGTGAGGCCGCCAAGGACTAAGCCGCCTCCAACCTCACCAATACAGTCTTCGATGTAAAGCGTCTCATTTGACGTCGTTTCGACGATGAGGAAGTGCAAGGCAGCATGAAGCACTGGCCCTTCCACGTTGTCAATTCTGGTGGGACTCCGATGATCAAGGTACAGCACTGTGGTGAGACAAAGCATTTCATTGCTGAGCAAATCTCATCCATGGTGCTAATGAAGATGAAGGAGACAGCGGAGGCGTACCTGGACCAGAAGGTGACAGATGCGGTAATAACGGTGCCAGCGTACTTTAATGTCAACCAACGGCAGGCCACAATCCATGCAGGGAAACTGGTGGGCTTGAATGTGCTGCGCCTCATTAATGAGCCCACCGCAGCCGCCATCGCTTACAGTTTGGACAAGCATTTCGACAGCCTCCGCAATGTGCTCATCTTCGACTGGGGCGGTGGCACCTTCGACGTGTCCATCTTGTCAATCGAGAATGGAAAATTTGAGGTGAAGGCTGTTGGTGGTGACACATACCTGGGTGGCGAGGACATTACCTCTCGACTGGTGGATCACTTCGTGGAGGATTTCAAGCAGAAGCACGAGGGCAAGGATTTGACCACCAGCAAGAAAGCCATCAGTTGTCTGAAAAAGGCATGTGAGAAAGCAAAGGGGATGTTGAGTTCGAGTGAATCCACGAATATCGACATAGAATCGTTGTTTGAGGGCATCGACTTCAGTGCTGACCTCTCACGGGCCCGATTCGAGCAGCTGTGCTTCGACCTCTTCAACCGGACTATGGATGCTGTAAAGACGACACTGAGCGATGCCATGCTGCACCAGGCTGACATCCACGAGGTAGTCTTGGTGGGTGGATCGACGCGCATTCCCAAGGTGAGGAAGTTGTTGCAGGACTTCTTCAACGGTGGAGAAGCCAAGCGATCCATAAATGCAGACGAAGCAGTGGCCTACGGTGCCACGTTGTTGGCATCCAATCTGACTGGCGAGAGGTGGGAGGCGATGAAGGATTTGGTGCTACTGGAAGTGACGCCACTGTCTCTGGGTACGAGTGTGAGGGATGACATGGTGTCCACGGTAATAAAGCGCAATGCGCAAATTCCCACAGAGCAGACAAAATACTTCACTACGAACTCTGACAATCAACAGCATGTGTGGGTGCAGGTGTTTGAAGGTGAACGCCCCAGAACAAGTGACAATAACCTGCTGGGCGAGTTCATTTTGTCATGTATCTCACCGGCGCCACGAGGTGTGCCTCAGATTGGGGTGACCTTTAGCATTAACGAAAATGGCATTCTCCACGTGTCGGCAGTGGACAAGTCATCCGGCATTGCGAACAGCATCAAGATCACCAACTACAAGGGTCGTCTCTCGGAGGACGATATTGAACGCATGTTGAAGGATGCGGAGAAGTTTAGGTGGGAGGATGAGAAGGAGAGGAGTAGGGTGACAGCGAAGAATGACTTGATGGACTACGTCTACAGCACGAAGAGTGCACTGGAGAAGAAGGAGATGAAGCAGAAGACATTGGAAGAGCATCGCAACAATGCCCTTGCGACGTGCGAGGAGGTGATCAAGTGGATAGACACCGAGAAGCAGGCCACAAGGGAGGACTACGAACAAATGAGGACGAAGGTTGGGAGTGAGTGCAGTCTTGTTATTGCGCTAAACGATCTCTTCTTGTGAGCACGAAGACGTGAAAACTGAAATGGACCGATGTGCGCAATACGTCATCGTCCCCTCACTCCACCCCGTGCAAAGCCAAGCCACTTACCACAGAACTGAGATTGCCCACACTTGAGGATGTGTGCACTCCCCTTCTCGAATGACGCAAGATGAAGTGGAGGTCTTAGTACCCTATTTTCGCCTTTCCGATCTTGAACACCAGATAATGCACTTTGTCAGCATTGAATTGATGCTCAAAGGAAGCAGTTCTCGCAATCGAGTAGGAAGAAGATGCATGTTGTGGACCGCAACCCAAGAGGTCAGCGAGCATTGCGTTGCTACTGCAGGGTAGCCTCCAACATCAACAGACGTTGCTCAATGCATCTTACCGTTTCTCGCTACTGTTCCAGCATGATTAACTTAATTGAACCTAACCTACCGCTTTCCTCTCTCCTCTTCACCCACTTCCGCGTGCATATTGCAGCATTTGAATGTGCGCATTTGTTTTTCACACATTCTATCAGCCCTTTATGCCAAATCAGTTTTCGCCATGGAAACAGCTTAGATAGTGGGACACTTTTGAATTGCGGGATCCTCAACTGTGTGGTTAGCCTAACGAAGAAGAGCATGATGCTCTGCAGAATAGGATAGTCGCCAAATAACTGGAGGAATTCACACTAAAGCTATGACCAACTCCTCCTTCCTCACTTCTACATTCGCAGCATGTCTCCAACTCTTAGTCGAGCTGACAACTCCCACATTGCGTCAGGCCTGCCCCTTTTCCTCCACTTCCCCCACCTCTCTTAAAAACACTAACCATACTGACTACTCCCATTCACAGAGCCGCACTAAAATGCGTCTCTTATAAATGAGGCAGAGCTTGACAATGTACCCGCTCCATGGTCGAGGCCTTGACTACAGCCAAACTGTCACTCATGGCGGCATACAGCAGTAGCTGTCGTGTCTGTGACCACTTCATTTCATTTCTCGCACCACGACAAATGCACTGACAAATGTCACTGACGTGGATTGCACACCACCAAGTGGCACACAATTCTTATGTGTTTGTCTCACGCAAATAACTGCAATGAGGACGAAAACAGATCAATGTTTGGTGGTTTTACTTTGCATTTAAATGCTTTTGTTTTGTGTTTGATAGCTCACTCACAGTCACCTCTCTAGATCTGTATACATTCACCTACCTGTCCACTCGCCCACCTAACAGCCTCCCTGTCCAACAAAGGTTCAATATGGAAGTGGCACTGTTAAGGAAAGCTTTGATTTAGAGACAGAAGAGCCACGCAGCGTGCTTCAGTGAGTACCTGTAATGAAAAAGATGACAGAGAATAGGAAGCTGAGGTCAGTGTACTTTCACTTTTGCTAGAGAAGGAGAAATCAGCATGTTAAATGAATGCCGAACTTGGACTGCAACAACGGCCGCAGCCCCAAACATATACTCCGTCGGTGGTAAATTGCTTAGTCGAGTAGACGAGAGATCAAGTAAACTCACAAAATATGTGAAAATTCCTTCCAACAGAGTGGTATTTATTTAGGATCATGCCTCAATCAATGGTGCTTCGTCTGCCACTTGTCATTCACTCCGACTCCTCACCACCCCACTTGATGTGATTGGCGCAGCCCAGAGCATAATAGCAAACGCCGCAATCAAACAGGTAATGAAAGCTGAGAAAATGTGACTTTGAGAGTTGTGCAACCGCAACGCGTTTCCATACCGCAATCGCCACACTTCGTTTTCAAAGGTGCCTCTGCCTTACCCAAGCAGAGCAGCCCATGAGAAGCAGGTACCAAACAAAACGCATATTGACCGACTGAATGGTAAAGCACAACGCATTTTCTACCTCGCCCTCCAAAATCACACTCTGTCCCATCAAGATGCCACTTTGCATCAATTCCATGTCACATATTTAGCAGTTGGCTCCAATATCCGAATGGTAGAAAAGCCAGACGAATAACTTTTCCGTTTTTGTAGTTACTGGATCGCATCAACTTCCCCACCCTTCCCATCTACGTAAATTATACACGGAAGCACTAAACTCAAGGGGTTAGGGAAGAGAATGTCATTCAGCACCTTACGACTTGGGAGGTGGAGCGCAGCAGGAGAAGAAGAATCTGCAAGTTTGTCAGAGTCTGCTGCTTTCGTTAGTGTAGAAGTTGATGAATCTTGCAAACGCGTGGACGAAAGTAAGGTATTTCAAGGAGATTAAGGGAGGCTCTGAAGACATACTTGCAAATTACTAGGGAGTGGAGGAATGAATCACGTTTGAGGTCGACCGCTCAAACACGTCCCTCTGTTTGACTGACCAGAAGTGGGAGAAGGGGGAGGTTAGCTGATGATGATGTTAGCTGTTTTCTCTATTAGAGGAAAGCAACAATGCAAAATTTGATCTTCACGGACTGTGAGCAGGGCTCATTTTGCAGTGCCACTTCTCTCAGAATACAGTCCCACTTTCTCCTCCACCGCGATTGCACTTCCAAGAGCTGTGTGCTGTGGTCCGCAAACTTGACCACACATAAGTGCATTGAATCCTGACTGACCTTCTTCATGCAAGAAGGCCAACATCCTCACCATCCAGAAACTTCCCGCGGAAGTATCACAACCGGTGTTAGGCGCATCCTCTCCTCCAGAATCGAAACACTCCAAGTTAGCTACCAATAGCAATGCAAGAAGTAACAAAATGAAGGTACGAAGGTTGAAAGCAGACAAGTTGACACATCAAAGGCGATGGATGAGTGGATTGGAAAAGAGTTTGTAATAGACGGTCACATCCGCAACGGATGAACGAAAGTGGATAACTGAAAAGGGTACAAAACTTAGAGTGGATAGGCTTGAACGGTGATGCGCACCGAGTTCAGAAGTCCCTTCCATCTCCTACGACCCTAACATCCAACTAAATCAACAACTCTATCATAACTCCTCCGAAGAGCTAAAAATCTGCATTGTTAGAAGGGACTAAAGGTTTAAGTCGAGGACTAGGTCTTTAATTTGAATAAATGAGTGGACGGAATAGGGAAGAGATAAGCAAAGTATTCGTGAAAATAAAGCCATCCGAAGGAACAAATGGAATCAAAGTGAGAGAATGGAGACAAAGGCACAAATGAGTGTGCAGATGAGGCTGCAATGGGACTATGATAGGATGCTTTGGATATGGACAAATGACTTGATGACATGGTGCTTTCGAGAGGTGGAGAGGATAGAGGGAGGTAGGGAGG